>CM047805.1:105433558-105627529 GCA_026214975.1 Gentiana macrophylla | reverse complement strand
TTAAACACATTTAAAACTCGTTTACTCAATAATTCGATAAAACCAACACTTTTCTATAAAAAGTACTAAAATACCAAGGATATTGTTCACGGGAATAACGTCATATAAATCATAAATTTCACCTTAACATGACACCTATGAAGTGACACCAATGACACCAACATTTTATGAAGTGGCATATTATGCGAAGACACCAACATTTTATGAAATGCTCCTTATACAATAATAGTCAATGACACCAAAATTTTATGAAGTGACATCCAATGACACCAACATTTTATGAAGTGACACCTTATGCAATGACTTATAAAGTTCAGCATTTCAAGAATTGCAAAGTTCATACTGGAAATTAAGTAGAGTCAAATACAATAGAGATTGTTTCCATCGACGAATCAAAGGAGAACGATGGCAAATACATGAAACGTTCATCGTCTTTATTTATTTCATATCTCCCAACAAAGTGTTCGATGATTGAAATAGAAATCCACAAACAATACACCAATTGTATATCTTGGTGACATTAATGTCAACGCACCGATTCTCTAATTGTAAATGCGGTGACATCAATGTCACCGCATCAATTCTCTAATAAAGTAAGCTACATCAATAAAATTGAGTTCAAAATATACACATCAATTAATCAAAATCTCTTTCAATTTTACATGACAACAATAATATCCTCACAATTGGAAATGGCTCGTAAATAACTAAATTTTCAAACGCCCGAGACTTATCAAGATCATCATAGTAAGGTTGCTCCATTGCTTTCTTAGCTGAAATTGACGGCTTATACCTCAACATTTTCAAAGAATAAGGCCGAGCCCGTCTTGATCAAGATTTAGGACACCATGTGGACAAAGTGAGGAGGACTACACTGGATACTCATGCCGGTTCATAACTTGCTAACTCCTGGCCATACATGTTCATTTGGTGTCCCCAAAGAGCGACAAGAAATCATTTTCGATCAAAACTTCCGGATATTGACATCACAAATGAAAACTTTGGGGAAATTTTAAACTTGGGCGATCTTTGAAAAAGTTTAGCATTTAAGCGGTGGTCAAGAAATGATGAGATAGTTCCATCTAATCTCTCCAATCCACTTGAAGATACTACACATGATCCATATGAATATCCACTTTTAATTGAACAAGTGATTCTAAACTTTTGTAGCTAGGCAACAACATAAAACCAAGCTCTATTTAATAACACCCATATTATCAGGCTTCCAAAGACAAAATCTTGAACATCAGAAACTCAATCATCAATTGCACGAATAAGATGTTCATATATCGAATTGCATTACTTCATAAGTCAAACAAATTACTATTAAGCTAACAAAACATCTACAAATGGCTAGAATAAGTTCACCCATGTAAGAAAGACTATAATCCTGATTTAAAAAATCAAAAGCTCGATATTGATGGCTTTAATTATGATGAAAAGGAACACATTTTGTTACCTAAAGATCACAATATCACGACATGACAAGAAAAACACCAAACAGAATTGCCATAAAATCTATAGACCTCACAACACTTCTTTAAAAGTTTTCAAATAAACACGAAAAAGAATGCTGAGGCGAAGGATAAAACTAGCTAAATGTTAAAAACAGTTTCCTAAACCCAATCGTGTTGGACCGGATCCGACCGGGTCGGATTATTTCTCTTGTTTATTTATGTTTATACATATAATAAATGGCTTTATGTTATTATATATTTGTTCATTTAACGGACCAATTATGATATTGTATATATGATAAACGTCCACTAGTGTCAAAGCGTGAAAGATAAATCATAATAGTGATTATGGTTGATGAGATCTAGGCCCGACTTTAAAGGTTACGATACTTAAATGTCTCTAGTCGTATGTGCTATTAAACAAGACATTAATAGTGCGATTAGAATAGCACGTATTAGATGTCTTCTATCTTATTGAAGATAGGGATAGATCTCGTCTATCAAAGTGTTGAGACACTTGGACCGCAGTACATGGGCGTGTATTGGAGAATGTGTACATTAAGCCCGACCCCACTTACTTTATTAAGTGTCGCACTTATGTGGCGGTTGTGTAATTATCCTAAGACATGAGTCTTCATGGCATCACGATGTGGATTGTCATGTTTTGACACTATTGAGGTTTCCACAGCCTTGGGGCAATCATGCGTCGATGATTGGGTGTGATCTTGAAGAATCGTAGGATTCATATTGTTAGTCCGAAATCGCGTATCTAATAGTATGAGTAAATATCCGAAAAGGCCTTCTTATAAGGAATGTCTAGCTCTCGTGAATCTTTGCAAAGTGAGAGTAAATTAGTTACTTCAAGAGAGCATGATATCCAGTTATAAGATACGATTCGTTAATGTATTGACACTTTCGATATCGACGACCGTATGGATATTGTAACAATAGGATTCTATTTACATGGTAACCGTTTCACATGAAAGGTAGTAGTCATTGCATTTGACTCTTCCAATAATCGGGGTCACGGTTGTTGCTAGACGCTATTCCGTGATCGTAAGGTATGAAGGGCATTTTGTAACTACACTTTATGTCTACGGCCTACATATTCGGAAGCTTATCGGGTCACACACATAAGAACATCAAGCGGATTAAAATCACGGTTATAGTGATAACCAAATATGGAAAGTTTATCTCGACTTTAAAGTGTTGTAGTGATTAAATTAATATGGTGGTATTTATTTATTATCAATAAATATAATACAAGATATTAAATATGTTGATATATATATATATATATATATATATATATAAAAGAGCAAATAACTGCAAAATGACTTGTATCTGCCTAATTGACCCGAAAAATGACCCGTTTTGGCCTTCTACTAGCGAATGAACCGAACCTTTTCTCCTATTTTTCCCCCACGATCTCTCCCACAAAGAAAAACCTTCTGCCATGTTCTGCTTGCTAAAACTTCCTCAGGCCCCATGATTCCAACCTCCACTCTCCACTCTCCATTCTCCACTGTTTTGTAAATTTCTTCCTTATCTCATCGAGGAGCTCCGTTTCCTTTATTTTCTCCTGCTGCAGATACTTCCTGCCACTTCCACTTGATGTGAGACACAAATCCACTTTTTATCTTCGATCGACGAAAGGTTTTACCAATCTTGTATGGGAACTAAGCGGCGGTGAGGAATGCCTGCAGTGTAAGAGTGAAATCTATGGAGGAAGCGAATGTTTTTGCGACTTATTTTTCTACAATATATGGGGATTATCAACATAAGTGGATTTTCGCTCAGATTACATAAAGAATATGAATATTATTTCTGGCGATTGATGTACTTTTCTCTTCCCAGCACTTAATTTATATGGATTTCAATTTATTAAGCATTTCTTTTGAGAAAATTAATTAAGCATTTTTTGTGTATAATGGGCATTTTGTGTTTAATGGTTTATCCATTATGAATTGTGCGATTGAATTTCTGACAAACCAACGCCTTTTAATTTGGCGTCCACGGGTGTCTTTGTATTGTCGTTTAACACGAATAATACATGGAAGAAGATTGGTATGATTGGACATAATTTTTTGCAGGGTTGCCGCTTGGTTTTTGATTAGGAAGACGTATGTTGGGATGATCACAATCGAGTTGTGAAACTTAGGCAAAAAGAATCACGTACTTAACATGTGAATCCATTGCCGGAGCAACATAGAATTCTAAATGGGCATTCGGTTGCACTGGCTATCGTTAAAACTCCTCTCCAACCTCTTATATCATCGCCACTTTTTGCGTGGAGTTAGTCATGTAAGTCCATTTCTCTTGCGAGTTATCTTTGAGTTTTGAATTTTTATTTGAAAAGTTGTGTTCATCTTTACATTTGCTACATTTTATTTTAGTCTTACTTCCTTCCTATTTGGTTGTGTATCTTTCGAGGTATCTTCACGTAAATCATTACATCTCAAGGATTTTTGGTGGGATCAATATCCGCATGGCTAATGGGGTGATTCTCGACTTGCATCTAATGGGATCCTTTACGATTATCAAGTATGTGTAATACATCCATTTCTAAGATGATAATGTATCTTTGATGTTGTGAAAATGTTTGTGTTTTCCTTTTCTTCTTCTATGAATGATTTCCGTGGAGTCGGTGATGTGAAGCCTAGAATTACTAATCGGTCATTTTTTTATTTTCATTTCCGTGGCTTGGAGATGTGAAGCTCTGAAGTCATAACTATTAGTCTGCTCATTTTTGTATATTAAATAATACGTAATGATCGAAATAAGAAGGGTACATATTTATTGTAGGAAGTGTTTCAAAATCATTTTCCTCTAACCAAGAAGTTGCTGAAAAATAGCCATAAAGTACTAATTTCTCCAATTTTATATCTTCTTTTTGGGATTTGAGAGTTAATTTTTCTTTTTATCATTTCAAGTCGAATTCTTGGTGGATTCTACTGAAAACTCTTCTTATTTCCATTTGATAGATATTTAATTTAGTTAGTGCTGAAGCCTTTTTATGGTGTAGGTGTGTGTGTTTCGGGTGCTAAGTTTGTAGTGGGGTTTTCACCTCTTCCCTTCTCGGTGAAGATGGTTGCTGAAATTTACATTCATCCGCTTTTCATCCATGGGATTTAACCAATCCACTTTTCATCCTCGGGATAGATTTTGTTCGAAAAGTATATAGTCCATATTAATTTTATGTTGTGTTATTCCAACGCTGTATGTGGAGTTGGAGATCGATTGTCAGAAGCATGTTTGTTTTCACCATTTGGTTAAGATAATGTTGTGTCTCTTTTTATGGTGTTTCACTATATGGCATGTTCTTGAAAAGTGTCACATATGAGACCTAAAAAGGGATCTTTACCCTCATCAGCTGAGCAAAGGAATGACGTTGTTTGTTGGCTTGAAGATGATTGCTACTTGATTGCATAAACAGCTGTACGACTTTAAGGTGTAAAGTGAACTTGAAACTTTTAGTCTCTGATCAATTTATGTATTTGCATCATATAGGTTTCAGAAGTTCACCTTCAAAGCATAGTTGACATGGTTCAGTCAATTTAAAAAGATGCAAAGGTCTTTCTCGGTATTTTCTCGCGAGTAGTGATAGTTCTCCACCATAAACTCGCGATAAATGGTCACAAGACACTTTTTCACCATTAATTATGATGTGATTGATTAATACGGGTCTACAACTATTAATTGTATAAACATGTGTTGTGATAATCTGTTGTGGCAATTTTGTTGTATGTTACAGCGGGTCCACATTTTATTTAACGTTTTTCTAACACAGAAATGAACTATCGCCTTGCATGATTACTCATTTGATTGAGAAGAAATGGAGGGGGCAACAAGGCGATCGAGGCCTTTTGAAGTTCATCGATGCTTCAAGCTGTGGAAAGTGTCTATATCATTTTAAAGCAAGGTATATATTACATTTGATGCTTGCATTCTTACTAATTACTAAACAACATCACTAAATAGGTCGCCTTGGTTGATTAAAGAAACTATAAGTGTAAAGCGAGGCTTTGTCTTGAAAATAAAGTAAGGAGTTTGGGAATTGACCTTGATTGTGTATTGGAAAGGCCTTATGTATCACTTTTTACCCTTTTAGTATTATATACTCATACGCCATTCTTTTTTATTAACCTTTTGGTTAAATTACATACTTAACTTTAAACACATATATAAGCGAATATGTTTATGGAAAATTTATTTTTTCTTTGTTGCTTTTGTGATTTTACTTTTTTTTCTTTTCATATATTCGTTCTCCGTGCGTTGCACATGTTTTTCTACTTATATCATTTTCTCAACACTCTTGATTTTCAAATTAGCATCTACCCGTGCATTGCACGAGTTTTTCTACTAGTTAAATATATATTTATATATATGTAAGTGGCGAAATTTATTGATATTGATACACATGTATTTTGTAAATTAATTAATCATAGTATTATATTAATTAAAGAATATTCGGATGTCAATTTATGGCATTATGGGCGCCACTTTCTAGTGTATAAGATACTGTTTGGGATTGTGAATTTAATTAATGGTATTACCATAGATTAATATTATATATTAATAGATTTGTACATAAATAGATTTATGGCGATAAAATAAAGATAATCAATATTAGATATTGAAAATATCTTGAAAATATTTAATATAAGATATTAAATGAGATAAATCAATTAAAGATATCCAATATTAGATATTGGCAATATATATCTTGAAATATTTAATATGATATATTGAACATTTAATGAGATAAATCTAGAATATCTTTTATTCTTATTTTATTAGTAAAAGATTTTCTTTCTCCACGTCTAACTAGGAAAACTCCCAATCATATTGGGAGACATATGAAGCAGGGTCTCTATATATATAGAGAGGAATTATTAGACTAGCTCTTTTGTACTGCATAATTCCAAGAATTAATAATTCTTGTGAAAAATAAGAGAACTTCTAGAGAGAGTTTTGGGAGAGAAAAATGTCGAATCTAACAACCAAGTTTTTATAGTTGCAATCTATGATGGGATTCCAGTGGGTTGTTAGTGTGGATCAATGGTAGAAATTTGAACACTTGGGCGAACTTAGTGCGAAACTACAACCGTAGATAAAGCAATCTATTTTAGATCATCCAAGGTATATTCTACGTCTACTTCTTTTATGTTTGTTGCTTAAACAAAATCGATCTTAGTAATGAAAAATAAATTTTAAATTCCGTTGCAATCCCGGGTAGATTTCTATAACGATGGTATCGAGCGGTCTTGAACTTAAGCAATAAGTATTAGTTAATTTGCGTATTAATTAAATCTAGATGCATGATTTAAATTCGTGAAACTGGAAGCAAAAAAATTTAATTCGGGTAAAGTGCTGCTCTGCCCGAGCGGCGACCCACCGCATTATCGCCCGCCCGGCGTCGCGGCCACAGGGTTTCAGTGGTTTGGTGGTGGTTTTGTGGTGGACATCGAATTTTTTGTTTTGTGAATTTTTGTGGCACATTGAGATCTCTTGTTGTTTAGTTGATGTCATGTGGGCCATTGCGTGATTGTTCAAATAGTTTGTATAATTGGGATACGAATGGTATGAAAAGTACCACTACTCAATTTGTTGAGTAAAAGGGTTTAACATATGGTCCACGATTGTGGACCGAGAAGGTCAACTGGAGTCATTCCAAATTTGGTTTGGAATCTGGCTGCTTGCTTTTTTTAAAATTTTGATTTTAGAAAGGTATAGGAAGATGCCTTTTGGTTTTGGAAGCAAAGACATCCTTTTGGTTAAGAACAAAAGGAAAGGAACAAAAGAGAATTATTTTATTTTATTATAGAATAGTTCTAATTAATAAAATTAAAATAAAAATTGATTTTAAAACTAATCGTTAATTTTATTTTGATTAAAATTATTAAATTAATTAAATGTTAATTAGTTAATTGATTAGATTAAATTATTTAATTTATTAAGCGTTAATCGATTAATTAAGGCATAAGTTGGTAAATTTAGATTTTATCTTTTTCATAAGATTTTATTGTATGGATTAGATATTGTGTAGATATAATATGATTATATGGACCAGATTGATCAATGGACTCGAATGAATAGTATAGATGTGAATAATTTAGTTTTTTTGTTGGTTTTGAAATTGTCTGAGGCGTTATGAAGAAGCGACCTAGTTTATTTTACGCACTATCTCATTCCGTTACCTTCCCCCGTGTGCGGCGGGTGTATTTATTTTATTAGATAGAATTTTATATAACAAGAATGGAAGCGGAAAATGAAGCCCAAAGAAAGAGCGACATAGAGATCATATTGGCGGTTGCGGCTACCTGGATTGTGACCAGCGGTTTACGTCGGTTTGTATTGAAACCGCACATCGGAAAGATCCATGATCATACCGGTTACTTTACGCATTTATTTTGTGCTTGTATTTATTTTATACGATCGATAGATGCGTGACTAGGCACGATCTGATGAATGTGTAGGATGTATGTCTATAGAGATAGATATATTTGATGAGACCGTAATTAAAATTAATTAAGTGAATTAATTTACATAAATACTTCAACACAAAAAAATCAAGTCAAAATATTGTATCATAATATTATAAGCGACGGTGAAGAGCCGCTTGTTGGGATCAAGCTGATCGGCCCTCGTCGGAGTTGACCTACCTCGGGTATATCATCGTTATTGAGATGTGATCGTATGAGATCTCATGAATATTGGGTTATGACTTGACTAGAATATTGCGGTGATTGGCCTCGTCGAGAACCGTATTATTTTATAGGCAAGTGGTTGACTACCACATAGAGATGTTAGTTTCAAAGAGTTGACTAGTCAACCACCAAAAGTCACATAGAGATGTGATTGGTAAAATGTTACCTACCGCTTGAATTATTACGGTTGATCGACCTCGTTGGGAATCGGGGTAACTAGATGGGATCTTGGCCATTAAAATTTTGGAAATTTCTTGAAAGTCAATTGGGAGTAGTTGACTAGTGGGAGCAAAATCATAAACCAAAAGACCATTTTTATTTTGCATGTATAAACAACACTCTTTTATCTTTATTTTATGTTTTAGTTTTCTAGCAAACTTTTACTTATATTTTTATTCTCGATTAGGAAAACCAAATTAATGGTTATTACCTTTTGAGCGTTCTCAAGTATGGTTAAGTAACTTTAATCCTTTTAAAATAAGCAATGACACGAGCAACTACGTTATAGTAGTTAAAGACAACGAGACAACATATTTGATGGAGTGCTCTAAGACTTTAATTATTAATGAAGAACGGAGGCTCAAGATGTTATTAAATTACTTGAAAATTAGTTTCAACTAATTAATCATATATTGAATACGATGATGTCAATGGGTCATTACATCATACGATGATAATTCATTCAAACATTAGATGTGTTGGATGTGAATGAGCTGCGATGAATTTTGGAAAGGTTGTTTTCAAAATTGTAAGATTTAAAATATCGACTTAATTCTTTAACCATTGCTTGAATGTTAATTAAATAGTCATGTTTTGAATATAATTCAAAGGTTAAATAAACTATCTAATAAACTTTGGAATTTCTTTATGAAAGAAAATTGAAGACATAGCTCTTGTGTTCATTTTCTTAATTAAGTCTTATGAAGACCAAGCTAAGAAATATTTACAAGTGCTTAAGGGATTAAAAGGAATGTTAGGGCATGTGTTTAAATAGAAAACTTAGGGCATGTGTTTAAATAGAAAACTTATTGAAGTTTCTATTCTAGGCAAGTGTGTTGAGATAAATCTATCTAAGTTCAAAGTCAACTCTTAGATATATGATATCTCACGAGTGCGATTTGAATTAGAAAGATGAAGTGCGAGAATATCCTAAGATATGGAAAGTGAAGCAATCTGAGTCTAGTAAAAGCTGATTAAGGAACTAAATAAATGTTATTGTGTTACGGTTCTTATGAAGAACATGATTTTTAGTTATCCGTTAGGATTTAATTGACAATTCAATTGTAAGGAATAAATGTTATTTCAATAAAGTTGAGTATCCTTTGAATCTAACATACTAGATTGGTGTCACTATATAGTTGATATAAGTGATTAAAATCTCGACCAAATATTTGTATGGTTATTATCCTTAATATTTTTGGTTGTTCTGGACATAGTCTCTACGGAAGAGAAAGCGTGTAAGCAAATGTCATTCGATGATGTCGAAACCATGTGATTATGAATCATATGGGTAATCGTATCTTATCCAAAGATGACTAAAATACCCTTTTATGAAAAAAGTAGTAGACTCTGGAAAATTTCCTTAAGCCTGAACATACTGATGTTTGTTGGCTTATGACAGTTAATGCTACAAGTGATATTATTATTTTTTTACTCTTTATGACTAATTTTAGAAATAGTCAAGCGTGTGATTGACGTGATCAGTCAAGTGATAATAAAATACTAGATCACCATAAACCAATACTAGCAAGAGGACTAGCTCCATCGTAGTAAAGCTATTGCGAATCAAGGTCCATCCCACAGGGAACCAATTGTGGGTCAATTATATACAAACAATTAATCATTCATGTCAAGGACACAAAGTGGTCTACGACCAACAAGAGACAAGAAAGATAAAGGACATGACACAGACAACGTAATTAACCTCCCCAATTATTATGTTATCGTTTGGATCTAGAGGTTCTATATAATTAAGCTAGACTCGAAACCTATTAATCCGATTCATATTTCTTTTATATTGGCTACGTGAGTCATCCCCTAAACTAGATCTTGCTCCAGTTAGGCCATCTAGATCACTGTGCTACATTACGTGACTTCGCTTCGTAGGCCTCCATCTCATATAACTCGCACACTTACAAAACTAGGGATGCCGATATTATCCGTATTCCTCACCTAGGCAACATTCCTGTGGTTAGGCGTACTTCTTAGATGATCGCATCAGTCTCTGTCCTATTAACATTTACTTTTTAGGTCTCCTGTTAATCTACGATTTACGTATAACTAGGTGTCGACAATTCCCAAATACATAACAAATCTAGATCTCGCTGAAAGTCCCGGAAGATCAATTCATGAGCCGACCTAGGAGCCTATATTGGTATTTCCTAATAATACGCTAATTAAAATAGGCGAGCAACATAACCGTAGCCATACTACTAAGACAAGAAATTCTAGGTGGACAATCACACCATAAAGGCGTTGGCTAGATTGACGTGGCGAAAACCTAAATCTTAGCGTTTCTACATACGTAACGGATAAAATAGAGATTCATAAAGCAATTATATAGATCTACTAAAAACACGATTATCGATCATACCAAAGTCATCTATAGGTCACGGATAACGAGATGCAGGCGTGTGGATCCTTATAGACAAGGAATCCCCAACGCCTCATATCGTATCCTTAGATCTACATCGTTCGGTGAAGAGCGAACAACCTCAAGCGATAAACAATAATTGGGGGATTAATTACAACATAGAAGAAAGAACAAGTGAATACAAATAACTCACATTATTCTTTGCTGGAAATTTGTACTAAAGCGCTCTGAAAAAACTTATAATTTGTGTTGTGAGTCGATGTACAAATTGACTAATGAAAGGGAGTTTATATAGGCATAAACCGACTTAGAATAGCCGTCGGCCGACTAATTCATAAATCCTAAACCACTAATGAGATAGAAAATGTGTCGAGATAACTCCGAGTCGATCCAATAATTTTCCCGAACTCGCTCCCGTAGTGCCCATATTTGCCGTAGTTGTGATCTACGAGTGGCTCGCTAGCTTTTCTGTTCTACACTCCACTCTTACGTGCCACTTTGATATTTATCTTTAATGCAAACCGATTCGCTCCGATTTATCTTGAGATTTACTTCCTTTGTTGATAGATATCCTCCGATTCACCGTAATCTACAAAATCAATAATTATCACCACGATAAATCGTATTTAAATAATAAAAATAGATAAATACCAAATTATATTCTATAAATCACATAACATTAAATAAACATTATAAACATGTGATTTAATATAAAATATATATTCTTAAGCTCGATTTAAGGACAACGTTGATGACTTTTACGGGTATAATTTGACCGTCATCAACTACCCCACTTAGACTTTGATCGTCCCGAACAAAGCATCGACAAGTCCTTCCCAAGATAAAATTTTCCAATGGTCAAATCATACTTACACAAGAAACTCGAGTCAACTCATACCATTCATGCTCATAAGGTATCCATTATTCACTACTCATTATGAATCGAAGTGATGTGTGCATGTGCATTCGATTTATATATTATTGGCAAGATTAAAGTTTATGCTAACTGCGATCGTAACCTACCAACATCGACATTCCCACTTCTTAAGCCTCATGAATGGGTAAAGACATGGTGCAATAAGCAAGGCGTTATCGAGAAGGTTTTGGACTCGGAGACCGAGAAATACTCAAAGCCTCTTAAAAAGTTGAATTTCTTCGCATTTTCATAATTTCAAGTATTAACACCTCTCAAGAAAGAAACTTGCTTTAAAAGTAAAGGATGCATTGCAAGAATCCCCCTCTCATGGATTAGTCAATAGCATTGAATATTACCACAAGCTCGGGCTACTTTGGTAATGTTACTATAAGCCAGTGTTTAACGCATTGTTAAAACACGAGATAATTCTCAAGCATATTACTCGACTTTGATGGCTAGAGGATAGAATACATCAATGAGATAAATATCGACACTAAGTTTACATAACCAATCATCTACGCAATGTACACATAATTTCTTGATTATTATAATTAGATGCGATAATAGTCGATTCAAAATTGAGTAATCGAATAATAAATAACTACTTGCAATAGTCGGCATGAATATCCTTAAATTTTCATTCACATAAGTATAAAATGATCACGTAATCATGCAACTTGGTTCATTTCCTATCAATTCAATGTTTTAAGAGCTCACAATTCTAAAGTGCGAGATAATTAATTTGGCATTTTCAATTTTCTTCAACTTTTCACCGTTTCATTCAATTTTCAATTATAACACATCATAGCTAAGTCTCCTACCCCCCTACTTAAACATGGCATTGTCCCCAATGACAAATAAAAATGAGATATTAAGAAAAATACTTAGCTCTGGAAATGGCTCTCAAGTAAGATCTGAGAATCGGGGAGTAATCCAAGCACGTCGTGGAGAAGCAAACAAAATCACAGTAAAGCAAACCAAGCGAAACTCCACGAAATTGTTAATAACACATCAATGGAAGTTACAAAATAATGTGGCGATAATTAGATATAAAATATCCAAAAACAAATTAAGCCACTTTATTGTATACAACCAATGACAAGGAAAACCAAAGAGTTAAAACGACTCGTTCATACATGAATTCTAAAACGAATAAGAAGAAGGATATATACAGTCTCAAAAAGAAAAATACTAAATAGAAAGAAAAATAAAAAATCAACAAAAGATTATAGTCTTCATCGATATCCTCCACCACAAAAATATCACGAAAAACCGGTGGATAAGACAAAGTTCGAAAGCATTACCCCATGTGTGTGAAAACACGAGATTTACTCGATTGATAAGGTATTTAATCCAGTAAAAAAGAAAACTAGTTAAGGTATAAAAGATGGGGGACCTATTGGCTAAAGATTAAATCAGATACTGAGCGCAGACTCTTCACGTTTTGATTGGATATCAACAACTTAGGGAGATGTAGCTTCTCCTCGAAATTACGAATTACCCAATTTAGCATGTAGAAGTTCTCAACGTCATCAACAAGGTCAGATCGGTGAGATAATTTAAAACAAAACTCATCATCTACAAATGGTCAGAAAAATTGTGAAATTTAAAAGGTAGAAAGAGAAGTTGTATTTCGATCGAACCAAAAACTTATAAAATCTAGCTAGGTTCATAGCTACACTTACCCCAGCTAGGATCATGAAAACCAAAATGATAAAATATACTCATTCCGTCCTATTTTATTTGTCATGTTTGATTTTTCACACAGATTAAGAAAAGTGTAGTTAATGCTTTGAATCATATTAAATGATCTAATATTTTTACACTTATGCCCTTTGAGTTATTGTTGGAGCATTTAATGCTACACATTTTTTTTGTAAATATTGTAAAGAGAAAATGATATTTAAAGAAATTTAGCAATTAATGCACAAAGTGGACACTTATTTTAGGACAAACCAAAATGGAAACATGGACAAATAAAATGGGACGGAGGGAGTAATCATTAAAACTTAGCAATATTTCTAATTCCATAACAAAGGGTATTTTCTAAGCAACATGGAGGTTTAGAATATGATGGGTTTAGAAAAAGATATACATAAGGATGGTAAAAAGATAAAGGGTGGGTAAGAAATTGTGTTTTGGGTGGGTATTGGTTAAGGGTGGGAGAGTGAAATAGATGGAGAGAGAGAGGGAATGAAAGAATGGTTAGAAATGTGAATTTGTTGGGGCGATTGGTGAGAGAATAGAAAAGGTTGAAGGGTGAAAAGGTACAAAGGAAAGGATAATGGTAGTTGCGAGCAATTGCACATAACTTTGGATTTTCACTCGGATCGCCATTCTAAAAAGTTTTGGGAGTTGACCAAAAGCGTTCTTGTTCGCACCAAACATTCTCCATTACATTTTCAATAATTCTCAAGTTCTCTTAATGCTTCCATCTTAAGGTTGATTGCTAAATTTCCTTTTCTTTAGCAATTTCTCGACTCTCTAAGAAACTCATTTCACGTGGCCTATATTGAGTAAAATAGTTTTGCACATCCTTAGCCTAATGGCCATCGAACACGGCAAATAAAAAACCTCAACATATGTCACGTTACTCTCATTTGACTCAAAGAAAACAAAACCTAAAATCCTAAAAAGAAATCCTAAGGGGTTTAGAAGTAGTTCTAAGTTTAATGTCCTCAGCTCGACTTTCCAAAAATTATCCTTGTCAGTCATCCTTCATAGCTCGCCAGACTTTGACCCTTTGAGCACGATAAGAGGTGGGCTCGTCGCTTTTGCGGATTAATACCCTTCCCTTGGTTGTGAGACCTAGGAAACGACATCTATCCATACCATTTATACAAAGCTCATACCTCGGCTCTCATTTTAGGAACTAGTGAATTCTAAGAAGATTTAGTCCTAGGGACCCATTTTAATCATATCCTCTATAATGCTGCTACATTATGCTCTCTCAAAACTCAACGTCTTCTTTTGATTGAGAATTCTTAAAACTACACAAATTGTTGCTCCCATGGCCACTAGAAGCAAGACATAGAGATTTTAACAGAACTACGGGGAACTCTTTATTCACTGCTTCCTTTCAACGACTACATGTTTCCCTACACCCTCTAGATGAGACAGATTTGGGCAGAACCTTCCACACTAATAAAATTAATCTTACAAACCAACTCCGGGCTAAGATTCATACTCAGGTTCATGTATAGGCTAACTTATATTCAAAAAACTAAAAGAAAGTAAAAAATAAGCAGAAAAAAAAAGGTAGTACCTTGCCTTTAATATTATACCACGAAGAATTTAAGCCTTTTAATTCTTCTTTTCTTTCTTTTTTTTTCCGGAGCCATCTTGGTGCTTTAAAGGTATTGCTTCCATCGCTTTTCCCATCGTAGATTCGTAGCTCCACATGTTGCTGGGTTATTTACTCAGCGCCCGTGAAAAATTACTGACTCGGATTATTGTTTCCCTGGTTTCTGCAAACAGAAGAAAAACAAAAAAGCAAACAGACCGTAGACTGACTTTAACATGGTTTCCCATGCTGCTATCAGACCTATGGATTAAACATACGGAGATAAACAAACACGCGAAATTCCGAGCCCGCGACTAGGCTCATTGGCGTGAGAAGCGATCTCATTTGAGGCGAAACAAGTTTTTTTTAATATTTTTTTATATATTTTTTCTTTAGAATCTGGAATTTTTTACACAGAGCAGACAACCAGAGGGACTCAAAAACGTAAAAACAGACTCTAAAATAGAAAAGTTAACATGAATAAAAAAATTTATTTATATATAAAATTGACCGTTGGTTTCCCCGGCAACGGCGCCAAAAACTTGATTGACGTGATCAGTCAAGTGATAATAAAATACTCGAACACCATATACCAATACTAGCAAGAGGACTAGGTCCATCGTAGTATAGCTATAGCGAATCAAGGTCGATCCCACAGGGAACCAATTGTGGGTCATTTATATACAAACAATTAATCATTCATGTCAAGGACACAAAGCGGCCTACGACCAACAAGAGACAAGAAAGATAAAGGACACGACACAAACAACGTAATTAACCTCCCCAATTATTATGTTATCGTTTGGATCTAGAGATTCTATATAATTAGGTAGACACGACAACTATTAATCTGATTCGTATTTCTTTTATATTGGCTACGGGAGTCATCCCCTAAACTAGACCTAGCTCGGTTAGGCCATCTAGATCATTGTGCTACATTCGTGACTTCGCCCGTGAGCCTCTATCTCATATAACTCATGCGCTTACAAAACTAGGGATGCCGATATTAACCGTATTCCTCACTAGGCAACATTCACGTGGTTAGGCGTACTTCCTAGATGATCGCATCGATCTACTGTCCCATTAACATTTACTTTTTAGGTCTCCTGTTAATCTATAATTTACGTATAACTAGGTGTAGACAATTCCCAAATACAGAACAGATCTAGATCTCACTGAAAGTCCCGGAAGATCAATTCATGAGCCGACCTAGGAGCCCTATATTGGTATTTCCTAATAATACGCTAATTAAAACAGACGAGCAACGTAGCCGTAGCCATACCTACTAAGACAAGAAATTATAGGTGGACAATCACACCATAAAGGCGTGGCTAGATTGGCGGCGAAAAAACCTAAATCTTAGCGTTTACATACATACGTAACGGATAAAATAGAGATTCATAAAGCAATTATATAGATGTACTAAAAACACGATTGTCGATCATACCAAAGTCATCTATAGGTCACCGGATAACAGATCTGGGCGTGTGGATCCTTATAGACAAGGAATCCACACTGCCTCATATCGTATCCTTAGATCTACATCGTTCGGTGAAGAACGAACAACCTCAAACGATAAACAATAATTGGGGGGATTAATTACAACATAGAAGAAAGAACAAGTGAATACAAATAACTCACATTATTGCTGCTGGAAATTTGTACTAAAACTGCTCTGAAAAACTTATAATTTGTGTTATGAGTCGATGTACAAATTGACGAATGAAAGGGAGTTTATATTGGCTGTAAACCGACTTAGAATTGCCGTCAGCCAACCTAATTCGTAAATCCTAAACCCTAACGAGATAGAAAACGTGTCGAGATAACTCCGAGCCGGTCCGATAATTTTCCCGAACTCGCTCCCGTAATTGTCATATTGCCGGCGCCAATGAGATCTCGATTAGCTCATTTGGCTTTTCCTGTTCCACACTCCACTCTTCATGCTACATTGATACTTATCTTTAATGCAATCCGATTCTGCTCCGATTTATCTTGAGATTTACTTCCTTTGTTGGTAGATATCCTCCGATTCACCGTAATCTACAAAATCAATAATTATCACACAGTAAATCGTATTTAAATAATAAAAATAGATAAATACCAAATTATGTTCTATAAATCACATAACATTAAATAAACATTATAAACATGTGATTTAATATAAAATATATATTATTAAGCTCGATTTAAGGAAAAACGTTGATGACTTTTACGGGTATAATTTGACCGTCATCGCGTGCTCGATGAATCTGAAATTTGGAAAGTATGAAAAGTTTAAACTAGTATGAATATGAGATTGATGAATAACTTGGTAATTAATCTTCAATTGGATTGAAGCAATGAATGCTGAAGGGTGTTTGATTTGTCTGGAAAGGGAATTAGATTCTCCCTTGAAAGATACCATTTTTGGGGTACGCAATCAGATCGTGTTTCTAAAATGGAAACAACACTTTATACGATAAAGGCATGACGTAAGCCATGCAAAATATCCCTTACCTGTTTGGGGATAGTGCCCTTATACAATACATATACTTAACCGAGTTCCAAAGAATAAAGGTTGAATGAATTCCATATCGGATATGAAAGAAGATGACGTCAAATCCATCTTAACCGATGATTATCGTGCTTCTAGCAAGCAACAATGTCTGAAAGGCTTGGAGCCTAGTACGACATATGCAACTTTGTGGGAAATCTTTGCAAGTACACTAGATATCATTTACTTACCTGCGGAGCAAAATGTTTGTCTTCAAACATACTGCTAGAGGAAGTGTTTCTTCCAAAAGAAACAGTGGGAGAAAATTGAAATCTCAAAAGAGTTTGAGAACCACAAAGAGATATTCAACCATTGGAACATGAGCAGGCGTCACACAGTGATGAGGTGTAGAACACTGCTCAGTGCACACAAGTATTATGTGAGTCTACAGATAACCACATGCCCGAAAGAGCTACTGGTACGTTCATCTTGAAGAATGAACATCTCGTGACTTATACGGGAATGCTTGAAATGCAAGATTAAGAGATATGGCTTGGAACCGTAGTATTTGAATTAGATTCCATGAGCGACGAACGGGTTATGAACCTAGTCTATCTAACCTGAAAATGTCTCTGAAAGGTGTAGCATGTCTTTATGAAAGACTAACATGGATAGTAATACGATCACTAGTTAAGCTGAGTTGACGGCTCGAGGCTATGAGGTGTAGACCTTGTAGTTACCTTTATGATACCAGCTATGCTTAGGTCTATTCAGATAATGCTTATTGTAGCTTATCATGGCTATATGATAGTGTTGAAACCGTTGGGCCAAAGGCTTGATGTACATAGAAGATAACATGATGTGTAAGCTTATGAGATCCATTTTTGGACTGAAACAAGTTTCTCTATTTAAGTTCTTTACTTTGATAATCAAAAGAGTTCCATTTGATCAAAATAAAGGATATGCCTAATGTGAAAAGGGTTAGTGGGAGTGTCACGGGTTTTTGAGCAAGGTATTGAATATCTTTCTCGAGAACTGTCATCCCAAGTTACAGTCAATTAATGTTTGGTAGTTCAATGTCTTTATGAAAGTTCTAGGAATGGCAGTTCTTATTATGGAAATAAAATCTATAGTGATAGATTTAGAAGTTGTTTAACTATCACAGTTCACCATTATAGATGAGATGCTAAAAATTTTAGCATAGATCATAGCGAGAGATACTGCTAGCCGGTATTCTCGGGATCTATCTATGACAGAACATCAGTCCTGAAGGTATGGTGAAAGATGATACTTATGGAAGGTTCCATTTTCTACTGTAATAGGATCCATCATAAGAGTTGTGTTGGATGGTCATACTCCATGAAGAGTCATGAGTAAGTATGAAAGAGATTCCGGTAAATGTCGAGAATATCCTTAAAAGTGTTAAGGATGGGTTTCTAGTTTATTGAAACTTGGAATTGGATAAACATAGACATACATATATGCACCACTGAATCTTATGAAGGCAGTGGGAGCTACAATCTGTTTGCAATCGCTTTAATCAAGTGATACAATAAGCTGGAAATGTTTTAGCTAGAAATCACTATAGATTCTACAACTGGGCCAAAACACAGTAGAGCCTTAGAGGCACAGCGGGAGCAGTACATGGAACTAGAAGGTTCATTCCTGAACCTTGTATGGTTCTCCCACCTTTTCTATATAGCTGATATAGTAAGTGGATTCATTGCTTAAAGCAAGGACCAGGGTCTCATCAGATATCATGTGTGTGTTGAGGCGGTTCCTTTTGACTTGGTCGTTTGGAGCATGATATGAAGACAGTCTGAGTCCTCACGGATAGTGATCTATTTATGTTTAGGGTTGGTTGCGAGTATTGCATGAGATTCTTGTGTTTCAACTTGGTCTTGTGTGTACGAGTTATTGGCTTTAGGCCAAGTGAGAGATTGTTGAAATAGTGTCCTAAACCCAATCGGGTTGGACCGGATCCGGCCCGGATCGGATCATTTCTACTATTTCTTTATGTTTATACATATAATAAATGGCTTTCTGTTATTATATATTTGTTCGTTTAACGGACCAATTATGATATTGTATATATGATAACGTCCTTAGTGTACAACTGTGAAAGATAAATCATAATAATGATTATGGTTGATGAGATCTCGACTCACGTTAAAGGGCCTGATACTTAAATGTCTCTAGTCATATGTGCTATTAAACAGGACATTAATAGTACGATTAGACTAGCATGTATTAGATGTATTCTATCTTATTGAAGATATGGATATATCTCGTCTATCAAAGTGTTGAGACACTTGGGTATGCGTGGACATGTATTGGAGAATGCATATATTAGGATGACCCATTTACTTTATTAAGTGTCGCACCACCATGGCGGTTGTGTAATTATCCTAAGACCGAGTCTTCATGGAATCACGGTGTGGATTGTCATGCTTTGACACTATTAATGTTTCCCCTAGCCATGGGGCGATCATGCGGTAGTGATTGGATGTGATACTGAAGCATGTGTAGGATTCATGTTGCTCATCCGGAAAATAGCGTATCCTAATAGTAAGAGTAAATATCCGAAAGGGCCTTCTTATAAAAAATGTCTAGCTCTCGTGAATCTTTGCAAAGTGAAAGTAAATGAGTTACTTCGAGAGAGCATGATATCCAGATTTATAAGATCGATCGTTAATGTAATGACACTCGAGATACGACCGTATGGATATTGTAACAGTGATAGGATTCTATTTACATGGTAACCGTTTCACATGAAATGTAGTAGTCATTGCACTTGACTCTTCCGATGATTGGGGGTCACGGTGTGTTGCTAGATGCTATTATGTGATCGTTAGGTATGAAGGGCATTTTCGTAATTGCAATTTATGTCTACGGCCATCATATTCGGAAGCCTATCGTGTCACACATAAGAATATCTAGCCGGATTAAAATGCGGTTATAGTGATAACCAAATAAGAAAAGTTTATCTCGACTATAAAGTGTTGTAGTGATTAAATTAATATGGTGGTGTTTATTTATTATGAATAAATATAATACAAGATATTACTTATGTTGATTAATTAATTATATATTTATATATATGTAAGTGGCGAAATTTATTGTGTATATTGATACACATGTATTTTGCAAATTGATTAATCATAGTATTATATTAATATAAGAATATTCCGGAAGCCAATTTATGGCAATATGGGGCGCCACTTTCTAGTGTATAAGATACACTTGGATTGTGCAATTTAATTAATGATATTACCATAGATTAATATTAGATATTAATATATGGAAAAATTAGGTATAAGTCCATTTTTCCCCTTTAATTAAGCATTAATCCACACACATTTTTTTAGTTGCAATAAGGACAATTTTTTTGTCATGGCCATTTTACCCTTACTGATAACAAATTGAATTAGACGTATACCTATTTGTCATCATCGGAATCCTCTGCATCAAAACATCGGAGACACATGGACCGATCCTTAATTGAAGGCGTTAGTCTTGGAGATGAAAGAGGAGGAGTTAAATCCGGCGGTGGAGTGGCGGAGCAATGGATACGGAGTGGCGGCTTAGATGCCGGAGAAGCACCCGGAGTAACGACCAATTTGGCCGTAGGAGATTTAGTTGGAATAAAGGTGAGTTGAACTCAATTCTTTCTAGTTCTGCAGCATTTTTAATTCATTGAAAGCTCCTCCCCTCCCCTCCCCACAACCTGCTTTAATTCATTGAAAATGTACCTTTGTTTCTTCCATTGTATCTTCTAAATTGGTACTTGATAACCATCAACACCATTTTGGGTGGGCTTGATCATGAAGGGTGCACACCTCAGTCCTTATATATATATATATATATATATATATATATATATATATATATATATATATATATATATATATATATATATATATATACTCTTTTTTGGTCAAATTTATAAACAAGGCTTTTTAGGCTAGTCAATTTTCACGGCTCTGCAAATGGATGAGGTTGGGAAAGTTTATATGGGTTTCAATAATTTTTTATTTTATACAATTAATAATATATGTTTAGTGAAATAGGAAGCTTGCAAATTTCATGTTTGGAACATGGAGTACATCAGGGAGACTTCTCTTTCTAAATTTCATGTTATCTAACTTCTTTGTCTTATATGATGTTAACTTTCATATATGCATCTTAGTAACCATTATGCTATTGCAATATTATGTGTAATTACCTTTATGAAAGGAGCTAGTTGAATGAGAGTATAAGAGTAAGGTTAATAGGAAGATGCATGCATGTGGCCATGATGCCCATGTGTACTGACGCCTTATATGATATTGTTACTCATATTGTGTGTCTTATATGAGTCTTATATGAGCAGGATGATATTGTGTCCCTTGAATTAAGCCTTAAATGAGCCTTATATGAGCCAGGATATGTGTATCTTGAAGTAGTCACTTGAATTAAGCCTTAAATGATATTGATACTGATCTCATTCGACGTCTTTATTCGATACTAATCACGATCTTGTATGCCTTATATGATCTTTATTAGTGATATTGTATGCCTTATATGAGCCATATATGATATTGTGTCCCTGAATTAAGCCTTAAATGAGCCTTATAATCAAGTTGGTGACTTGTCATCTACTTATGTGGGCATCCTTAAATTTGGGGTCCATTTGGTAAACTTCGGATGACACAGTAAATACATTCAAGGTTTTTTTTTTCAAGCATGGGGAAATTTGAGTTTATATTGATGGTGATAGAGTCTTGATAATGGTGATATGATATGAGTGATATTGGTTTGGATAGTTGGAAGGAGCGAGCATGAGGATACCACTTGTTTCTCTAATGGCATTAGGATTCAAAGATTTGCGAGAATGCAACCAAGATTTTTTTTCGAGACAAGTCGGGGGATGTTTAGGTGTTGTCATGGTTTTCTTTCTACAGGCTTAACCATTACAAGTTTGATGCACAACAATGTTGAGAAGTGCCCCCTAGTGGCTCAGATGTATGAGAGCACCAAGTGGACGTTCTCTACGTGTGTGGAAGTTCTATTGCTCATTTCACTACCATGAAGGAAGATTTTTATGAGGCCACAAGATTTTGTCATTTTACGAAACTTTATCTATATATCTGAGATATAGCTTTAGTTACATTGTAAGCATGACAAGAGGAAGATGGTTTTAAGGTTTGTTATTGAAATATTTTACTAATACTATTGTTGTGTTCACTCTTACGGATTATAAATTTTCATGCCTTAAGTATTTTTCCTTGTTTCATTTAAGATCTCCCCACAATGATAATATATAAGGAATTGGATATTGTGTGCCTTATATGAGCGGATATGATATTGCGTCCCTTGAATTAAGCCTTAAATGAGCCTTATCTTTGTTTCTCGATCATCGATCTTGATACTGTTCTACCATTTTTGCTGTTTTCTGCTATTATGGGTGCTGATTTGAGGGGGGAAAATGTACAAAGTTTGGGGTATTACTTTTCAGCTATTTTTGCTGTTGAATTCTGTTGTTGTTAGTGTTAATTTGAGTGGAAATATGTAAAGATTGGAGCTTTATTCTTCTGCCATTGTTGCTGTTTTTTGGACTGTTCTTTCTTCCATTATGGTTTGCCATTTTTGATGTTTATTGGGCCTTAATTTCTGCCAATTATTGCTGATAATTTAAGAGAGATATGCAAAGATTGGAGCTTTACTTCACTGCAAATATGAGGAAAATATGCAAGAAGCATTTTGTTGAAGGTTTTTTTTGGCCTTATATGAGCCAGATATGATATTATGTCTCTTGAATTAAGCCTTAAATTAGCCTTATATGAGCCAGATATGTGTGCCTTGAAGTAGTCACTTGAATTAATCCTTAAATGATACAGATTACCTCATATGCATCACATTTCGCGATCACGATCTTTATTGTATTATTCTCGATATCGATCATCGATACGATCGTCGTGTTTAGTGTAAATCTTTGCGATTAAATTCGGCTTTCAAATACTACGTCGAAATGGTATCAAACGCGGTCTCAAAATGAAGATTAAAAAAAAAGAACTTTTGTGAAACAATTTTGATGATCGGTGTTCTAAATCAAAAGTTACGGTCGTTTATAAGAAAAAGCGCTCCGTTAGTACAACTATTTTTCATCTTTCAAAATATACGTCGAAATGTATCGTATTTGGGCTCAAATTGAAGAGAAAAAGGACATGAATTTTGGTGAAAAATTTCGATGATCGGAGTTGTAAATCAAAAGTTCACGGTTGTTTGAAAAAGAAAAAGGAAAAAAAAGCATATAAACACTCTGATAAATATATCATATATGCAAACAATACAATTTGAAGCTACACAGCGCTGTCTCTAAGGGCATTTTTGTCCGTCTGAAATTGTTTGTCCTTTTTGCAACTAAAAAAATGTGTGTGTCCTATTTATTTATTTTGTGCCAAAAAGAGGACTTTTAGCTCTTTATCTCTTAATATATTTGTACAAAATAGATTTATGGTAATAAAATAAAGATAGTCAATATTAGATATTGAAAATATCTTGAGAATATTTAATATAAGATATTAAATGCAATAAATCAATTAAAGATATCCAAGATTAGATATTGACAATATATATCTTGGAAATATTTAATATGTTATATTGAGTATTTAACGAGATAAATCTAGAATATCTATTTTCCTTATTTTATTAGTAAAATGATTTCTTTCTCCCAATCTACTAGAATGCTTTTCCCAATCAGTTGAGCAACATATGGGCACGGGTCTCTATATAAGAGAGAGATTGACTAAACTTCTTTTGTACAACACAATTTCAAGAGTTAATAATTCTTGTGAAGAATAAGAGAGTTTCTTAGAGAGAGTTTTCGGAGAGAGAAAAGGTCGGTCTAGCAACCGAGTTGTTTTAGTAGCAATCAATGATGGGATTCTGGCGGGTTGTTCGTGTGGATCAACGGTAGAGGCCGAACACTTGGGCGGCTTCATGCAGAAACTACAACCGTAGATAAAACGACGATCTATTTTAGATCATCCAAGGTATATTCTACGTCTACTTCTTTTATGATTGTTGCTTAAACGAAGTCGATCTTCGTAAGGAAAAGGAAATAAATTTTAAATTCCGTTGCGTTTCCGTGTAGATTTCCAAACACTAAACATATCGTTATTTAAGGCGAAACTAAAATTACGACAAAGAAAATTAAAACATGGAAATGGAAAGGAAGAAACATAAATGGAAGCTAGACAGTGTGAAAATTGAATTGAAGAACCTTGATGTGGTTCCAAGTGTTGGAAACGCCACAGAGAGGACCATGAGTTTGACGATTCCGTAAAGACTTTCGGCAACGGCAATAGCCTCTTGCGGTGGTACTTTAGGGTTCACCCCTTGCGATGGCAACAACCTCTTACGGTCAGAAAGAATGGAGCTCCCAAGAGTTGATGATTTCAGGTTTGAGAGGAGAATTGGGATCGGAAATAGAGAGTGAATCGGAGAAGAAAGAGCAAAGGTTGAATCGAGGAGGGAGCAATGGTGGTGGTAGGGGTGGGAGAGTCACCATAAAGAAGAGAAAAAGAGGAATAATGCTGGGTTGTAACAGAGGGCAATATTGTAAAACAAATGAAACGTGTCCTTATAAACGATGATCTTTTTTAGGTGTCCTAAGTGCCTAATTAAGTTTCAAAATCAGTCCTTTTAAACAAATACCCATAAATATAAATGCATTATAACAATTTATTTTACCCTTTTTCAAGATATACACATTCCACCAGTGCCGGGCAAATTTTACCCCGTCGTATAAAAGTTTGGATCAGATGAAGTTATAGCACTTGCAATAGATATTGTAAAAATTTGACTTTAAAGATTTCAACATTAAAAATAAAACAGCAGCAGATATTCTATTTTTTAATTTAAAATACATATTTTGTAAAATTTATTTTATATCTACGACATTCATCTAGATTATGTAAATTTTCCTTTATATTTACCACATTCTGTAAAATATTGAAGCTGAATGCATTTCATCTTGGATAGAAATTCTAGAAACTAACAAAAAAAACATGTATTTATAACTGTAAAATAGAGTATTCGTTAAGAGGATCTGATGCGAGTTCTCTTAGAACGTCAACAAGGCAGTGACTCAGTGGTAATTACTGTGACCTTTAATCCGGAGGTTTCGGGTTCGAGACCTAGTGGAGACAAAAAAATGTGTTTGTATATTTCGTGTCTGTAAAGAAAAATGAAGTTAACTTGTCTCATCCGATAAATGTGTATTATGTTAAAAACCAAAAAAATAAAAATGTAATGATAAATTTACTCCTTCAATTCTGCATCGTTTTTACACACTAGACAATCTTATCTTTGTGATTGTTTCAAGTTATTTTTATAAAATTTACAAGTAAAATATAGGTGGGATGATAATGGTGGAGAAATGATGTATATTTAAGAGAGTAAATCTATCGTTTTCCAAAAATAAATATATTATTATACACCTAAATGTGATGAACATAGTATAAAAAAGAATCCAGGTGTTGGTGTTACTGTACGAAAAAGGAAATATCCACCGCTGGCTGACGGTGTTTGTTTACAGTGGTCGTCGTCATTCTCTTAAAAAGAAAAAAAGGAAAAAATTGTATAAGTCCACGGGTGAATCCAATTGCAGAGAACAGAAGCCTAATACGGTGCTATCTGCTGAGCTGCTGAGGTCTCTCCACCCATCGCCCATTGCATCTTCATACCTATCCTTCTCTTGATCGGTGCTGTTTTCTTTCACAATTTGTTGGTATCAAAGTAATTATTCATATAAAAAGCACCAGCGCTATAGAAATGACGAATTTCGGGGGTTTGGGAGCTGGGTTTGCTTTCTTGATGCTTATCGGGAGGATAACTTCCACCGATGATATTAGGGCTCCGTCGACTCCCGGAGTTTGTCGCTTAAAGTCTTTTAAAGATTCAATCTTTGGTTCCCTTGATTTTACATGTTCTCTTGATGGGATCGACTCTTTTTTCTATAGTCAAGTAATTGAGGTAATTCCTTTAGTTTTGTTCTTGTATTTCGGCATTTCGTTCATTATAAGTATCTTCAAGCAATTTATAGTTATGTCCTCACTTTCTATTGTTGTATATTTCCTCTTATGCAATTTGAAAATATGAACTTGTCTCCAAGTCGTTTTTCAGGGCGTTTTTTTCCCTGTTCATGTTCAATTGAGTTTGGAAGTTATTTATTTTGAGAAATTTATCTTAACTTAGAAGTGGGACAATTGTTATTTTCCTTTTACTCCGTTTATGTGACTCCATTAATAGTGAAATCTTGTTAATTGGAAGTATCTGCAGTATGAAACTCATTTTGCTTCTTTTGGGTGTCTGTTTTAGTTAATTTTCTTCAGTCATTGTGGTACTTAGAATTGTTTGAGGACATTACTTTAGGGAGCTAGACCTCTAGCTGAATTTGTACATCCGGATGCTGCTGTGCTGATTGTTTTCTGTTGCGTATAAGTGATATAATTGATGTTCGCTGTGCTATGTAGCCTTGGTTATGTATTACGCAGAAACCACTTTAATGTTTTGTACGTACCGGTATCTGTTGATTGTATTGTTAACTTAGACACAATATCGCGTGATTGGTCCACTGTCCACATCAAATCTTGTTTCCCAATGGTTATGAGAAAAAAATCACAAGTAATCTTCATTGTTTTGTTTCGTGTCAAGCAAAGTAACGCTCATCTTTCTTGTTTGATTTGTGGTTACTCTAAGCTTTTTTTTCCCGGCACTTATAGAAACAGCTGGGATCTCATGGTCATCACCAATGACCTTTGAGCACGTGTTAGTTGTATTTGGGAATTAAAAGAAGTTGGCGTTATTGTTCTATTTAGGCACGATTATTTATTACTCAGAAACCACTATTCAATGTTTTGTATGTACTCCGGGTATCTACTGATTGGTCTATCAGCATAGACACAACAGCATATGATTGGCCGATATTGAGTGTTGTTTCCCAAAGGGAAACACGAAAAAGCAATCACAAGTAGTCTTGATTGTTTTGTTTTGACTCTTAACTTGTCGCTTTCCAATTATGACAAGCAAAGTAATGTTCATCTTTCTTGTTTGATTTGTCATTACTTTAATCTCCTTTCTGCTTGGTGTATATTTCTGTATCTAGTCTTGTCATATTTGGCATGTATAGAATCCACTAAGATCTCATGGTCATCATTAGTGAGCTTCGATCATCTTTTACTTGTATTTGGACATTACGTCAAGCAAAAGTGTTTTTCTTGACATGTTAGGCATTGGTGAACCCCTAAGATCTTATGGTCATCGTAAGTCACCTTTTCCTACATCTAGCCTTTACATATTAGGCAACTGTATGGACACCTGATGCCTCATGGTCATCATCTGTGAGCATTATGCACGCGTAATTTGTATATGGAAATTAAAGATATGATGGTATTTGTCTTATTATATTAGTTGCATGCCACTGAGATCTCACTGTCATCGTTTGAGCACGTGAAACTTGTATTGGAAATTAAAGACTAATAGAATATGCTCGCCTCTGGTTTTCAGGGAGGTGAGAGCGCATTGCTGAGGGCACTTACGATGGTTCATGAAAATCCACAAGATTATGTTGCTCTTATTTTCTATGCATCTTGGTGTCCTTTCTCGGAAATGTTTAGGCCAACTTTTTCAATCATGGCTTCTTTGTTTCCCACAATTTCTCATTTTGCTATCGAAGAGTCAGCTGTCCGGCCAAGGTATGTTCACATCATTCAATGTACTTCATTCTTTTTACCTATTTATAGTTTACAAGACCTTCAATTCGTTTCAGCGTCCTCTCAAATTATGGAGTTCATGGTTTCCCAGCTATATTCCTCATCAATTCTACCTTGCGTGTGCACTATCTTGCATCCCGAACAATTGAATCAATGACTACTTTTTACGCAGATGTCACCGGTAAGGTTTCCTATTTGAGTTCTATTACTTGGGAAACTGGATCAGTGCATAGAAAAATAAAATACTGAAAAGACATTTTCACTTGTGTAATATGTATCTACAGTCTACTCATCAATATCTTATCATGGGGATTATTCGATGATATAGGTATTAGCAGGGCATCAGCAGAGGGAGTACCATTAGACAAGATACGATCGTATCATGAGAAACAAAGCAAAAGGAGGGATGTTGAAAGCTGCCCATTTTCATGGGCTAGATCTCCTGAAAAATTGCTTCGACAAGAGACCTATTTGACGATTGCCTCTACATTCGTATTGTTAAGGGTGCTCTGTTTCTTTTTTCCAGCTATATGTAGATGTACTCAATCAGCGTGGCGAAAGCACGCCTTGAATACGAGATTCATGAACTTGTGGGAGCATCCGCGGGTTTATCTTAATCGAGCAGTACAATCGATTGGTTCTCTTAAGGAACCTTGGAAAAGAAGCAATTTACAGGAAGGAGCTATAAATGCGAAAGCATGGGCTTCAAAGTCTTTGGCTTCTGTTTCACTTGGAGAATCTAGCTCTTCTAGCCGGGTCATGCCGGTTAGTTAAAAATTGCCGGAATGTAACATATAGTTATAGATTGATGTGTTTTGAGGGTGAATGTGAGTTTTTGCCTAAGTTTGTCTAGGGGTTAGTTGTGCTTTGTTCATGGAGATGGGAACTTTAATGTCATAGCTATTTCATTTTTATGTACTGAAGTTTCACAAGGGAAGAGGAGGATGGAAAGAGAGGGAAAAATATATACAATAAAAGTGGTAAAATATGTTTATTTCTTTGTGTTTTGGGACCACTTCACTGGAGTTTTAACTAGCAATGACTTCTCTTTTCTCCTTTTTAAGTGTTATGGATACATTTGAAATTCCCCACAACTAATGTATTGTTTGGTTACGTGAGAAAGGAAAATCTGTTTTCTCAACTAGGTCCTTTTTTTTTTCCTTTCCGAAATTCCATTCTTTTTTTTTTTTTAAGTTTTTTTTTTCTTAACCCGGATTAACGAAATGCTTTTTTTCTTCAAGAAATGTTACTTGAGAAAATAAAGAAAATTATGTTTTCATGCACATTGTTTAAGCGTCATAATTTACCTTATCACAGCACACCACTTCCACCAACCTGCCACTATCACCCATTTTACAACCAACCCTACCATCACCGTCTCCATCGCCCACCCATGAGGCCACGACACCACCCTTACCACCAACAGGTCCAACAGTGTCATCACCTCACTCGCTCAACCATCACATCTGTCACCACCCACCAGTCACTACATGCTCTACCAACTCCGACCATCCTACCACTACTCCTCACCGCTCACTCTACCTCCAATCACTATTGTTCATCCTGCCACAATTTACCATTGTGCACTAAGACACCACCTACCTCAACTTGCCATTGCTACTTGCAACCACCGACCCACCCTATCGCCACACGTCGTCATCAATCCACATTGTCGTCATTAAACCACATTGCCACCATCGACCCAACTCTCGACCGTTTGTTGTCATTGACCTACTCTGCCATCACCTGTTACTGTCGATCCTTCCTACCACCACACACCTATGCCTATCCACTTTGCCTCCATTGACCCATCCTTCCATCATCAGCAATCGACTCAACCTTCAATCACCTGTCCATACCGACCCCCACCCACTACTGCCCACACGGCTACCACCGGTCATACCTTATCACCACAAATCGCTTCCACGGACCCAACCTTATACCACCACCCGTCATTGCATATCCGCCCACTACCTACCCAACCTTATCACAACAGCTTTCTCTGCCATCAACCCACCCTAACATAACCCGCGCTACCAACATACTTTGCTGCCACCAAAGCACCTTACCATTCCCTGCCATTGACCCAACCTGATATGAATCCGGATACTCTATCCCCTGTTATTATCAGAGATGTGCCTGAGACAATATTACAACGAAAGAAGAGGTTGGAAACATATGATAAATTGGTCCAAGTTATTTTCAAGAATTATAAGCCTGTAATCGAGGATCAAATATTATTATCTATTTTTGCAAATGGGCTGCCCAAATAAAGCCCAACTTTTGAGGACTATTACTTATAAAATTACATCTTATTATTAAGTAAATATTGGCTGAATATTTAGTAAACATAGCGCCATTTTTTGGATAAGAAGCAAGCTTGGAAGAAACCAGATACATTGGCTTTGGACAATTCAAGATACATTTCATTTTTGAAAGCATTAAATGAAGTTGCATTGAACTCATCTCACCACAATATTGGCGCCACCTTCTTGGAGTTTTTGAGAAGACTTTTCATCTTATTTATGCTATTATTCATGTACTTAGCTTTGCAAGTGTCTTTTGTAACCTATAAATAGCCATCCATTTGTCACTTGATTCAACTTTTATCAATATAATTTATATTTTCTCACTTGGAAAGTGTGTGTTGAAATTCTCTGGAAAGAGGTTTCTAAATCCGGATTATCAAGAGCCTAAGCAACCCTTGTGGGTATCCATATACCAAGGTGCTTAGAAACGAGTTTTTCTAAGTGTCAAGGTGATTCCAATGTGCTCTCACACAGGTTGTGATTGTGTCAAGGAGTTTAGTATTCCAAGATGCTTCCACACAGGTTGTGGTTGTGTTGAGGACTTATCTATCCATCAAATATCTCAATCCTATATCCTACATCGAAATCGCATCAGTTGGTATCAGAGCAGTCTAATTCGCATCAGTTGGTATCAGAGCTAAGGTAGATTGACGGTATTATATCCTTTTCTTTTCTTATATTATCTTCTTATCTTTGTCAACAAAAAAAAGAAATTCGTGACAAAAAAAAAAAAAAAAAATTCGTTCCTAATCCCAATTTTGATCAAGAACATCAAGAACCTTAATTCTGCATCATCTCTTATTTTCTAATCTGACACACGTTTTTATCACCGTTCATTTTATACCTTAATCACCTCCGAAAATTCTGAAATTTTTACCACACCTAATACACGTCTCGTTATATATATATATATATATATATATATATATATATATATATTACATCAAATCGAAATTCGAATTAGATCTTGTTGAAAACGGCATCAAATTACAGAACAATCTGTTCCAAAACAACAAAAAAAACTACATCAATAAATCTTATTTGGAATTAGATACGAAAGGGATAAAAAAATGTTTATTCCTTGGGATTATACGGATATAGAGGCCGAAGAATATTGTGAATGGGTAAAGAAGAAATTATGGAGAAAATATCCGACTTTTCAGTTTCAAAAAGAGACAAAGGAAATGTGACAAGAGAACTTCCCCGATTGGACTTATTTTCACAAAGCCATCATCTAACCATAAGCCAATTCAAACTCGAGATATCTATTGCCTTGTATGTACAGGAAGAGGTCATTACTCCGAAGAATGCCCTAACTTGAAGCATCAACCTGAAAGTGTACTTGAAGAGCTTCTTGAGGATGGTTAAGTGAATATTAAAACCGTGGAGAAGATAGATGAGAAGGAAGAGAAGGGTGAAATCTTTTGTCCTCCAAAAGCCATGGAAATTTTTTTGGGAGATGTAACTGAAGAGGAATTTGTGGAAACAATCAAAGAGGAAAATGAGAGTGTGGTGGAGCTGGAGGAAGAAATTAGTCTATATTTGTTGGTGAGAAAGTGAAGATGGGTACGCCTGAAATTATGGATGAAAAAGTACATGATGATCGGCCTCATGAAGAGGACACCGGGCTGTTGGATACCTCCAATGCAGCCCCAATATTGCCTTTGATTTATCTTGATCCTGATCATGTTAATGGCAAACCGGAGCATACATTCTTTGATCCGTTTTGTGCGCATGCTGATACCTCACAGTATATGACTTGCGGTGAATATATTGCTTCTTCCCAGGTCTTCAACCACATTTACATCAAGCCGAGAGCTATTTCTGATTTTTCATTGGTAAAGCATGGATTTCCATATCACCATGCCGATAATTTGAAGTTATCTCTACGCATTATATTTGATCCCGGAATAACAATGGAATTTTATGTAGGTTCTTCAGACTTTGTGCAAATTGATCACCTATATGACGTCCTTCTGATTCGAGGACGAATCCTTCGCAACCGGGAGGGTCTGATATGAATCCGGATACTCTATCCCCTGTTATTATCAGAGATGGGCCTGAGACAATATTACAACGAAAGAAGAGGTTGGAAACATATGATAAATTGGTCCAAGTTATTTTCAAGAATTATAAGACTGTAATCGAGGATCAAATATTATTATCTATTTTTGCAAATGGGCTACCCAAATAAAGCCCAACTTTTTGAGGACTATTACTTATAATATTACATCTTATTATTAAGTAAATATTGGCTGAATATTTAGTAAACATAAGTATGGTGAGTCAAGGTCGTCTCCTCGGGGAACACACAATTATGAAGTTACACACTAAAAAGTCTATATTACTTCGATATAGGTCGCATTTTGATGAGAGCTTAATCAATTGCATAAATAAAGTACTTGAAATAACAAGATGATAAACTGATAAAAGAAACTAACCAAGATAATGCATAGCCATCCTCTCGCAACGTCATGGGAATGACTTCCTACCTTTCATGTCTAAAAGCGTGAAATGGTGCATTCCTAAGCAAGCAATTCCCCCTCATACGAGTGAATGGAATTTCTCTCTGCCTCCTCCTTGGTCTAGGCGATCTAAACCTAACGATTCGTTATGCTACGCACATGTATGCAATTGCAATGCCAAGACTCCCCGGATAAGAAATCGAATGCCTCGAAGAGGTCGATTTTACCTTCCGGTTTACCTACCCTCTTCCCACAATTAACATCTCCGTTCGGTATTCATTAAACGTGTAAATGCTAACACTAGGCAATTACTCTAATGCAAGCAACAAAACAATACAAGTAGGCAAAGCTCCACAACAATCAAAACCAACAACACAACCAATCATTCCCAATCAATCACGAGAGGACAAGCTAATACTACAACATAATCTTGGCTAGATAAACCTAGCCACTCATGCCTACAAACATTAACATCTCAAGATTAACATTCATAAACATAAGAACAATTGAATGACAATAAAGATTAAAGATTACCAATTCAAATGATGAAATTCGAGTTGGTGTTCTTCATCCAACCTCAAAAGCTTCAATGAAGCTAACACTAGTGTGTTAAACTTCAAACAAGAAATCAAAGCTAAACTAGGATCCTTAATTGTTACAATCAAGTTCAAGTGCTAATTTCTACTAGAATTTGGCTATAAGAGCCTTGGGGTGGGGATGGTGCCTGCAAGATGGAAAAATTGGAGAAGATCAAGTGTGTCTCTTATAATTCTCAGTTTGTAAGAATAAAAGGATTAATTATTCGCTGACTCTGCCATCTTGACTCAGGTCAATCCGTACTGGTGCACGCCAAACCCAAGTTGCCTTACTGGCGCAGATCAGAACCGTTTGGCGTGTGTCAAGTCCCATTGTAGTGGTTGGCTGAATGACATCCGTATTAATTTCCCATCAACTCCTTGACGTAGGTCAGTGTAACATGGCGTGAGTCAAATGTGTCTAAACTCTCCTAATCGCAATTTTCTTCCACTTGGCTTGGATCGAACCCTCTAATATGTATCGATAATCCTTGTGGGTTGAAATCCTCGCCATAGCTCCAAAATCATCACAAAAGAATGAAAAGCCACCCTGAGGTCAGAATCCACACTCCCCACCGTGATATCTGTGCTGCAAAAAGATAGACACAAAGATACCACGTGTAAATCTGATAACAAAATCGGCTAATATTAACATAATATAGCCAGAAACATGGTTTTTCTGAAAATTCTATGTACACAAAATACGGCTCCAATCCACATTCAAATTGCCCAAGTTGATGTCAAAATATCGCTAATTGCACCAGAAAAATGGGTAAATCATCGGAAATTATATCATCAGGTTGACTCACATCATCCACTCCCCACTTAGCGTTTGCTCGTCCTCGAGCAACTGGAGCGATAAGGTTATCTGGAGTCATAAAAAAATGATCATGCAACATCAAGAATTGAGGATCCAATTAGGCGATGCAACCTATTAAAATCACAAGGACATGTTCTGTACGATCTAAGGAAGTAGTGGAGTGTGTGAGTGAATATTCGTCAAACTTGTTATCAACTAACGATCATGAAATCATGCATGCCTTACCCAAAACGTGCAACCCTAAGCTTAGGAATGAGATCAATCTCCACTAATGAGGCACTCGGAATCAGGGAATCAGGTCAGATAGTTGACAAATCGGCTTGTAACGTTCAGGCTAGGGTAGTGGCTAACCGAAAGGAAATAAAAGGATAATCAAAAGAATTGGGCAAGATAGCAAGAGTTCTCACCTTCTCCTCCATGACACCATACCTCCACATTAATTACTTCCCACCTTCACATCACAAAAGATTCTACACTTTGCTTCAAAATCGCCTTCAATGACTCATTATTTAATGATGTATTTACAATTCGTAAGCTTCTCTTAATTTGAGTTTTGATTTGTTAGAAGCTTTTGTTCGACTCTTGAAATATATACAAAATAAAAGAGACTATTTTTTTTTGAATGACCACACCAATGGTTTCCGAACCAACTTCCTAAGATGCCATCTCAACCTACTAACACTCTCATCCAACTCTTAGTTCCCAACCACCGTCCTTACAACTTCCAGACTCTTGCTATACTCGCGGGAGGTCAAGGAAATGTAGAACAAATTTTCTGGCTAAGGGTCAGATTATAATGTGGTTAAATACGAACGGCTAGCTCGAGTGGGGTCTCACCACTCTACAAGGCTAAGACGGGGACAGAAAGGGAAGTTCAAGCTCAGGTAGGCCATTTGGCTTTGGTTGAGTCAAGGTATTGCCAAAAATCGTCATCCCTATTCCGATTCCAAGAACCTGTTTTTCATCTCAAAAGAATAACATTCCTAAATTCAAGTTGCAACTCAAAGCGTGCATGCACAAGTTCATGAAAGGTTGTTTGTTAACAAAGAAATCGGGATATACGTGCACCATGAATCACACTACCAACAAAGATCAGTGGGTAACATGTACCTGTGTTTCGTCAAGGTTACTCGTTTTATTGAAATACTCAATCTATCGATCACAAGATCATAATTCATGCCAAAAGATAATTTACACAACTCCGATTGTCTTGAAGATGAACAAAGCTAAGCTTTTTCTCAAGCAATTAAAGGCATTACCCGTTGTTAGACTAACCATACTCCCACTCCCCACTTATGAGATTGCAGTGTCCTCAATGCAAAGCGAGTAATGACAAGACGGTTAGTGAAACAACTGGGAATCAACATGAGTAAAACAAATGAGAGGAACAAAAACAAAATTAGGGCAAAATCTGGCTTAAACAGGCCTCTTGGCGCACGCCAAGAGCAAATTGGCGCAGTCAGATCTATTATTGCTATACAGAGAGTTTTGCCTGCAAAACTGACGCACGCCAATACGGGGTTGGCGCACGTCATGCCTCAGAAAAAGAGGGATGGCGCGAGTCAAAATGTACTGGCGTAGGTCAGTAATGCAGAAAACTCAGCAAAGGGAGGGTTTCCATGTAGGGGGGACAAAATAGATGACTATGTATGATTGCATGGAAATTAAGCAAGCAAAATTGATCAAATAACAAAGACAAATATATTACATTATTGAAATGAAAGCGAACGTGCAGAAGCATTGTTTAGAAAAATGAAAGGAAAGTACAACAAGAGTTCAAACGAAACAGCCTTACAGAAAACGAAATAAACATTAAACCACGATAGCAAACCAATTATCAAACAAACAAACTAATCAGACTCAACATCATCCTCAATAGCAGACTCTTCGGAAGATGGGGAAGTGTTGGTCCCTTGAAAAGGCTTTGGTTAAGTTTAGAGGGGGGGTGAATAAACTTAACACTTAAAACTTTTGGAGTTAACAAACTCAAAGAACTTCATGAATCTGGCGATTGCTCGATAGTCTCTTGACACTCAAGAGTCCTGGCGACACTCAAGAGTCTCGCCGACTATTGACTTTACTGAATTTGTTGCAGCGGAATATATTTAAATTAAGCCTTATTACTTGTTGTTAAAATATGATGCCAAGTATTAGATACTCAGTAGTGTATGTGTGTGATTCAGTTGCTAGTTCAGTGGATTGATGTGCTAAATGTACTAAATGCAGAATGTAAGTGCAGAAAGTAAGTAGGCAGATTTTATAGTGGTTCTAGGTGGTGTAATCCTGTCAGTCCACTCTTCTCTTGTGATGTTGGAGGTAATTCACTAGAGATCCTTGAGGTAGCAGTTACAAAAATCCCTAAGTTGTTTGTCCTTCACCAATAACTATGGATTCACAAACTGAACACTTGGAACATGTAGGATTGTTGCTCCAAAGTCTTCCACTGGTCCTTGAAGGGTAGGATTGCCTCTTCACCAGCTCCACCACAAACAAAAGTCCTTGACACCCAAAGATGCTTCACTGTCTTCAGCAGGTTTCTTATAAATGAAAGTTTGAATCAAGTAAATGACTCAGCCTTCAGCAGCTTGATCAGGATGATATGATTAGCAGCTTGGATTCTTCAAGTGTGTAAACTTGATGTAGCTTGATAACAGATTACACTTGAAGAAGTTTACTGGATCAGTAGCTTTAAGTTCAGTAGGGTCAGCAGGGTGACTTCTTGATAAGAATCTGAAGCTCAAGATTATTTGTTGTTTTTCTCTCAAAAATCATCTTCTGTTTATGTAACATGGGTCTTCTATTTATAGGTGAGAATCTTTATGACTTATATTTGAAATTCAAACATAGCCGTTTCAGATTTGTCCCATCTTGACTTGCTTTACGTCCTCAGACATAGTAATCGACAATTGTCGGTTTACTTTTGTCGATTTCGCATCGTCCACCCTTTGACTTGTATCCATTGGATAAACCTGTGTTTCTTTCCAACGTCCCTTTAATCTTAGCCATTGATTTGTTGATAAAATCAAGAGTTGTTACCTGTCCTTTTCCTTGTAAACTTCCAATGTAACCTTTGATTAAATCGAAATATATGTTCAGCAGGTTCCTGTGAATGTCAGTCTGCTGAAATACATATCAGTCAGCTAATTCAAGGTTGCTGTGTTTATAAAAACACTGCAGCTGACTTCTCTTATATCTAACTTTTTATTATGAAGTTAGATTACACCATTTTGATCATAACCAAGTTCCAATCACCATTTAACTTATGGAACTTAGACCTTGTACACAAGGTATATGCAATCAGTTTAGGTCATCATCGACTTACCTAAATTCTGATTTCATATCCTTGACTTTAAATACTAAGTTTGATTCCTTAGCCTTCAATAACTGAGTTTGAGCCTCACTTTTTCATCTTGGCGAGTTCCTAAACTAGTCTACTGACTCGGTACCTCTTGAGCTAGACAGTCTGGCGATGAAAGTCACCGACCTTTTACAAAGGCTTGTTTGATCAAACCTATACAAGATCAAAATCTAATAATCCTATAAATTTGATCTAGACATCTTTTTGCCTTTGCTCTATAACAGCTAGTCTGGCACTCATCACTAAAACTTAAAATAAGTCCAACATGAAGCACCCAGCATGTCCCTCGGAATAAGACCACGACGCACAACCGGACTGGGGAAGAACTCATCCTGAGAATAGGCGGGGACTCGGGCAACACGAGTGCACTGGGAGATCAGCCACGCAAAAGGGTTGAAAGGGAAAGTGCACTGGGAGATCAGCCACGCATAGGACCATGCAACCAGATGGATCAACTTACCCCAATTGATGTACACCTCACGTCTGATAGTGTAGAGCAGAACCAATTCTTTGTCTGTTAGCACCTGGAAATTGTCCGTGGGGAGGATGCGGCTGTTGAAAAAACGTTTCCAAGCCCGCATCTCTGGAGAAAGAGTAGACACCGAGTAGTCAGCACGAGGACCTTCCCGACCCGAGAAAAGTGCAGCAGTAGCAGTAGAGAGATGAGCCATGAAACTGCCAATGTTGTTGATGCCCTACTTGATTTCATAGTGCTGATGAGGAGCAACGGTGGTAGAAGATAGGCGGAAAGAGTCTTTGATATCCATCCAGTGGAAGGGTAACTCAATCCCATGAACCATGATTGAATTGGTGGACCGTTCCTCGGGTTCAACTGACAGCATGGCGTAAAATTCATGAACCACAGTCTCATTGATCCGCCCATGGGGTGGTTCGACCAAACGATTCCAACCGCCCCACTCGATTCGATATTCAGACAGGTCGATAAGCTTCTTAGTGTTGACCCCACGTTCCAACAGGATAGGGTGGCAGCTGAAAAGCTCAGTGTAGTTGTGCAGTGCGTCTGCACTAGCCATATCATAAAAAATAACGGGGTGATCGGCTGGGGAAGATGACATGGTGGATGAAAGGAGGAGAGGAAAGAACAGTAAGGAGGGTTGAAAATATGAAGAAAAATAAGGGTGAATGAATTAGAGAGGGAAGTGTGGAGTTTTAATAGAAAAAAAATTAGGGTTGGATGGATTTAAGGCTGAAAACGAGGCACTGGCGCGCGCCAAGCGACATTGGCATGCGTCAAGGTGGACAAGAGCTGATTCTAGGGTTCTGTGGCGGCAGAGGCGTGACTGATGGTTGTCGAATCGGGTGACGCGTGCCACAAGGGTACTGACGCATGCCAAGCTTGTTATTTGTGTGCGAGGTGTGTCAAAAGGGGAATGGCGTGCGTCAACAGGAGTTGACGTGCGTCAGCAAGCAAAATAGTTACAAGGCAACAACTCCAAATGCAAACCAATACTTGCAACATCCAAAGAAAATCAAAAAGACAAAATAGTTCAACAAAAAGACAACAGACTGCAACATAATAAAGCCACAAGCGGATAAATAACAAAAGCAACAAAGTCCGGTGAACAAAAGCACTAAGCAACATCGGCAGAAGATGCGGGAACAGAGGAAGAAGCAAGGGGAAGCTCTTCAATATCGTCGTCTTCATCAAGAAGCACATGAGCATCTAGCGGAGTGATCGTACTTGAAGAAGGGAATGTCGAAGAATGGAGTAAGTCAGCACCTTGATAATCAGCAGCATAAAGGTTTGACAACATCTTAATAGGATAATCCAGGAAACCAGCATAAAGCATGGATTGGAAAGACGAGCCACCTGCTCCGCCACCAATGGATGTAATCATCGATCCCGACAAACCTTGCCCTGCAAACGCAGCAAAACCAACACTAATAGAACCTGTACCTGTAGAAGAAAAGGCAGCAGCGCTACCCGGAGCCATGGAATGAGGCGGAGGTCTAGCTAGAACTGGGAAGGGCTGAATCCACATAGGGATCGGGTAAGCATGCTCTGCAAATGTATCAAAATCCTCAGCCCGATCCGCATACAATGGATTACAGGTTTCAACAAAAGACCAATGACCACGAGAACCGACCCTCAAATCATTCAAACCTCTCAACACGTGCTCGAATCCTAGCCTAGAGTTGGTGTCAGCCACCACCAACGCTCCACGCATAGCTGCCATCTCAGACTCAAGGAGTTCGAACCTAGCTCTCACGGCTGAATCACGAATGTGAGGGAGATCGGGAGTAGGCAAACTGGAGGTAGGGACGTCAACAGAGGATGGAACACTTGCTGGAATAGGAGTATCTAGGAGAACTGCAGGCTGCTTAACATTTTCAGGGATATTAGGACCAATCATGAGGTTAACGGGTGGAAACAAGTGATCATCAGAAAAAAATATTACTGTTTGCACATGCAAAGCTCATGAATCAGCCAAGGCAAAGAAATATTACTGTTTGCACGGCGATGCATAGCAAAGTCCACCGCCCCCTGGTACATAAAGTATCCAACTTCCACAGGCAAATCGGTGAAAATAGCAAAAGCTAGGCAAGACTCAGGATAATTGAAAGTGTTAACTTTGTGGGAAGGCATGATATTGTGACTTATGAAATGCTTTAACACTCTCACATCCTTAATTGCACTACCATATTTAAAACGCGTGTTCACCCAAGTAGCAGATGAACAGAGATAAGTCTTGGCCTCCTGTGTCTTATCATGCAGATTTCTCTCGTCATCCAACTTACACACGCTAGAAAAGACGGTATCACCCGGGATCTCAGGGATTCCAAAGAAGTCATTGATAACGTTCACATAAAAGGGAATATTGACACCACGGACTGGGACTACACCCTTAGTTGCCTCAACAAGGTCAGCGGCCAGGTTAGCGTAGAACTCAGCCACAATAGTGCCATTTACCGTAGAAGTACGGTTGGCCGCTAAAGTTTCCCACTTACGATCCCTAATGATTTTCTAGATTCTAGGGCTGACTGACTTAAAATCTATTCTTTGCTCGAAATGCATCGTGCACTGACCGAAAAATGTAACGAAAAGCCTCTTGGCCTTCTTGCTAAAGGTAGTTAAGGGAAATGAGACAACTGTTCCATTAGGGGCTGGGGCTTTCCTCTTCTTATTCTGATCACCCTGACGACCACTACCATGAGCAGATGATTCAGAAATGGCTACGGGGTACAACAATCCAACAAAACAACAAAGACCACAATGAGCCCTTCCTCCGGTTTCAATAAACTCAAATCATCAAAATAACAAAAAGATATTAAATTGAAAGAGGAGAACTTAGCCAAAATACCTTGTTGGAAAGTTGAGCACCGCAGACAGAAATGGAGGTCGCCGGAAGAAATGGAGTTGGCCGGAAATGTAAAATGCAATCCTTGAAGCCAAGACAAAGCTCCTCACTTCCACACACCAATAAGAGAAAAGAGGTGGAGAAAATGAGAGAAAGGGGTGGGTAGGCTTTGATGAATGGACTTATGTGAGGAATGGTGGTAGAAAAACTGAAGAAAATGGGGAGAAAAGAGGGTGAATTCGATTAAAATGGAAGTGATGGAGGTGAGAGAAAAGAAGAAGAACCGTTTTGATTCAAAAACTGCCACCCTGACGCGCGCCAAACGTTATAGATGTAGGTCAACTCCCAGAAACCTCCCACTGACTCACGTCAAGGTTACATTGACGCACGCCAAAGAATACACCTAAACTCTTTGTATGTCTACAGTGATGATAATGCACAATATTATCACGGTGGCTTAGCGGTGGTTGTGAAGATGGATATCTGGCTGTTTTTGATAGATTTACGCTAGTGGTAGCCGGTGATAGCACGGCGGTGATGTGGTGGAGTGAATGAACACTAGAGAGAATTAACTTGACAAGAGTTTTGTCCCCTTTGTCTATTTTTTGCATATATCTCTTCATGAAATTACACAAGCCCTCCTTTTATAGGCAAGAGCCAGAGCTAAGGGTATGGGGTAGGGGTAGACAAGCACAGTATACAATGATGTTATGCGGTCAATACAACTGGCGGCGTCGCCACGAGGTTGCTCGAGCCGTGGTCTGTGAGCTCGCTTCCTCGCTCTATCTCGACTTCCCCTTGGTCGCTCCTTTCCCGGACTCATGCCATATCTTGCTGATCTCCGACTTAGGATGCTGGGCGGCCCCCCGAGCGATTAAGACCTTATAGGTTCGCACGCTCTTCATGAGGTTTCCACCCCGCGACCCTAACCAAATTGTTGCTTCTGATGCTATGGCCGTGGCTCGGCTCCATCCGGGTGACTAGATGGCCGGTTTCCGTTAACACATAGGCGGCGGCATATTTAGACACATCAAGTGATATATGGCGTGAGTCAAGAAGGCTTGGCGTGAGTCAAGGAGTGATAAGTAGAGATTTCGCAATCCGGCTCGATCAAATACAATTTATAAAACTCGAAACCTTAGGCAAAACTCACTTTCTAACCGGGTCGATCGTAGGTAGTGCGTTCAAAGTCTGAGGTCGATCCCACGAGGAGATTGAATCGATTGCAAAACTTGTGTTAAAATCAGAGGACGAAGAGTATATGAACAAGACAAAAGATCGAAGCTTTTATTATTACACGGCATAAACAAGGATCTGAATCAAGACTTCTATCCAGAGTAAATTTCATCAAACTAATGATCTACACAATCAAAACCATACTGAGAGAAAACGAATCGAAATCAGGAATACTCACAATAATGAAGATCTAAAGATTGTAGATCAAGACTTTTGAATCCCAAATCAGCAAAAGATATCAACCTTTAATTCATATAATGATCCCAGGCACGAACTCCACCAAGCTATCGATCGAATATCATATTCTACTCCATATTTAAAAATCTAAACTAAGAAATTGAAATACGGGGCCTAGTCCAGAGCTCTAATCCGGCTATTTAGATGTCAACCTATCATAACAACCACCGAAGCGGCTGGGTTGAGTACTGTTAGGAACATTTTATTATGTTTTGATGATGGCCATACTAGCTGTTATAGCAAGCCTGAAATAAGTTAGAATTCTCTGTATAAGTCTTTACTTAGAGTCTGACATGTTGTATAAGTTGAGTCAGACAAGTATTGTACTAGTTGGTAGGACGGCAAAGCAAAAACAGATATTCGGCAAAGTGAAGCCAGCCAAGCACCAGCAGAGAAGCAATGAAGACATTATGGTCTGACTTATAACCAAGGAAGTCTGTGATGACCTTGGATAAGTCTAAGTTATGTTTCAAGTGATGAAACTCAATATTCAAATATGGTGTACACTGGTCTCACCCAAATCAAAGATCAGTGAAGTATAAAGATTCTCCTGAAACTAAAACAAAGAAGAAAACAGTGAATCGGCTGAGTAAACTGACTTTCGGCAAAGACAAAACAGCGAAGAAAGAACTAACGGCTAAGTCAGAAGGCTCACTCGACCGTTCTGAAAACGGCGAAGTAACACTTACCAGATCAGACTTGATATATGTTGAAGATACAGAAGATCATGCATTAAATGCACAATCAATAGAGGATCAATCAAGGACGGATTTTCTGCTATACGTTTGAAGAAAGAATCCGATCACTGAAATCAAGGAGAATGCAATTAAGGGGGAAATCAAGAGTAAAATCAAGGATTATTCCCTCATTAACATAGCCAACGGACGGAATTTCAAAACCAAGGTTATTCAAGGCTATAAATAGAAGGCATTGACAGAAAAAGAAAAACAATGATTCAAAAAGAAAGAAACCAGAAACTCTGTAAATTTGAAAAGCCTTCTCTCTGAACTTACAAGGATACATCTAGTGATCAACTCAAATATCAGAGCTACAAAGTCATACATAGAACTGAGATTGATCAAGCAAGTGTGTGAATCACATTCATATCAAACTGAAGCAACTGAATCAGAGAAAATCTGAGAAGGAGTTGAATCTGTGATAGCTGTTGAAGGATTTTAATCTTAAGGAGCAGCAAAAAGGGAGACTGAATCACTGAAGCCGTTGCAATCAAAGAGTGATAGTCTTGTAGATTGTGAAGCTTGGGAAGCCAAGGACAATCATACTATTGTATCTGTGAAAACAATAGTGAATTCCTCCGATCATCACAGGAGAAGAGTGGATTAAGGGATTACACCACCCTGAACCACTATAAGCCTTGTGTCAATTTAATTTCTGCAATTTACTTTACAACATTTATTTAATTTGCCTACATCATAACTTATATCTGTGATTGTCTAAACTGATTTGAAAACAACATAGTAAGAAGGGACTTATCCGCTGCCCAAAAGCTTTTGAATAAAAGAAAAGTTTTTGAAACTCCACTATAGTCATTCACCCCCCCCCCCCCTCTGACTATAGTTTCACCCTTCTCTGGGACCAACAAGCACCTAAGCCGGCCTCGAGATCAGTCTAGGCCAATAAAAGTCAGAATATTCGTTCTCTTAGGTTTAGCTACTCTTAAATAGGCACACAAAAAAAATTTCCCGTAAAAGGGGTTGATTTCCGATGGCTAAAAAATTCAGTGATGGGGAACTAAGACAACCCTTGACTCTAAGCTCTAGGCTCCTGATTAACCTCTCCTCGCATTCCTGTGGGATCGGGGGCGAGGGGGCCCTCACGGTTAGGGTTTAACCGTTTTTTTAAATAGGTAAAAATCGTGACCTTGACCTAGTTGGGCCGACCAACTTGGCCCATTTAACTCGTCTTCAGTAAACTAGTGATAACTTTCTGTGTAGAGCTCCAATTTGAACGATTCAAGATGCGTTGAAAATTTCGTCCAATTCCCTACAACTTTCATGAAGAAGACTTGACCAGAAAATGACTCCAAAATGGGTCAAAATAAAGATTAACTAACAGGCATGGTGAAATACTGCTGTCGGCCACAAATGCCCGTTTGAGTCCCTCTAAACGCTCGTTTGCCTGGAAAATATGATGATATTAGGGTTTCATGTTCGATGAACGTGCGTTTGCCCTGCCTTGAACGCCCGTCTGTGTACCCTGGACGCCCGTTTGTGTTATATGAGCTTCTTGAATCGGGCTGAACCTGCCCAAACGTGCGATTGGGGGTCATTTGGACGCTCGGCTGTCCAAAACTCTAACTTTCTGAATCATGTATCGACTCTGTGGACGCCCGTTTGAATGGTCCAAACGCCAGTTTGGCCTAGGCTTGCTGCAAACGCTAGTTTGGGGTATGGCAAACGCCAGTTTGCCTTGACTTTACTCCAAACTTGGCTTTTCTTCCACTTTCATGCCACACTTGTGCCTTGATAAACTCTTTCACTTTAAAATATCGCCTTCCGGCCCTCGAGTCACCTAAGTCCTGAAATAAACACACTAACAAAACACCACGCATAATTCCGCAAGACAAAAGTGCTCGAAAAAGAGTCAAATATCGCCAAAAAAACAGAGTTCCCTATCGATGTGACAGTTTTACCCCCCGTGCGTATAACTCTCGATATTACTCTTGAAAATGCCTAAATCTACCCAAAACATGCCAATAAAGTGATAAACGGGGGCTGGATCACATACAAAGTGCAGTGAAGTTGACTCCCATCAACTACCCCCCATTTAGCCTTTGCTCGTCCTCGAGTAAAATAGGCGTTCTAAAAGAGACCAAGGGATCAACTTCACAAATACGTATAAAAACACTCACATGGCTAAGGTAAAAGATAAGTAAAACAATGAATGCAAACATCTTGACTCAATCGTTATCAGACAAACGGAATGTGTATGTGTGAAAATTAACTTCCAAGTCACAGACCAAATCACCGGTTCGGATTATAGACGCTTAGCTATCGCGACTACACTAAAGCTCATTTTAATAACACCTCCACTAATCGGGACCAACCAAGGCTAAACACGGTCCAGTAGGACTTGAAGGGTTATAATCTTAAGCTCGGGACGGGGTTAATCGAAAGGAAAATTTGGGACTGGAGAAGAGAAAATACGAGTGAACCTAATCATCCCACGTCTTTCTTCTCAAAACAAATCAACCAACACCAAAACGCCTTCGATTTTCTTTATCTACACTTTATTCAAATTTTTTTCAATTTTCTTTTTCTTTTTTTCTTTCTTCTTCAGACTTTCTTTCTTTCTCGACCCCCTCGTACTAACAACCTCTTCTCGAAACACGCACCATCTCCCACCCCACACTTGCTTCAGCAAGTGTGTCTAAAGCAACAACTAAGTCCACTCGTAGGGTAATCAAAGAAACGTGACCAATAATAAAGCTCAGGGTTAGGGATAATATAGGCTACGTAACCAAACGGATAAATGTCGGACGGTGGTCAGACCATCCTATTCAAAGGGGGTACGAGGGTAAAATATTGGGATTTTGGCTTATTTGGCTCTGGTTGTGTCAAAGAAGCGCCAGGACTGTCATCCCGTGTCCTACCAAGGTCAATCCTTCTATTTCGCCTCGAAGTTACAAAATAGGATCTAGGCAGTCGAATTGTGCTCAATTCTACCATAATCGTTCACTAGATCATAAGGCCCATGAAATTGAAGCTAATCGTGCAAAAGAACTTCCGTTTATAAGATAAACCTAGCGGCTTGCTATAAGCATTTACTACTTCGTTAAGTCGTTTACCAAGAGAATGTGAAGTTTAAACATGCAAACGGACGTTAAAACCTTGGAAAATTTTAAAATATGACTCGAAAATGGACACAGACTAAGTATATTACTAAACTGGCACATTTAAACGTACAACTCAAACCAAGCTAAGTCTACCACCCCACACTTTGAATGAAACACTATCCTTAGTGTGTGAATGAAAGAGAAAGAAGACTTAGCTTTAGACCCGGCAGAAAGGCGTGAACGAATCTCGTTACATCTTCTTATAAGCGCATCCCGTGTACCTAAAGTCACATAGACAGAAAACAACGCAAACACATGCACAGGACGTGGTCCACGTGCCAAAAGTATGCAACAAATACACTGGGGATATAAAATAAAGAAGCCATGCCACATCATTAGACTCGAAACACAAACAATCACTCAACATGGACCGCAATAGATGGAAAAATAACCATAAAGGTAAAAGAACAAAACATCTACGCATATCATATAAGGGCCACAGAGGGTCACATTAAAACATCCATGTTGAGTAGTGAAAGCATGTATCACAATCAAATACTTCCTCACTGTATTCATCGCGAATTCCTCTTAGACACACCTAAGCTTGCTTTATTCCAAAAAGTTCTTCTTCTTTTTTCGAAAGCTTTTTTTTTCGAGTTTCATTTTATTTTTATTTTTTACCCCTCACACAGACGATATTTTAGACCCCTCAAAAAGTCATGGTAGCCGAAGGCCCTAAGCCCCAGTTCTAGCCGGACTTACAAGATATCACCCTCCGATGAGGCTAAGTACCAAAGTCGTATTCAATCCGAGTTCAGGACAATATCACTTCAGCATCCCATGGCTCCTATCGAAATCTAAATAAAACAAGATGATAAAAACCTAGGCCCAAGTTCCAGGACAACCTACAAGATATCAACCTAATATAACAACCCCATAAAGGGATTGGGTTGAGTACCAAAATTGCATTCAAACCTAGTCTAAGCACATAATATCAAAATGTTTTCATTTTTTTGTCTCTTGACCTAACACAATTTTTTATATCGACTTTTAAACAATCTCCCCGGAAACGGCGCCAATTTGATAAGTAGAGATTTCACAATCCGGCTCGATCAAATACAATTTATAAAACTCAAAACCTTAGGCAAAACTCACTTTCTAACCGGTAGTGAACCGGGTCGATCATAGGTAGTGTGTTCAGAGTCTGAGGTCGATCCCACGAGAAGATTGAATCGATTACAAAACTTGAGTTAAAATCAGAGGACGAAGAGTATATGAACAAGACAAAAGATCGAAGCTTTTATTATTACACGGCATAAACAAGGATCTGAATCAAGAATTTTATCCAGAGTAAATTTCATCAAACTAATGATCTACACAATCAAAACCATACTGAGAGAAAACGAATCAAAATCAGGAATACTCACAATAATGAAGATCTAAAGATTGTAGATCAAGACTTTTGAATCCCAAATCAGCAAAAGATATCAACCTTTAATTCATACAATGATCCCAGGCAAGAACTCCACCAAGCTATCGATCGAATATCGTATTCTACTCCATATTTAAAAATCTAAACTAAGAAATTGAAATACGGGGCCTAGTCCAGAGCTCTAATCCGGCTATTTAGATGTCAACCTGTCATAACAACCGCCAAAGCGGCTGGGTTGAGCACCTAAGATAGCCTCGAGCTCAGTCTAGGCCAATAAAAGTCAGAATATTTGTTCTCCTAGGTTTAGCTGCTCTTAAATAGGCAAAAATCGCGACCTTGACCTAGTTGGGCCGACAAACTTGGCCCATTTAACTCGTCTTCAGTAAACTAGTGATAACTCTCTGTGTAGAGCTCCTATTTGAACGATTCAAGATGCGTTGGAAAGCACGTTAAATTCCCTACAACTTTCATGAAGAAGACTTGACCATAAAATGCCTTCAAGATGGGTCAAAATAAATATTAACGAACATGCATGGTGAAATACTACTGTCGGCCACAAACGCCCGTTTGTGTCCCTCCAAACGCTCGTTTGGCTGGAAAATATGATGATATTAGGGTTTCATGTTCAATGAATGTGCGTTTGCCCTGCCTTGAACGGCCGTCTGTGTACCCTGGAGGCCCGTTTGTGTTATATGAGCTTCTTGAATCGGGCTGAACCTGCCCAAACGTGCGTTTGGGGGTCATTTGGATGCTCGGCTGTCCAAAACTCTAACTTTCTGAATCATGTATCGACTCTGTGGATTCCCATTTGAACGGTCCAAACGCCAGTTTGGCCTAGGCTTGCTGCAAACGCCAGTTTGGGGTATGGCAAACGCCAGTTTGCCTTGACTTTACTCCAAACTTGGCTTTTCTTCCACTTTCATGCCACACTTCTGCTTTGATAAACTCTTTCACTTTAAAATATCGCCTTCCGGGCCCTCGAGTCACCTAAGTCCTGCAATAAACATACTAACAAAACACCACGCATAATTCTGCAAGACAAAAGTGCTCGGAAAAGAGTCAAATATCGCTAAAAAAACAGAGTTCCCTATCGATGTGACAGTTTTAACCCCCGTGCGTATAACTCTCGATATTACTCTTGAAAAGGCCTAAATCTACCCAAAACATGCCAATAAAGTGATAAACGGGGGCTGGATCACATACAAAGTGCAGTGAAGTTGACTCCCATCAAGGAGCTCCTACAAAAGACATTTAATTACAAAACACTTATGTTCACCCAACTTATCAAAATAACAACACAATGATTAAAATTATCAAAACCCGGGCTGCCTCCAGAGAGCACTGTTGTTTTACGTCGTTGGCTCGACGAGATTATACGGTAGAGATGATGGATTTATACAGATTATCAAATTGGGACACTACCACAATTACTCAATTAAGCACGTAGTAAATAAGCATATAAGCCAACCAAAAGATAATGCTTAAAAGGTAAATTGGAAGATAGTACCCGTGGTGTGCTAAATTTATAGCCTATAGCTAGACTATTCAACTTTTCAATCCAGTGGGGTGTCTTCGAGGAACAACACCTCCCCTCGGGGTATGCCCTCTCCTTCAATGAAATGCTTTATGCAATGACCATTTGCTATGAATGTCGTTTTTCCATCTGTAAGTTCAACTACACCGGATTTATACACCTTTGTAACAAGGAATGGTCATGTCCACCTCGATCTAAGCTTTCCTGGAAACAATCTCAATCGTGAGTTATATAAGAGCACCTTATCATTCACATGGAACTCTCGATCAAAGATCTTCCGGTCATGGAATGACTTGGTTTGTTCCTTGTAAATTTGGGCGTTCTCATATGCATCAAGGCGAAACTCATCAAGCTCGGTGAGTTGGAGCAACCTATGATCACCAACGAGCTGGGGGTCAAAGTTAAGAAACTTTATAGCCCAGTAAGCTCGGTGCTCCAATTCAACGGGCAAATGACAAGACTTGCCAAAAACTAATCTGTATGGTGAACATCCTATTGGTGTTTTAAAAGTGGTGCGGTAGGCCCAAAGTGCATCGTCAAGCTTCACCGACCAATTCTTACAGTTAGTGTCCACCGTTTTTTCAATAATCCTCTTTACCTCGCGGTTCGACACTTCAACCTGACCACTTGTCTATGGGTGATACAGTGTGCCGACTTTTTGTCTCACACCATAACTCTCAAGAAGTTTAGTGAATGGTCGATTACAAAAGTGTGAGCCACGGTCGCTAATGATAGCTCGGGGAGTGCCAAAGCGAGTAAAAACATTTTTCTTTAAGAATTTTAGCACTACCTTAGAATCATTAGTGGGATAGGCTTGTGCTTCCACCCATTTAGAAACATAGTCAACCATCACTAAAATGAATTTATTACCAAACGAGTGGGGGAATGGGCCCATGAAGTCGATGCCCCACACATCGAATATCTCACATTCTAAAATAGGTTGGAGGGGCATTTCATACCTCTTAGACACATTTCCCCACTTTTGGCATGCAACGCAAGATTGTGAAAAATGATGTGCATCTCTGTAAAGTGTGGGCCATTAAAATCCGCATTGTAAAACTTTGTATGCCGTCTTCCATCCTCCATGATGGCCTCCGGTATCTTGGCCATGGCAAAAGGAGAGTATGCTTGAGATTTCATTATCGGGAACGCATTTTCTTATGATACCATCCGAACACCTCCGAAAAAGGTTCTGTCTTTCCCAATAATAAAATTTCAAATCGTGAAAGAATCTCTTCTTCTTTTGCCATGTCCAATTAGGTGGAACATACTCACATGAAAAATAATTCACAATGTTGGCAAACCATGGTGAGCTCTCATGCGGTTTTGAACTAGAATGAATAAGTTGCATTGTTGGAGGAGCATCCACAGTTGTTCATCCGGGAGTAATCATCAATCTCTCTTCGTTTTCCTTCTTCTTCAATGAAATCCAACCGGCTTAAGTGATCTGCCACCACCTTCTCACTACCCTTCTTGTCCTTGATCTCAATATCAAATTCTTGAAGTAGGAGAATCCATCTAAGCAATCTCGGTTTAGCATCTTTCTTGTTTAACAGATATTTCAAAGCCGCATGGTCGGTATAGACGATGACCTTGGAACCAACAAGATAAGATCTAAACTTGTTGATGGCGAACACTATGGCGAGTAACTCATTCTCGGTTGTTGCATAGTTGACTTGAGCGGAGTTCAATGTATGAAAGGCATAATAAATGGCTTTAAGAATCTTTCCATGACGTTGGCCAAGCACAACTCCAACCGCTAAATCGCTAGCATCACACATCAACTCAAAAGGTAGATTCCAATCCGGCGCTACCAAAACGGGTGCGCTAGCTAGTTTCTGCTTCAAAGTCTCAAAAGCCACCATGCACTTTTCATCAAAATTTAAGGGTACTTCTTTCTCGAGTAGATGACTGAGAGGCTTGGCAATACGAGAATTTTTTTCAATAAATCGCCTATAGAAACCAGCATGCCCAAGAAATCCTCTCAACGTCTTCAGATTAACCGGTGGAGGTAACTTCTCAATTACTTCAATTTTTGCTCTGTCCACCTCAATACCATTCTCAGAAATTCTATGGCCTAGCACAATACCTTCTGACACCATAAGATGACACTTCTCCCAATTAAGCACTAAGTTCGTGTCCTCGCATCGTTGTAACACAGGCTCCAAATGAGAGAGGCATTCCTCAAAAGAATCCCCAAAAACACTGAAGTCGTCCATGAAGATCTTTAAAAATATTTCCACCATATAAGAAAAAATGGCTGTCATACACCGCTGAAATGTAGCCGGAGCGTTGCATAAACCAAATGGCATTCTCTTGTATGCAAGCGTTCCATAAGGACAAGTGAAAGTCGTCTTCTCTCTATCTCTAGCCGTAATGAATATTTGCAAGTAGCCTGAATAACCATCAAGAAAACAATAGAATTTATGCCCACTCAACCGCTCCAACATCTGGACAATATACGGAAGAGGATAATGATCTTTCTTGGTATGGTCATTGAGTCGTCGAAAATCAATACACATGCGGTATCCGGTGACTTCTCTTGTTGGTATCCACTCATGTTTATCATTTTCCTTCACGGTAAATCCACCCTTCTTAGGCACTACTTGAGTAGGACTCACCCCCTCACTATCGGATATCGAAAAAATAATACTCATCTCCAATAACTTGATAACCTCTTTCTTGACAACCTCTTGCATATTGGGATTCAAACGACGTTGTGGTTGAACACATGGTTTAGTGTCATCGTTGAGGATAATCTTGTGAACACAGATTTCAGGGCTAATTCCCCGAATATCTGCCACAGTCCATCCAAATGCTCTCTTGTGTTTCCTTAGCATCCTCAATAGCAAATCTTCCTGCACATTGGTTAGTGACGAAGAAATAATAACAGGAAGTAGATTATCATTTTCAATAAAAGCATATTTCAAGTTATGAGGTAAAGTTTTCAATTCAAGGTTCCTTGGTGGGTCCTCTATAGAAGGTTTCATTAACGGGCCATAATGTTCCAATTCCAGATATCGGTGCCATTGTTGTTTGTTGAATATTCGCCCGACATCTAGATAAGAAATCACTGCTTGCATTTCCTCATCATCACTTACGCTTTCAAGGACGGATAAGGTCAAACATTCCTCAAGCTTGTCTTCATAGACCTGCAAGTTAGTATTCTCCATACAAGCAAAAGATAATGCATCAATGAATGAACAAGATTCTTGTGAATCATACGGATGCTTCATGGCTTTGAAAATGTTAAACGTGACCTCATCTTCGTTAACTCTCAAAATCAGTTCTCCACGTTGGACATCAATCATAGTCCTTCCCGTGGCTAGGAATGGACGACCGAGAATAAGGGGCGTTGAATACCCTTCTTCCATATCCATAACCACAAAATCAACGGGGAAGTAGAACTTATCGACCTTCACTAACACATCTTCTATGACTCCTTTAGGACGTTTTATAGACCTATCTACTAATTGTAGAGTCATCTCAATGTTCTTTAACTTTCCTATGCCCAGTTTGATAAAGTCCTTATAAGACATGAGATTAATGCTAGCACCAAGGTCGCAAAGCACCCTCTTAAACAAAAAGCCCCCAATTTCACATGGAATTGTAAAACTACCAGGGTCTTTAAGCTTAGGTGGAAGCTTATGTTGCAACATGGCGGAACATTCCTCATTGAGACAAATGTTCTCATATTCCTCTAACCGCTTCTTGTTAGTAAGAATGTCTTTTAAAAACTTACCATACATAGGCATGCTAGTGAGTGCCTCTATGACTGGAATGTTAACATTCAAGTGTCGAAACATGTCAAGGAAGCGAGCGTACTTCTTATCTAGCCTTTTCTTCTTGATTTCTTCTCTAGGAGGATAAGGTAATGACTCAATATCAATAATTTTAGGAGTGGAGTTCATACATTCCTTACCTTTGTTGTTCGATATATCGTCAGAAGCTTTTCTCAATGCTTGAGCAGCCGGTGGTCACCATTCATTATCGGTATGCACCACATTCTCCTTGCCTTTCTCAAAAACTGGATGTTGAGGGTTGGCGCGCGTCAATCCCTCATTGGCGTGCGTCAACGCTCTACTTGACTTGCCCTTGACGCACGTCGAGGGCTCCTTGGCGTCCGTCACGGCACCTTTGGCGTCCGTCACGGCACCTTTGGCGTCCGTCACGGCACCTTTGGCATGGGTCAAATTTTGGCCAAAACTCTCTGAATGTGAATAGTGACTGTTGGCATGGGTCAATTAATCCTTGGCGGGGGTCATTGAGACATGTTCCCTGAAGCGAGTCCTTAATTCGCTTGCTCTCGGATTCTTCAAAATCCTCGGGACTTTCACAAAATCTTCACTTTCCTTTTCCACATTCACATAACCACCCTCTGCAAGAATTCGTCCACAATTTCTTCCTCCTCCTCACTCAACTCCATCTCCTCTTCGGTATCGTGCAAATCATTCTCAACTTCGTTCCCCACTTGATTCTCATGAAACTCCCGATTCCCACAAACTCTTCCGCTTCGGGTTATGATGGCATTCACTCCCCTCGGATTCCTTTCAGTATTACTTGGTAAACCACCCGGTGGTCTACTAGCATTCCTTTCGCCTTCTCTACTCAAGTGTTCTTCCATATTCCGCACGGATGCTTCTATGTTTTTCATTCTTACATCATGACCGCTCATAGATGTTCTCAACACTCCCATTTCCTTGGTGACCGTACTAAGGGAAGTCATCACACTTTCTATATTCAGGGCTTGAGTGGCAACTACTCCTAAAAGTTTATCCAACGTGTTGTCCCATGTATCCTCTCTTGCTTGATTAGAATTCTCGGTTATTGGGATAGTTTGTGTAGTGTGTTGAGGATAAGAACGAATGTTCAGTGATTGAGTCGAGGTATTGGAATTGTAGGAAGTTCGTGGTTGAGGAGCAAAGGGTGGTTGTCCTTGCTTGTATGAGCTCTCATTCCAACGATAATTCGGATGATCTCTCTTAATAGCATTGAAAGAGTTAGAATATGCATTGTTCAAATTCCGGTGTTGTTGCATGAAGCTTACTTCTTCCGCATGTAGGTCACCGGGCTCTTCCATCTCCAAAGATATGTCATCATCATTGCCATAGACATTATCCTTCTTGCTTTCGATCAAAAAGTTTCCTTCCACTCTCTTGCTTGACTGCAAATTATCAAACTTTCTTGACAACTTATCTATCTTTTCTATAAGCTCTGAACTGTCTTTTGCCTCTTCTGTAAAACTGACTTTCCTCGTACTTGATCCGGTTTTCCACATACGATGATTCTTTGAAATCCTCTCTATAGCATCATAGACTTCTTGAGCATTGCGTGACATCAAGCATCCTTCACATGTGTGGTCAATGTTAGCACGTGATTCTGTCATCAACTATCTACAGAAAAGTTGTATTTGCGTATCAAATGGGTAACCATGACCGGGGCAAGCCTTCAACAATTTCTTGAATCTTTCCCATGCGCTCTCTAAGGTTTCATCGGGGCCTTGTGCAAAATTTGCTATCGCAACCTTCAATTTCAAATTCCTTCCAGGTGTAAAATATTGCTTTAAGAACTCGTTTTGCACCTCATCCCACATAGTTAATGAATGGTGGGGTAAGGATACAAACCATTCCTTGGCTCTTCCATGACTCTTAGCCATATTACACAGTTGTTCAAAAGAATAGAGACTATAATGTGGATCTTCAAAATCTTCTCCGGCGAATTGGCATTTGTTATCGATCAACCCAAAAAGATGCCCTTTCACATAAAAATTATTTTCTCCTTCATTGGGTAGTCTAATAGGATCATTGGGTGCATTTCTTCTCAAAGGTTGATCACAAAGAGGTCTCAAAAGTTGGTTATTTTGGCCTTGGTTTTGATTGTTGTTTTGGTTTTGTCGGTTCCGGTTGTTTCGGTTATTTTGGCCTTGGTTATTGGGATTTGGTTAGGGAATTGGATCTTCTGGTGGGGGTTCAAGTTGTGCATTCTCCAAATTCTCCGCCATCTTTTCTCGAGTTGATGAGTATCAGGATGATTCTTCACCAAGTGATTCTCCACTAGACTGAGCAACCTTATGCCCAGCTCTCAACTGTCTTTCGTATGTGTTAATGTCCGAACGATATGGAGTAAGGGGAGCTTTACCGGTTCGGGACCGAGTCATCAACAACAAAAGTGAAACAACAAGAAAATGATCAAACGCACTTGGTAACATACCAAATGGTAAGTACCACAAAAGTAAACAGAAATGTGATTAGAAAGAGACTTGACCTATGCTCGAAAATTTTAAGACTGATACAAGTAGTAACTTTTACTCAAAGAGAATATGAGTCCCCGGCAACGGCGCCAGAAAGCTTGATGGCCAAATCCTAGAGGTCCAATCTAACCGGCAGTGTACTGGGTCGACTATAGTCTAGTTTGGTGAGTCAAGGTCGTCTCCTCGGGGAACACACAATTATGAGGTTACACACTAAAAAGTATATATTACTTCGATCTAGGTCGCATTTTGATGAGAGCTTAATCAATTGCATAAATAAAGTACTTGAAATAACAAGATGATAAACTGATAAAAGAAACTAACCAAGATAATGCATAGCCTACCTATCCTCTCGCAACGTCATGGGAATGACTTCCTACCTTTCATGTCTAAGAGCGTGAAATGGTTCATTCCTAAGCAAGCAATTCCCCCTCATACGAGTGAATGGAATTGCTCTCTACCCCCTCCTTGGTCTAGGCGATCTAAACCTAATGATTCGGTATGCTACGCACATGAATGCAATGGCAATGCCAATACTCCCCGGATAAGAAATCGAATGCCTCGAAGAGGTTGATTTTACATTCCGGTTCACATACCCTCTTCCCACAATTAACATCTCCGTTCGGTATCCGTTAAACGTGTAAATGCTAACACTAGGCTATTACTCTAATGCAAGCAACAAAACAATACAAGTAGGAAAAGCTCCACAACAATCAAAACCAACAACACAACCAATCATTCCCAATCAATCACGAGAGGACAAGCTAATATTACAACATAATCTTGGCTAGATAAACCTAGCCACTCATGCCTACAAACATTAACATCTCAAGATTAACATTCATAAACATAAGAACAATTGAATGACAATAAAGATTAAAGATTACCAATTCAAATGATGAAATTCGAGTTGGTGTTCTTCATCCAACCTCAAAATCTTCAATGAAGCTAACACTAGTGTCTTAAACTTCAAACAATAAATCAAAGCTAAACTAGGATCCTTAATTGTTACAATCAAGTTCAAGTGCTAATTTCTACTAGAATTTGGCTAATAGAGCCTTGGGGTGGGGATGGTGCCTGCAAGATGGAAAATTGGAGAAGATCAAGTGTGTCTCTGATAATTCTCAGTTTGGAAGAATAAAAGGATTAATTATTTGCGGACTCTGCCATCTTGACTCAGGTCAATCCGTACTGGCGCACGCCAAACCCAAGTTGCCTTACTGGCGCAGGTCAGAACCGTTTGGCGTGCGTCAAGTCCCATTGTAGTGGTTGGCTGAATTACATCCGTATTAATTGCTCATCAACTCCTTGACACAGGTCAGTGTAACATGGCGTGAGTCAAATGTGTCTAAACTCTCCTAATCGCAATTTTCTTCCACTTGGCTTGGATCGAACCCTCTAATATGTATCGATAATCCTTATGGGTTGAAATCCTTGCCATAGCTCCAAAATCATCACAAAAGAATCAAAAGCCACCCTGAGGTCAGAATCCACACTCCCCACCGTGATATCTGTGCTGCAAAAAGATAGACACAAAGATACCACGTGTAAATCTGATAACAAAATCGGCTAATATTAACATAATATAGCCAGAAACATGGTTTTTCTGAAAATTCTATGTACACAAAATACGGCTCCAATCCTCATTCAAATTGCCCAAGTTGATGTCAAAATATCTCTAATTGCACCAGAAAAAATGGGTAAATCATCGGAAATTATATCATCAGGTTGACTCACATCAGCTATTATTCATGTACTTAGCTTTGCAAGTGTCTTTTGTAACCTATAAAATAGCCATCCATTTGTAACTTGAAAAATCATTCAACTTTGATCAATATAATTTATATTTTCTCACTTGGAAAAGTGTGTGTTGAAATTCTCTGGAAAGAGGTTTCTAAATCCGGATTATCAAGGGCCTAAGCAACCCGTGTGGGTATCCATATACCAAGGTGCTTAGAAACGGGTTTTCTAAGTGTCAAGGTGATTCAAAGGTGCTCTCACACAGGTTGTGATTGTGTCAATGAGCTTAGTATTCCAAGATGCTTCCACATAGGTTGTGGTTGTGTTGAGGACTTATCTATCCATCAAATATCTCAATCCTAGATCCTACATCAAAATCGCATCAGTTGGTATCAGAGCAGTCTAATTCGCATCAGTTGGTATCAGAGCTAAGGTGGATTGACGGTATTATATCCTTTTCTTTTCTTATATTATCTTCTTATCTTTGTCAACAAAAAAAAAAAAGTTCGTGGCAAATAAAAAGGTGATTTACACTTATCTTTGTCATGTCAGCACTCAAGGGAACTACGCATGGTGTGTATCCACCTGGAGATATACTTGCTAACTAACGGTGATTTACACCGATAGCTCCGGGCTCCCCGGTATGCGTATATGTTCGATGAATTTCCTCTACTACCCTTCAGCCTTTTGAGCCAGTAGCGTTGTTCACCTTTAGAACATATCACATCGCCGATATGAATCGGTGCCTTACCAAGAATAGCATGACATTAATCTTTTTAATAGCACATATGTAATTTATTATGTGGTAACTAGCCACCTAGGTATTTTCAAATCAAAGCTCACCTTAACAAATCTACTCCCTCACTTAGACAGCTGGACACCACACCCTATCAAGTACACAAACATTGATGAATTCTAATTCACCAAAGCACAAGCCTATCATGCCCATCTGACGGTCCTGAACTTCAACTCTTTGGTAGAGTACGTCCGGTGCCAAAACTAAACGCATCGGAAACTCAATCAAGGCTTATTCATGTTTAATTAATGTTATTAGATCATGAAAAAACGTTTAAAACTCATTCCATATCTTAAGACAACATTTTCCCTAAAACTGGGGTCAATGCGTGCGCATTCTTTGGAATGCGGCATTATTGATCGCCCGTAAACTTGCTTTGAAGTTTACATCCGCCAATCGTGCATTGCTGCGCGATACGTCGCGCGCATGGGTGCGCATTACCTACGATGCGTGCGCATTTCCTGTGATGCATGCGCATTGCCCTTGCTGGGCACAAAACTAAACATCCTGAAACAACAATGCGTGTGTATTCCAGTGAATGCGTGCACATTTCACCTGCTGTGAAAAGAATCTGACCTCCTGAATCACGAATGCGTGCACATTCCAGTGAATGCGTGCGTATTCGACACTGTAAAATCCTAAACACGATTTCCTATGCTTCTACGATCTCTACACGATTCCAAACATGTTCAACACGGATATACTCAGAAGAATAGCAGAAAAACACCACTTTTCAAAACCATAACAACCCATGCTCCTTAAACAACATATAGGAGTAATTTCTATCACAAAGACACATCAAATCCTCAACTTAAACCCTATAGACCGTAATTAAATCATAGGAAGAACCTCTTGTTTGATTGCAAGCAATATCCAACTCCAAACCAAGAAAATCTACAGCAAAACTTGATCCTTTTCCGCAGAAAACCTATATGATCAATCCAAACTTAGATTAGATTTGATCACACGCTTCTAAAACAACAACAGTACGAATCCATGAGTTTAAATCCATAAAAAACGTCCATGAACAGATCTAGGGCGAAAAATAATACCTTAAGAACACTCCAACTTTCTTGTGTTGAAACGACGCCCTCTTCACGACGATTCCATTGCTCTACTTGAATCTGAAAACAGTTGAAAACTGGCTTAGAATTCTAAAGAAATCTCCCAGCCCTTTCTCTATTGCTTCTCACGCCTTTTTCAAAGAACATAAGAACAATTCTGATTTACTATTAGGTTATAAGGACTGTGAGATTTATTTTCCTTGAATAGAAAATCCCAAAAATAATAATTACTTATTATTTTCCTCAATAATTTAAATCGATTTATTCCAATTATATATATATATATATATATATATATATATATATATATATATATATATATATTTATATAATACACTTAAATTCCAAGTATAAATAATGAACATAATATTTCGTTTTAAGTAAAATGACACGCTCGCCTTTTTCCAAGATCGAATATTACATTCCCCCCCCCCCTTAAGAGAGGAGTTTTTTCCTCGGCTAAAACATTCCTGGTAAATCCACAAAATCTGGAAATTCACTAATCATATCGTCTTCAACTTCCCAAATTGCTTCGCTCGGTGAATGATTGCTCCATTGCACCAAAACCAAAGGGATCATCCGTCTCTTAATCATTTTTTCTTTCCGATCTAGAATCTTGATCGGCTTCTCATCATAAGCAAAATTATCTTGAAGAACTTCTGGATCAACTGTGGCTATAACATCAGTCTTTGTCAAGTACTTCTTCAATATTGATACGTAGAAAACATTATGGACTCTCGAAATTGATTCCGGTAACTTGAGCTTGTAAGCCAAAAGTCCAACTCTTTCTAGAATCTCAAAAGGTCCAACATACCTTGGACTTAGCTTTCCCTTCTATCCAAAACGTTTAACTCCTTTCATCGGTGAAGCTCGTAGATACACCATTTCACCAACATCAAACTCAAGAGGTCTTCTTCTAACATCTTCCCAACTTTTCTATCTGTCTTGAGCTGCCTTCAATTCTTCTTTACGAACAAAACCCTTTCTTTAGCTTGCTCAACCAATTCCGGCCCGGTGACTTGTCTTTCCCCAACTTCATCACCAAACTGCGGCGTTCGACATCTTCTCTCATACAAGGCCTCAAACGGTGGCATGCCAATGCTTGCATGATAATATTATTGTAGGCAAACTCTACTACGGGTAGGTAGTCATCCCATGATCCGCCTACTTCCAGAACACATGCACTTAACATATCTTCTAGTGTTTGGATAGTCCGTTCCGATTGTCCATCTGTTTGAGGATGAAATGCCGTACTTAAGTCCAATTTTGTGCCTAAAGCCTTTTGAGAACTCTTCCAGAATCGACTGTTGTTAAGGGTGATTTTATACGTTTTTTTTAAGGATATATTTTACATCAATTTCCCCCATAATCTTATGTTTATCATAGAAATCGAGCTTTATATCGAAATATTGAGCAAATGATGTTTTCAATGGTTAAAATGCAAAATCGAGTAAATATCGTGGTTTTATTATCTATTTTGTATGGTTTTACGTTTTGCTCGGTTTTGTCATCTTTTAGGTGCACAAATGTGGAATGGAAGAGGTCTAAATGATGTTTGATTGAAGATTAAAATGGAAAGAAAGAGATACAAGAGGATGAAGATGAAATAAAGCTTGGGAAAATCCCGAAATATACTCGTAATACGACGGGCTAATCAAAAAGGCGTTTTCTGAAGAAGAGTCCTTAATGAAAGTTGTAGAGTTTTCCGAGAGCTTTTTTATGACATTCGGATCATAATTTTTGGAGGTCTACAACTCAAGATATGAATTTTAGAAGTTTTATTCCAATAAATATGTAATCGAAGAGCGCCGCAATTTCATTAACCGACTTAAGCAGCCGACCTAAACCTCTATTTAAACAGCTGCATGATCAACCCTAATTCTACACAATTTATTCAGCCGCATTATTCATAGTAAAGCAGTGGCAACTTGGCTTTTCAAGGCCGGTCACCCGAGCCTTGTGCTCGGGTGATCCGGGTTAGATTAGGATGTCGTTTTTCTTCCGTTTTCGATTCATGGATTCAATCATGTACCAAACTATGTGAGTTTGTTTATTTAATTTATTCAATTCCTTGTTCGTTTTTTATGATCTTTTAATTCATATTGTATCGTTCTATGATTATGATGCTATTATGTGAATTAGATCGAGAGATCAGTTTGCTATTGATGTTTACAACATACGGAAGTTGCGTAGACTAGATCACCATAGAAAGATAGGATCTTTAATCATTAATTATGTGACAAAATTAATTGGTTAATTATCTAGGTTGTTAGATTCTAAAATACGAGAGTTAACCTGAATCTACACCGAGTTTTGTTTGGTAAATCGATCTCAACATTCGGAAGACGAGAGATTGATAAATTGGACTCACTAAGGAATTAGGAATCCATAGCTTGAGATTAAATTCACTAAGGAATTAGGGATTTGTATCTCGTGTAAAGGTGAAACCACAATTTGAATTAAAATCATGAGATGAACTAGGATTGAAATCACTTGGTTTGTATTTTGTTTGATCCCATGTATCTTTAGTTTAGGTTGTTTTTATTGTTTGTTATAGGTTAGATTTATTTTAGTTGTTCTATCTTCGTTTATATGTTTTTTCTTTCGTTTATTTGTTTTCATGAGTAGCAATTGAAGGAATTAATAAGATTAGATTCAACATCCCAATTCCCTGTGGATCGACCCCTTACTTATCTCGCTCTACTATCAACAACCCGGTATTCGGCCGGTTAGGAGTTAGTTTTGCATATAGGTTAGGGTTTATAAATTTTCTTTTTGTTTAGTGATGCAAAATCCTCCGAACAAAAGTGGCGCCGTTGCCGGGGAATCGGCGTTTTGTTGAATTTGGTTGAATTAATTTCTCGATTTTGTTACGTTTTTTTTATTTGATTTTTCGTTTTCAATAAAAGTAGCGTTAAATAAGTTGAGAGTTTTTTTATTTTTGCCGTGTTTCGATGACCGTAAGGTTAAGAATGTGCAAAAAGTTTTTTTACTCAACTTATGAAACGTGAATTATATGTTTAGATGTAGTCTAGTCTAACCCCCTTGTGCTATAATTTGATGAGGTCTTTGTGTGTTATGTATGCGTGTTGGTTTGTTTTGAGTTAATTTAGGGTTTGCTGTGTTTATCCTGCATACTGTGCAAATTCGTTGTTTGGACGAGCGTTCAGGTAAGTGAACGCCCGTCTAGTTCATAATCTGTAGGTGAACGCCCGTCCGTCAGTTTGAACGCCAGTCCAGGTTCTGATTTTTCTTGATTTTATTTTCAATGCTTTTATTTGATGTGGATTTTTCATTCGAGCTTCTGTGGCTAATTGATGTTTACATATATGTCCTGAACTTTTATGTTTTTACCTTTCCATCTATGAATCCATGTTAGATAATTGATCAATTCCTTATATATGATTCATCTAGGCATGTTATAGTTACTGTCGGTTCTCGTACGCTATAACTGTTCTTATTGTTATTTAGTAGCTAATGTCGGTTTCCGTATGCTACATACCGCTGTGATGAATCTTTTAAGCTTTGAGACTTATGTGCTTCCTTGTTGTTTTTGTAACTCATATGGGTAGCTACTGTCGGTTTCCGTATGCTACGTCCAGTCCATATGAGTTATATCTGTTCAGTATAGCTAACTGTTGGTTTTCCATAATGCTATCACTTTTGACGAGTCTTAAGGCGCGTCTACACTGCATGTAATGAATAAGATCGCTGCTTATCGTAACTTTGTCATTATCTCGGTAGACGTTTATTATATACATGTCATGTTGCAAATGAGTGGGCTAGTTTTCTTTCTTTTATTTTCTTTTATTTTTGCATATCATTCGATGCATATCATTTAGTTGCATGTCATCTAGTTGCATTGTTTTTCTATTTTTCTTTTATTTTTCTTGAGTGTAGTTAATCTGTCGGTTTCCGTAATACTACCTCGTTTTATTTTAGTTTCTCGCATAGGCCGTAGTCACCGTAGAGTTGTCGTGGTCAACTTGCTCACTGAGCCTCATCGTAATTTATTTTTATTTATTTTATTTTTAGGATTGCATATCATGTAGATTGCATTGTAGTATATTTTCATATAGTTGCACCTAGCCTACGACTTTGTAGTATTTCATGTATAGTATTCAATCTTTAGTTGAGCTTAAGTTGAAAAATCTCTATGATCCTTTTCTTCATGTGCTTTATATATGTAATCTTTTCTTTTTCCCCGTAGACTCTCTTTGCACTGATCAAGTCTGCAGGATATTTTTGATAGCTATTGTGCACTTTCACGATGAATTCAGTTTACTTGTGATGCTCCACAGTCTACTGAGCTATGCAGCAATTTTGGTTTTTACCGATTTTTCCGGAATTGCCAGCATCCAATCAGCTAAGTTCTCTAATTTATTATTTCTGCACAACATGAGGACATGTTGTAATTTAAGTGTGGGGGAGGGAATATGTATCTACATTCATTTGCCATATTATTATATTTCTATGAAAGTGCTAAATTTTTCAAATTTTTTGTTTGTCTCGAGTAAGCAATGCATATCTTTGTTTGAGTTTATATCATTTGTGCGTTATTTTGCATATTTAGTAAATTTAGATGTCTCACCCGACACTATTTTTCACGTGCCATAGTAAATGATGAGCTATATTTTAAAGCTATGCCCATTTGATTAGAGATTTTTTGATGATTATCACATGATTCTTTGCTTCCATACTAATTTTGGAATTTTTAATAGTTTGTATTTAGAATTAAAGTATGGCGTACTGTGAATATCTGAAGGTTTGAATGTGATAGGAGGGATATAATTTAAGGTTTGTATACCAATCTAAGATGAATAAGATGAATTATATATATAAGTGTCGGAAGTAGCTACCGATGATTTGAGTGCGGTAGGGCATTATCACGAAATGTCCTATACCACTATGAGGTTTAATAGCTCCCGACTGCCTGATGATAGTAGTCCAGCTAGGGTGTTATCACGAAACATCCTATTGTTGGGAATGAGGGCATATATGCTATATATGTGTGGAATTGATTGAACTATAAAGAAAAATTAGTGAATGGCAATGTGAAAAGATGGTTGAAAACCTTAGTTATCTTCTGACTATCCCCAGTATAAACTGGAAGATATGTTGTAGGGACTATCCTCTAAGTGTGTCGGAAATATTTTAAATGCTCCCTATTATCTTTTCGGAATAAGTATGTTTTTGTGAGGTGCATGTTATAATCATTTTTATATTTCTAATTTAAATGGGATGTTGGCTAGTTTTGCTTGATAAATTTTCAAGTGTGGATTTAGTGGAAGTTTACTATGGCTATGCACACACGCACTTGGGTGAACCTCTAAACTACTTGAATATGTTTTATATTTGCTAAGATGTTTATTTGTCTCGAGTGATGATTATGTTTTGTCTTGCTCGGGACGAGCAAGGTTTAAGTGTGGGGGAGTTGTTAAGGGTGATTTTATACGTTTTTTTTAAGGATATATTTTACATCAATTTCCCCCATAATCTTATGTTTATCATAGAAATCGAGCTTTATATCGAAATATTGAGCAAATGATGTTTTCAATGGTTAAAATGCAAAATCGAGTAAATATCGTGGTTTTATTATCTATTTTGTATGGTTTTACGTTTTGCTCGGTTTTGTCATCTTTTAGGTGCACAAATGTGGAATGGAAGAGGTCTAAATGATGTTTGATTGAAGATTAAAATGGAAAGAAAGAGATACAAGAGGATGAAGATGAAATAAAGCTTGGGAAAATCCCGAAATATACTCGTAATACGATGGGCTAATCAAAAAGGCGTTTTCTTAAGAAGAGTCCTTAATGAAAGTTGTAGAGTTTTCCGAGAGTTTTTTTATGACATTCGGATCATAATTTTTGGAGGTCTACAACTCAAGATATGAATTTTAGAAGTTTTATTCCAATAAATATGTAATCGAAGAGCGCCGCAATTTCATTAACCGACTTAAGCGGCCGACCTAAACCTCTATTTAAACAGCCGCATGATCAACCCTAATTCTACACAATTTATTCAGCCGCATTATTCACAAGAAAGCAAATGCAACTTGGCTTTTTTTCAAGGCGGTCACCCGAGCCTTGTGCTCGGGTGATCCGGGTTAGATTAGGCTGTCGTTTTTCTTCCGTTTTCGATTCATGGATTCAATCATGTACCAAACTACGTGAGTTTATTTATTTAATTTATTCAATTCCTTGTTCGTTTTTTATGATCTTTTAATTCATGTTGTATCGTTCTATGATTATGATGCTATTATGTGAATTAGATTGAGAGATCAGTTTGCTATTGATGTTTACAACATACGGAAGTTGCGTAGACTAGATCACCATAGAAAGATAGGATCTTTAATCATTAATTATGTGACAAAATTAATTGGTTAATTATCTAGGTTGTTAGATTCTAAAATACGAGAGTTAACCTGAATCTACACCGAGTTTTGTTTGGTAAATCGATCTCAACATTCGGAAGACGAGAGATTGATAAATTGGACTCACTAAGGAATTAGGAATCCATAGCTTGAGATTAAATTCACTAAGGAATTAGGGATTTGTATCTCGTGTAAAGGTGAAACCACAATTTGAATTAAAATCATGAGATGAACTAGGATTGAAATCACTTGGTTTGTATTTTGTTTGATCCCATGTATCTTTAGTTTAGGTTGTTTTTATTGTTTGTTATAGGTTAGATTTATTTTAGTTGTTCTATCTTCGTTTATATGTTTTTTCTTTCGTTTATTTGTTTTCATGAGTAGCAATTGAAGGAATTAATAAGATTAGATTCAACATCCCAATTCCCTGTGGATCGACCCCTTACTTATCTCGCTCTACTATCAACAACCCGGTATTCGGCCGGTTAGGAGTTAGTTTTGCATATAGGTTAGGGTTTATAAATTTTCTTTTTGTTTAGTGATGCAAAATCCTCCGAACAACTGACAAACCGATAGTCACGATCCAAAACTATCGAGATAGGTACTCCGTGTAACTTCACTATATTATCAAAATATAGTGTTGTCATCTTCTTCAAAGACATATCTACCTTAGTTGGCAAGAAATGGGCTGATTTGGTCAATCTATCCACAATTACCCAAATCATGTCATGTCCACTTTTCGTATTTGGTAACCCGGTGATTTAATCCATCGTGATATTATCCCACTTCCATTCGGGGATATCCAAAGGCTTAAGCATTCCTCCTGATTTTCTATGCTCTGCTTTAACTTTCTGGCAAGTATCACATTCTGCTACATACTTAGCTATTTCCACTTTCATAGAGGGCCACCAAAACCTTTCCTTCAAATATCTATACATTTTTGTAGCTCCTGAATGAACTTCAAATGCAATTATGTGTGCCTCTTCTATAACTCTCTGCCTTAAGTCACCAACATTAGGCACACATAACCGATCCTGATACCAAAGATTTCCCTTTTTGTCTAACACATATCCCACCGTAGGTTTGTCTCTTGCAACACGCTTCAAATCAACCAACACTGGATCTTTATCTTGCTTATCCCGAATATCATCCATCTACTATGATCTTGCTAACAACGGTGCCACAAACTGTCGATCTTCAATCTGATCAAAACCCTGGATTTTAGCCCTTCCAACTGTTCTACCTCATCATCAACCCTTGAAACTGCAAACACTGGTTTTCTACTCAAGGCATCTGCAACCACATTTTCTTTACCCAGATGGTATTGAATATCCGAGTCGTAATCCTTTACGAACTCTAACCATCTCTTATGTCTCATATTCATATTTTCTTGAGTGAGAAAATACTTTAAGCTCTTGTGGTCTGTGAAAATCCTAGCCTTGACTCCATACAAGTAATGCCGCCAAGTCTTCAAGGCAAACACTACCGCTGCCAACTCTAAGTCATGTGTTGGATAATTCTTTTCATGCACTTTTAACTATCTAGATGCATAAGAAATCACTTTTCCTCCTTGCATCAACACACATCCTAAACCTTGTCCCGAAGCATCAGTATAGACATCGTAGTTATCAAAGATCTATGGAACTGCCAACACTAGGGTTGTAGTCAACTTATCTTTAAAGGTATGAAAAGCCTCTTCACAATCGCTAGTCCACTCAAACTTTACGTTCTTTTGTGTGAGCCGGGTGAGTGGTGTAGCTATCTTTGAGAAGTCTTGCACAAACTTCTTATAATAGCCAGCCAAACCAATAAAACTTCTCACTTCTGAAACTGTAGTAGGTCTAGGCCATTTCTCAACTGCTTCAATCTTCGCGGATCAACTTGTATGCCATCCCCAAAAATCACGTGATGTCACACTTTGAAAACTTAGCATACAACTGCTTTTCCTTTAACGTGTTCAACACTATCCTTAGGTGTTCTTCATGTTCTTTCTCATCCTTTGAGTATACGAGGATATCATCTATGAATACTATCATGAATTTGTCCAGGTATGGCATGAAAACATGCTGCATTAAAACCCATAAACGCCGATGGAGCATTAGTAAGTCCAAATGGCATAACCAAGAACTCATAATGTCCATACCTTGTACTAAAGGCCGTCTTCGGTATGTCTTCCACCTTGATCTTCAACTCATGATAACCCGATCTAAGGTCAATCTTAGAGAACACTCTCTTACCTTGCAACTGGTTAAACAGATCATCAATCCTTGGTAGGGGTACTTATTCTTGATGGTAAGGTTATTCAAAGCCTTATAGTCGATGCACATTCTCATGCTACCGTCTTTCTTCTTAACGAACAAAACAGGGGCTCCCCAAGGTGAGGTGCTAGGCTGAATTATGTTTCTTTCAAGCATATCTTTAAGTTGGGCTTTCTACTCTTTCAGCCGGTGCCATCCTATAGGATGCCTTAGCAACTGGTGCTGCACCTGGTACCAACTTGATCTCGAACTCTATTTCTCTATCGGGCATGTTTCCCGGCAACTCTTCTGGGAACACTTCAGGGTACTCCTTTACTACAGGGGTTTCTTCCAACTTAGGCTTCACTTGTTCCACATCTATTGCGTATAATGTTAAGGGTGATTTTATACGATTTATTCTGTTATATTTTATAATGATTTCCTCCATATTTGTATAATTTGCATAGAAAATGAGCGTTTAATTGGTTTATTGAGCAAGTGAGGTTTTAAATGGTTTATTCGCAAAATTAGTTGAATTATGCGTTTTATTGTTGATTTCATGTTTATTTGGATATTATTACATTTTGCGATGTTTTTGATGTCATGTAGATGCATATTCTCGACCCAAAGAATGATCAAATAAAGATCAAGTTTGAATTATATGATAGAGAGAAGATAAAGTTGGAATTTGATAAAGGATAGAGAAGGAAGGAAAGGATAAAGATGAAGAAATCAAGTTGTTGATCCAGCTGAACTGGCGTCCAAGTCCCGTCCCAGATGGACGGGCGTCCTGATCATCCAAACGAAAGGCCCCATGAAGGTGACTTGATTCAGGATAGACGGATATTTTCATGGATGAGCGTCTAGAATAGTGAACGGGCGTCCAAGGGAGCAAGTTGATTCAGAGAGTTTGGACGCTGAAGTGGACGGGCGTCTGAAGCAAGTTCAAGGCACCTCGGACGGGCGTCCAACAAGACGGACGGGCGTCCTTAAGCCGACATCAACCCACCGCCTCTCTTTTCTATAAATATCAGCGCGTATTTCAACCCTAATCATACATTATTGAGACCTATTGATACACAATCATTAGGAGAAAACCCTAGGCGGCCCCAGCCCCCTTAGGGGAGGCTGGGGTTGCGATTTTTCTTGTTTTTATATTCGTTTTTTCTATTTCCTGTTTGCTGCCATGCTGATGCTGAAGCTCTGCAACATGAACAGCCTGTGAGATCGTTTATTTCAGCTTTCTTTTATTTCTTTTCCTTTGAATAATTTTATGAATGATTTCAATTTAAAGCTTGTTTCTTTTCCATGATTATATGTTTATGCAACGTATATCGAGAGATTGTTGTTATTGATGTTTACCGTATGACGAGAGTCGGTGTAAACGCTAGATCACCATAGGAAAGAATAGATCTTTTTAACCTAAAAATACGAGAGTTGATAGGTTAGAATATCTAGATTGTTAGATCTAATAAATCTTGCACCTTGGTTTGAAAACGTTAATCTTTAAGATCGAGAGATAAAAGATTGATAGGCGAATTATCTACGAGAGTAGGAATTCATACTTTTTAGAGGTGAATCACATCTTTGATTAAATCTTCATAAGATAATCTAGGCAGGAAATTAAGGGTTGCGGGATGATGGATCATGGTTTGTTCTATGTTGATTTGCTTCAGTCATTATCATGTTCGTTAGTTTTATTGTTTTCATAGTTATAGTTTTATTTACTTTTGTTCGCAACGATGTTTTCCTGGCTTTGGACTGACAATCCTCTGTCCAGTTTATCTTTCTGTTTTTGTTTTTGTTTAGAGTTAGAAGAATTAATATGAACTAGATACCTCGGTTCCATGTGATCGACTCCGGTATTAATCGCTATACTACGATCCCAACACTTGGGGAATACCGGATTTATAAATTTTATTACTTGTTGTTTTCATTGCAAAAATCCGTGACATATAACAAGTAGCCTTCAAAACCCTTTTGAGAAGCTCTTATAACCTTAACCGCTGAAATTATCGGATGACGCTTCTTACTCGGCTTGTAAACATTACCTTGATAAGTCTTAGATGATTTCCCGGGTACCTTAAATGTCGCTCTCTTTTCTCTACAATCCAAATGCACATAATTCTCGGATAGACAATCTATTCCAAGAATCACATCGAAATCTGAAAAGTCCAGAATTATGAAGTCACTCTTGCATCGATACGATCCTACTCAAACATCCACTTGCGGTATTGTCCTAGTTACCTTAGTTATCTTTCCTAGAAGTGTGGTTATTCCAAAGTGTTTCTTAAGGTCTCTGAAGGTAGATTCAACTTTAGCTATCTTAGTTGACACAAAGGTGTTAGACGCTCTCGTATCAAACAAGGCTGTAACTACTAAGTTGTCTAATATTATTGTACCTAAGATGTGAATTCATTTATTTAAATACAAATACAACATGATTTAATCATGCTATACAAGTACTCTAATAAATTAGAATAAACAAATAAAGGTACCTGAAATAACATTATCGTCTAGTTCAGCAATTTCAACATCCACTGCAAAAACTTGAACTGGGCGACTTGGGCCGCCTTTCCCACTTCCTTGTTTTGATTACTTGTAGACCCCTTTGTCGGACATGTCTTAGCAAAATGTCCCAGTTCTCCACAGAGGTAGCAACCATTTACACTAGCTCGACACTCACCGGTATGATTCTCTTACACTTCGGGCAATGTGGTGCGCCGGTGGTAGGAGTAGCTGCCGAGGGTGTCGTCGTCTTCTTCGCATTCTATTGCGGTGCACCCCGGTTGTAGCCTTGACTTGTCCCAAAACATCTCTTAGCACCAATAACAACGGTAGGCTTCTTCTTGAAGGTCTCAACCTCTACAGCCTTATTCAACAGTTCAGCCATGTTTCTGTGAAACCCAACATGCCGGCTTCTATTTCGTGGGACAACCCATTCTTGTACAGCGCCATCTTCATCTCTTCAACATAAGCTCAGGGTAGGACCTACCCAACTCATTGAACTTGTTGGTATACTGTGAGACCATTATATGGATACCTTGCTTATGGCTTAAGAACTGGCTCGCCTTACCTACCCGCACTGTTGCTGGAAAGTACTCATTATAAAACAGAACCTTGAAACCTTCCCAATCTGTCACTTTCCCATTGCTACTCTCAATAGCGTCGATCCACACTTCATTTGTACCCAAAAGAAAACCAACTGCTAGCTGGGCCATCTCAGATTCGGGGATGTTTATGTTTCTACACGCCTTTTCAAAGCTTCTCAACCATGCTTCAGCCTTGGCCGGTTCCACATTCCTATGGAAGTCTTGAACCCAATTCCTATTTAGCTTTTTGTACCAATCAACTGGAAGTGCTTGCTCGAAAACTGGTGGTGGGGCTAGTTGGTAAACGGGAGGGTATCCAAGAAGTACTTGGGTTATGGGTGGTGCTTGTTATGGGTAAGGTTGCTGCTGAGGGTATGGTAGGGGTTGAGGTCATAATGGAGGAATCACTTGTGGCTCAGTTTGATAGGGATGGTATTTCTGATGGTGTTGTGGGTTGTGGTGAGGTTAAAATCCATAAGGTGGGTAACCAAAGCCGCGTTGGTGATCGAAATGGGGTGATGGTGGAACAGTAGGTTGAGGGGTATGACTTACTGGTGGAGGGTAGAAGGTTTGCTGTTGATGGTGGAACACATGAGGAGAAGGTTGACTCACTGGTGGAGGGTAGATGCTTATCGGTGGAGGTGGAGTGTTGACGCTCACTGGTAGGGGTACACAGACTGGTGGAATCTCACCTACAACGGTGATGCGTATGGGCGCTTCTCCAGGTTCGCGATAGATGTAGTTATAGCACGTCTCTTGCTGAAACTAAGGTCTTGGTGACTGGCTTGCATGTGGCCGTAGGGTGTGGTTCGGGTGAGGTGACAGATTCAGTCGCACAAACCCACATCCTACTATGGGTGTCGGACTCTCTTCTCGTACCCCTCAGGTCTTTTCGCCATCAGCTCATGTTCTTGTGGTCACCATCCTGATGATCAAAGAAAGATCGGAGAGTTACTAAAAGATCTAAAGAAGTCTTATCTTAAAATAAAGGAAGCCTAAAGACCAATTGCTCTGATACCAACTATAACGCCCCGTTCCCGGACACCGAGTCCTTATCCGGAAAAAGAATGTTAGGCACGTATAATATAAAATAAATTTCACGTTATACGTAAGCCTCTACTACATCGTATCGAGTTAAGCAAAACGGAAACAAAAGACTCGGGTATATTTTTTTCAACAAATGATAAGAATAGAAACATTCACTAAAGATGGAAATGTAACTTATTACAACCGAATTCCAAAAGAAACTTATAACGTACGAAAACCTCCAAAATTGCAACAAAAGGAAATTACAAAGTCTAAAAAGAAAGAACATCTTATTCCCAAAAATCCAACTAAAACGTCATAAAAATCTTCAAGATAGCATCCTCAAACATCATCTTCGAAGTCCTCATCGAATTTCGGTTCAACCTATTCATCTTCTCTCCCCAAACACATAACAAAACATGCATTTGAGGTAAGTACAATATACTCAGCAAAAGGTAGAAGCTACAATTTAATTAAGGTTTATATCGCAAGATTTATAATTAATAGATTATCTTTATAAGACCAACTCAATCTAGGGTTCACTTCATGTCCATGAACATGTCATAGCTATACGTATCTAGCTTCACTTATCTTGGTCACGTCAGCACTCAAGGGCACTACGCATGGTGTGTATCCACCTGAAGATATACTTGATAACTAACGGTGATTTACACCCGATAGCTCCGGGGTCTCTCTGGTATGCGTATACGTTCAATGAATTTCCTCCACTACCCTTCAGCCTATTGAGCCAGTAGCATTGTTCACCTTTAGAATGTATCACATCACCGATATGAATCGGTGCCTTACCAAGAATAGCATGACATTTAATCTTTTTACTAGCACGTATGTAATTTATTATACGGTTAGTAGCCTCCTAGGTGTTTTTGAATCAAAGCTCACCTTAACAACTCTACTCCCTCACTTAGACAGCTGGACACCACACCCTATCAAGTACACAGACATTGATGAATTCTAATTCACCAAAGCACAAGCCTATCATGCGCTTCCGATGGTACCGAACTTCAACTCTTTGGAAGAGTACGTCCGGTGCCAGAACTAAATGCATCAGAAACTCAATCAAGGCTTATTCATGTTTAATTAATGTTATTAGATCATGAAACAACATTTAAAACTCATTCCATACCTTACGACAACATTTCCCCAAAACTGGGGTCAATGCGTTCGCATTGATCGTCCAGAAACTTGTTGGAAGTTTCTGTCTGGCCAATGCGTGCCCATTGCCCATGCTGGGAACAAAACTTAACATCCTGAAACAGCAATGCGTTCGCATTGCACCTGCTATGAAAAGAATTTGACATCCTAAATCACGAATGCGTGATCATTCTAGTGAATGCGCATTCAACACTGTAAAATCCTAAACAAAATTTCTTGTACTTCTTACGATCTCTACACGATTCCAAACATGTTCAACACAATTATACACAGAAGAAGAGCATAAAACACCACTTTTCTGAACCATAACAACTCTTGATCCTTAAACAACATATATGTGTAATTTCTATCACAAAGACACATCAAATCCTCAGCTTAAACACTATAGACCGTAATTAAATCATAAGAAGAGCCTCTTACTTGATTGCAAGCAAACTCCTACTCCAAACCAAGAAAATCTGCAGCAAAACTTGATCCTATCCACATAAAACCTATGTGATCAATCCAAACTTAGATTAGATTTGATAACACACTTCTAAACACAGCAACACTACGAGTCCATGAGTTTAAATCCATCAAAAACATCCAAGAACACATCTAGGGCGAAAAAGCATACCTTAAGAATGCTCCAACTTTCTTGTGTTGAAACGACGACCTTTTCACGACGATTCCACTGCTCTACTCGAATCTGAAAACGGTTGAAAACTGGCTTAGAATTCTAAAGAAATCTCCCACCCCTTTCTCTATTGCTTCTCACGCCTTTTTCAAGAATGTAGGAACAATTCTGATTTACTATTAGGTTATAAGGACTGTGGGATTTATTTTTCTTAAATAGAAAATCTCAAAAATAATAATTACTTATTATTTTCCTTAATTATTCCTTAATAATTTAAATCAGATCTTTTCCAATATATATATATATATATATTATACACTTAAATTCCAAGAATAAATAATAAACATAATATTTCGTTTTCGCAAAATGACACGTCTGCCTTTTCTCGAAGATCAGAATATTACAGTGAGCATGAGTATTGTTGCACTTCTGTTGTTTCCATCAAAAGAAAGTTCAAGTTTTAAGGAGAACGAAATGTCATTCAATTACTATATTTGGCAAACGTACTATAATCCCCATCTCTCAAATCATTTGTCGTTTTGAAAGTTCTTATACAAAGGTTCAGGATTCTCAATATTCGCGCCAATGCTCACAGTGGGCGGCTTCAGGATCGGTTAGAGAGGTTGACCCGCGGCGATCAGGCGAGCATTTTCGAAGTATGCCTTCTCAATATAGTCAGCATATGCCTTAGCGGCGATTACTTATGGATCCTGAACCTCTGGTATCTTTTCTGGAGTCGCTCCGCGGCTTCAAGGGCGTCCCTGTACAAATTTAGGCTCGGGGCCAAAAAGAATTTAGGCCCTTCTTAAAATTAAAAAAAAAAAAATTTGAACCTAACAGGGCTCGAACTCTGGTCACTTAATTGGTTATACTATATTGCTCACCACTAAGGTAATACCTTGTTATTTGGTGAATTATTGAAGCTTAATGTAAAAATACAAAATATATATATGCTATTGGGTAAAAAAATGACGGGGCCCTTAAATTCATCGATTTAGGGGGGCGTGGGCCATGGCCCCGTTGGCCACCCCCAGGGGCACCCTTGCACGGCTTCACTGCAACCTTGAGGGTCCGACAATTGCCTTTCCGTGAGCCTGCCCCGTGGCCGATGCGAAGACCTTTGTTCTCTGAACTATGAAACCTCTGGCATCGATAACCCTTGGCGGATCCTCCTATTGGGACTGGTCCCATCCGGCCGTTGGATTTTCAATTCCCTCATCCACGTGCTCGCCATGTGGCTCATTCTGAGTGGTCCTCTTGGTAGGAGTGTGGGGTACCAAATATTTGTCCTTACTACCAACCATATCGTACTATCTCTGACTTAATGCTCAAGTTCCAACTGACCCCTAACAGCAGCAATGCCAACTGTCCTCTGACACCCAACAACCTTATACGGACCGCAGACAAGCAAATGGAGTATATCCGTGATTAGGACGTCTCCGGCGAGCTGGTGGCCGGAAAATTATAAAATACAATGAGAGTGGTGATAAATCAAACGCAAACTCTATCGATTGTGTGTTTTTCTACTCAAAACACACAGGCGGGGAATAAGGCTCAAAAGCTGCTCCAAAAATATGCTTTCGTCGGATAAAGATGAATAAAAGAGCTTCGGCCAAGTTTTTGATGAAAACTCAGTGGGAGTGGAGATGATTCAAGCGCAAACCCAAGGATTTCGTACAATGCTTGCAGATGCTACCACTTACATGATGTTATAATGGAGATTTCATGGTGAACGAACAGATTCTGAGAGCTTTTGGTGAAGAAGATTCTGAAAACCGAAGAAGGAGATGGTTATTCGTCTCGGCGCCGCCGTAAAAGATGGATTCTGCGGCGGTGCTGTGCATCGGAAAGGGCAGAAAAGCTTGGATTTCCTGTTAACGGAGCCAACTGATAATGTCGAAATTATCACGGTGCAAATAGCGGTGGTTTGTGGTGGATATCTGGCTGTGAAAGTGAGTGTTTGCTGGTGGTGCACGGCGGCGTAATGGATTCCGTGGTGGCCGGAAAGTACAGAGATAAAGAGTAGTGAATTTGGCAGAGTTTGCCTCTATTTTATATTATTGACCGTGTGTATGAATTACATTGAGCCTCTGATTATAGGCGATCTACTGATTAAAGCTAATCCAATGACGATAAGACATAATTAAGTACAATGCGGCACTAATTAATCTAGCTAATCGTTTGGCAGTCTGGAAAGGGGCGGACCCAATACACTTGGCCATTTGCTGAGTTTCTGCCTTTTCGTTCTTATAGAGTAGCTTGCTAACATGATATTGTGGGATCGGTCCGATGTTAGACATGTCGGTCTAGGGGCCATGCGGACTGGCCCCCTGGCTCTGCTCCGAGCCGTGAGAGGCAATCCAAAGGCTATTTGGTGGGCTCGACCATACCCGGCCTCGATCCGTCTTACACTAATGCGGACTCTACTGGCCGGGGACTCTATCCACTTCTGAGGCCGCCTGATGGACCCGATTGAGGATCCGCGGGCTGAATTACTGTTTAGGTGTATCAATGTTCAAGCCAACCTGAAGTTCTTATACAATCATCATGTGTTGTTTTAATAACCGAAGTTCTTCTACTGTGAGTTCTATTTGTTGAAGGTGAGGGGCACATCATGTCTTTTACGTAGATAATGGCCAGCCTGAATAAGTCCATTAAGAAATGGATATCTTTGGCATATCTACTTATGGAAGATATTAACAAATGGATATCCTTGGGTAATTTCTTAATGGAACTTATTCAGGTAAGTCAGTCTATAAAAAAAGCAAAGAGAACCCCAAGGTTTTGTAAACGGGTGACAATTTGTTAAAGCAAAGAGATCCACGGCTTTCCATTATCGGGTCCAAACAACACACATAATGGGCAAAACACATCTAAGTATACGTTTAACTAACACGCTTACATTGCCAAAAATAGATTTTAAAGCCCCTATTATGAGTAAAAATATAACTAGATTACTTTTCATTTTAACACACTTACATGGTCCAAATTCATAGTTGGAAAGTTATTTACAATGTAAAGTAATTAGAGCTGTTAACGAGCTGAGCCGAGCCGAGTATTGACTATTCGAACTCGAGCTCGTTAAGATCATGAGCTCGTTCGAGCTCGTTCGTTTGTTAAACGAACAAAAAATTCTGTTTGAGCTCGGCTCGTTTAAAACATGAACTGTTCGAGCTCGGCTCGCTAGACATATTTTTTGTCTTTTGGCTCGACTTTGGCTCGAATTCGGCTCGAATTCGGTTCGTTAGACATATATTATAAGCATATAAGCATGTTCGCGAACATTATATAAGTATGTTCGCGAACAATAAGCATGTTCGCGAACATAATAAGCATGTTCGCGAACATAATCGAACGTTCGTGAAGCAAGCTTGAGCTCGGCTCGTTAAGCAAACGAGCCTACAATCATGTTCGAGCTCGGCTCGTTAAGCTAAACGAACAAACGATCACGAACACTAACGAGCCGAACACGAGCTTGTTCACGAGCGGCTCTGTTCGTTTAACAGCTCTAAAAGTAATACACTAATTCATAGTTGGGAGTACACTAATTCGTTGGTGGACATTTGTTTACAAAGTCAAGAAACACACTAATTCAAAGTTGTTATGTGCACATTAATTATGTCATTATAATAAAATTCAGCATATAATGTTAGTAGATTTGACGTTACATTAAGACAGTAACGTCGGGCTCACTGACGTTCTCTAAAACGTCAGCCTTGTCAACGTCGAAGACAATATTAACGTCACCCACACTGAAGAAGAACTAGTATACCTTAGTGGACTTTTATGATCTAAACGTCATCGCATCTGACGTTGTATATGAACAAAAACGTCAATATAGGCGACGTTTCAAGCACCCGGTCATCTTCCCCATTCCTCCAATCGGAAACGGCCGGTCTATGGAAAAATAGCCAAATTAACCTCCGATTTCAACCCGATTTTAACCAAAAACAAATACACATTACAATGAACAAACATTCCATTAAAACCTTCAATTTCTAGGAGCACAACATTCGAAAAAAATAGTTTCTACCAATTAAAACCTTAAAACTACTCCATTAAAACCTTCAAACATTCAAAAAAAAACTGCTACATTAAAACGTTCGGTTTCTACCAATTTAAAATCGAAATGCAAACAAAACAAGATACTTACATGATTTGGATCAAAGTGGTATTGTTCTTAGCTTCACTTGCAGTTTCCACCGAAATTTCTGATGAGAACTCCGGCGAAATTCTTAGGGTTGTAGTAGCAAGTTTGTTTCAAATGAAAAATAAAGAGAATTAATGAAGATGTAGGGGTTAAAAGGTTTTTTAAAAAGTGAAGGGGTCAAAGTTAAAAAGTGAGGGACTAAAGTGTTTAATTTTTAAAACATGAGGGGATATTTTCAAGTGGTGTCTTGAGTGATTAGGTGTGAATGAAAAATAATAAATTAAAGAATGCCGATAGTATTTTCGTGGTGCCGATAGAAGCCGCATATCTTATATCTACGACTGAGTATGCCCCCCTTCCCCCCTCCCGTTAATGAAAATCATACTTATGTACGGGCCGGCCTATGAGTACAATATAAATCCCTTAACGAGGATCCATTGGAGGGTAAGTCTGGTGCTAGCAGCCGCGGTAATTCCAGCTCCAATAGCGTATATTTATGTTAAATTTTAATATCCGGCATTCCCCGACAAGGCAACGACACTCTCGACACGGAAAAGACACTCCTTCGCCCATTTTTTATCAACCTACACGTGTCGGAGCGTGTCGTGTCGTAAATGTGTCGGACACGACGCACGACGCCCATATTCAGGTGTCGGTGCTTCATAGCCTAGCGTTCGTGCAGCAGAATAGTTGTGATGGCCGCCATGAAGTACAATTCCTAATGAACGGTGAGTTGAATCCTTTGCAGACGACTTAAATACGCGACTGGGTATTGTAAGGGGCAGAGTGGCCTTGCTGCCATAGTCTCTATCCGCAGAAATTATATATGAACAACATTTCCCCATAAGACAATTTAGGAAATAATGATCCCATGTGTTCTCTTTAAGCAACTTAGAAGCAAATTGAGAACTTTGTGACTAAAATTTTTGCTCAATAAACTTAGGGAGGTTCTATCGGCATCCCTATATTTACTACTGACACCCTATTATTTCCGGCACCACAAATACTTACTTTCGACACCGTATAAATATTTTTATTATTTTTATACTTCACAAACCACAAAAATAATAACATAATTACTTCTTATACCACAATTTTCTAAAAATGCTACTGAGTCCTTTACAAATAAAAATAAAACAATCTAACCCAAACCTTGATTCTCTTTCACCCACACTCTTCTTCCTCTCAACACAGCCGCCACTACCATTCCCCACCCCTTTGCACCAACCACTGTTATTTTCCTCCCCACCACCACCAACCACCGCTATCTCCATACCCACCACCAATCAACCATCATCAACCCGCCACCATCATCAACCATCAACCCGCCATCACCATCATCTTCTTCCCTCGCCGCCTCCACAGCCACACCCTCCTCCCATTGTCTTCCCCACAACCCTCCTGCAAATCATCCACTACAATTTTCCTGCAAATCGACTTTTCTTTTTCTTTTTTTTTTCTACAGGTTGATGTTTATTGTTTATTTTATTTTGCAAATTGCTTTTTGGGTGGTGTCCTGAAATTTCCCACCTCCCATCTCGCTGCAAATCGGCTCCAGCGGAATCCACTTGTTTTCATTTTTTTCTTTCAGTTTGATGTTTTTTGTTTTTTGCCTTTTGGGTGATGTGTTTGGAAGGAAGGTTGAGCAAAAATTGAGTGACATGCGGTGGAGATGGCGGAGGGAGGCTGGGGGAGATGGGAGAGGGAGGCTGGAGGCTGGAGGCTGGAGGCGATGGGAAAGATTTTAGGGTTTGATATGAAAGAAGAGGAAGGAAATGAAAATGTTATAAATGTAGGGATCTAAATGTAATAAACTTAGTAAATTCAGTTTTTAATATGTTAGTGGTGTAAAAAGTAATTATGTGGTGTGATATAGTAAAAAAACAATAATAAAAAAGGTGTGCTAGTAGTAAAATGAAGGTGTCATTAGAACCACCCTACACTTAATTGTAGCATACGTACTGCCTCTGTCGGAAAATATAAGTTATTTTAAGTGTTTTCACACAGATTAATTGTAACGTCCCGTTCCCGGACACCGAGTCCTTATCCGGAAAAGGAACGTTCGGCACGTATAAAATAAAAAATAAATTTCACTTTATACGTAAGCCTCTACTATGTCGTATCAAAAATAGGCAAACGGAAGCAAAAGACTCGGGTATAAAATTTCCAAACATCCAAGAATAGAAACAACATCTAAAGGTGGAAATGTAACTTATTGCATTCAAGGAAAAATACGAAATCCAAAAGAAAAGTACGATATCTCCAAAAGAAACGTAACGGTGCTACAAGTCTCGAAAGACCAAAAGTCTAAAACAATCTAATAAGGGATAAATAAAGAATAAATGTAAAATCTTCAATGAGGCGTCTTCAAACGTCATCATCGAACTCCTCCTCGTAAACATTCTCAACCTGTTCGTCTTCTCACCCCCAAACACATAGAAAACATGCATTTGAGGTAAGTACAACGTACTTAATAAGAAAGAGAAGCTATGATCGCAATTACAATTTATAAAGCAAAGATAATTACAAGTTTAGTTGATTATGTGTGTGACCGACTCAATCTAGGGTTCACTCCATGTCCATCAACATGAATTGACTAAACGTTTCTACTTAACTTATCTATGTTACAACCGCACTCAAGGGCACTACGCCTGATGTATATCCACCAGGAGATATCGATTGCAACATATTAGTGGATCACACCAATATCCACGGAGGCTAGAATAGGTAGGCTCCGATGGTACGCACATCTCAGCGGAGTCCCTCCGTACTTAGGGTTTTGTTGACCAACGGAGTTCTTCCACCTTCAGAGGTAGGCATACATCACGATATAGACTGGTGCCTATCCAAGAGAGACATGTTGTTTAATCTTTTACTAGTCAAGTACGTATTTTATTAGGGTGATTAACTAGCCACCTAAGTGTTTTCAATTAATCTCCTCACAATAACTACTACTCTTCCTGCACACTAGACATTAACAAGACCTAGCAATTACACGCATGCTGATGAATGCTAATTCATCAAAGCACAAGCCTATCATGCCCTTCCGACGGATCCGAACTTCAACTCCCTTTAAGAGTACATTCGGTGTTTTAACTGAACGAATCAGAAGTTCAATTCAGGCTTGTTCATGTTAACCAATGATATCATGTCATAAATAAGGGTTTAAATCAATAGTAGTATGATTATAAAACCCAAAACCAAACTAAAATGATAAAACCGTAAAAATACAAGGCAAAACAGGCCAGACGCCCGTTTGACCTCCTATGGACGCCCGTCCGAAACCAGACGCCCGTCCACTAAACCTCAAACGCCCATCCATCTAAAACAGCTACATCCTGAATCAAAAATCTAACCTCAGACGCCCGTCTGCCTATTGCAAACGCCCGTCTGGGCTACTAGGGTCTCGGACGCCCGTCTGCCTAAATCAGACGCCCGTCCACCTGGGTTTTTCCCAAAACGCTAAATCTTCACGGCTCGATTTCTGAGTCGTTTCTAACCTAATTAACATCGTTTTCAGCACAGTAAAACGTAGAAAACTTATCTAATCATCCTAAGATTTACCTAGGATACTTGATCAACGAAAACCACCTCTTTTACTAGCATCTACACGCCTCAATTACATAATCTAACTTTACGAATCATAATCGAGATCATAGGAAGAGTCTCTTACCTAATTGCAGCCACAAACCAGATTCAAACAGCCTTGAAAGTCTGCAGCTCTTCCCACAAAACAGTTATCCACACGATGTGCTCCTCACAACGTTTCCAATCATCTACTCTGATATGAAAACGGTCAAGCTTTGCTTCAGTTAATTGAAAAACTCCTCTAGCCCTTTCCTCTTCTCAAAGCCGCAGAGAATGAGATGAAAAAAAACTGAAATTCTGATTTGTGTTTAGGTTATGGGATTAATGTGTGTAATTTTCCTTAAATACCAATTTCCCATAAATCCTTTTTTCCTTAAACACCCTTAATTACCAAAAATCAGAAATTCCCTTTAATTAAATACACATAACTCGAAAATTACACATATTTAATTAATACAACACTTAACTCCAATAAAAGAAAAGAAATAATAATATTTCATTTTCGCAAAATGACACGTCTGCCCTTTCCCGAAAATCGGAATATTACATTCCTCCCCCCTTAAAATGAGTTTTGTCCTCAAAACTAGAACATACCTGGTAGATCCATGAACTCTTGGAATTCACTGATCATGTCATCTTCAACTTCCCAAGTTGCCTCCTCGGGTGAATGATTACTCCACTGAACCAAAACCAAAGGGATCATCCGTCTCTTTATCATCTTTTCTTTCCGGTCCAAAATCTTGATCGGTTTCTCATCATAAGCAAGATTGTCTTGTAGGATTTCCGGATCAATTGTAGTTTCAACATCATTCTTCGTCAGACACTTCTTCAACATCGAGACGTGAAACACACTATGGACCCTTGACATCGATTCCGGTAACTTAAGCTTGTAAGCCAACGGTCCAATCCTTTCCAGAATTTCAAATGGTCCAACATACCTTGGACTTAGTTTTCCCTTTTGTCCAAAGCGTTTCACTCCCTTCATCGGTGAAGCTCGCAGATACACTCTATCACCGACTTCGAACTCAAGCGGTCTTCTTCTAACGTCCGCCCAACTTTTCTGCCTGTCTTGAGCTGCCTTCAGATTCTTCTTAACCAACTGAACTCTTTCCTTAGCTTGTTCAACCATTTCCGGCCCTGTAATCTGTCTTTCCCCGACTTCATCCCAAAACAGTGGCGCCGACTTCTTCTCCCATACAACGCTTCAAACGGTGGCATGCCTATGCTTGCATGAAAACTGTTGTTATAGGCAAACTCTGCTACCGATAGGTAATCATCCCATGATCCGCCTACCTCCAAAACACAAGCTCTTAACATGTCTTCAAGTGTTTGGATGGTCCTCTCAGATTGTCCATCTGTCTGAGGATGAAAAGCCGTGCTCAAATCCAACTTAGTTCCAAAGGCTTCTTGTAAGCTCTTCCAAAACCGACTGACGAACCTCGAATCACGATCCGAAACTATAGAGATAGGAACTCCGTGTAGCTTCACTATATTATCCAGATATAGTGTCGTCATCTTCTTCAATGGCATGTCAACTTTGTATGGTAAGAAATGGGCAGATTTGGTCAATCTATCCACAATTACCCAAATCGCATCATGACCGCCTCTCGTCTTAGGTAACCCGGTGATGAAGTCCATCGTGATCTTATCCCATTTCTATTCAGGGATGTCCAATGGCTTAAGCATTCCCCCGGGTCTTCTATGTTCTGCTTTAACCTTCTGACAAACATCACACTCTACCACAAACTTGGCTATTTCCAACTTCATCGAGGGCCACCAAAATCTTTCCTTTAAATCTCTGTACATTTTAGTAGCACCTGGATGAACCGCAAAAGCTATTCTGTGTGCCTCTTCCATAACCCTTGTCTTAGGTTGCCAACATTAGGCACACATAAACGATCCTGGTACCAAAGGTTGCCATTCTTATCCAATACATATCCCACTGTAGGCTTCTCTCTAGCAACTCGCTTCAAATCAACCAAAGCTGGGTCGTCATCTTGCTTCTCCCGAATGTCATCCATCAACTCAGATCTTGCTAACAACGGTGCCACAAACTGCCGGTCTTCGATCTGATCAAAGCTTCTGATTTGCAGCCCATCTAGTCTTTCTGCCACTACCTCAACACCGAAGTCAGCACACAACGGTTTCTGCTCAAAGCATCTCACTACTACATTTGCTTTTCCCGGATGGTACTGAATATCCAAATCGTAATCCTTTACAAATTCTAGCCATCTCCTTTGTCTCATATTCAGATTCTCTTGGGTGGAGAAATACTTTAAACTCTTATGGTCGGTGAAGATCCTTGCTTTAACTCCATACAAGTAGTGCCTCCAAGTCTTTAAGGCAAAAACTACCGCTGCCAATTCTAAGTCATGTGTCGGGTAGTTCTTCTCATGCACCTTCAACTGCCTAGATGCATAAGCAATCACTTTTCCTCCTTGCATCAACACACAACCTAGCTAGACCCTGTCCCGAAGCATCTGTGTAGACATCATAGTTATCAAAAACCTCCGGAACTGCCATCACTGGGGCTGTAGTCAACTTCTTTTTCAACGTCTGAAAAGCCATTTCACACTCTCTAGTCCATTCAAACTTCACATTCTTCTGTGTAAGCTTAGTGAGTGGAGTAGCTATCTTCGAGAAGTCTTGCACAAACTTCCTATAGTAGCCAGCCAAACCAAGAAAGCTCCTTACTTCTGAAACGGTGGTAGGTCTAGGCCGATTCTCAACTGCCTCAATTTTCACTGGATCAACTTGAATACCATCTCCAGAAATCATGACCCAAGAAACTAACTCGATCCAACCAGAAGTCACACTTTGAAAACTTTGCTTATAACTGATTCTTCTTCAAGGTCTCCAACACTATCCTTAAGTGTTCCTCGTGTTCTTTTCCATCCTTTGAGTAGATAAGGATATCGTCTATGAATACAATCACAAACTTATCCAAATACGGCATGAAAACACGTTGCATCAAATCCATAAATGCAGATGGGGCATTAGTGAGTCCAAATGGCATGACAAGGAACTCATAATGTCCATATCTCGCATCTTGAAAGCCGTCTTCGTATATATCGCCACTTTAATCTTCAATCGATGATAGCCGGATCTCAAGTCAATCTTGGAGAACACTTTCTTGCCCTGCAACTGGTTAAACTAGATCATCTATCCTTGGTAGAGGGTACTTATTCTTGATGGTAAGGTTATTCAGCGCTCGGTAATCGATACACATCCTCATGCTACCATCTTTCTTCTTCACGAACAAAACAGGGGCTCCCCAAGGCGAACGGGGCGTTACATTAATAAAATAATATAATGCCATAAATTTTAATGATACATGTATAAAATTATATGAGTATCATTAATAAAATGGTTATAAAGTATTGGAAAATTAAATAAATTGTTAATATATTAGAGGTAAGATAGAGAAAATAGTAATAAGTGTTTAATTGGTAATGTAGAATGATTTATATTATGAGATAAACGAAAAAAATGTAGAGTGACTTATATTCTAGGACGGAGATAGTATATACTATATAATAAGAGACATTTTATGATGTGACAGTTGTCGGAAAATTATACCAAATGACATAAATCAATACCGTCTCATTTTTACTCTATTTTTTATAATATACTTTTATCGTGTGTGAAATATTAAAAATGAAAGACTCTAAAATTGCAATTTAGTACAGGTACAACTGTAAAATATTTCAAGTAAAACGTAAATTTTATTATGATACTGGACCAAGCATGTGATAATATTTTCAATTTCAGGAGCAGGGCAATCTCGGAATTCAACGTGTGAATTAGAGCTTGAGCATTTGACCTATTTTCTTTTTTTTTTTTTTATTTTTTTATTTATTTTTTATTTTTTGAGTGGACTTTTTCCTTTTTTCTTTTTTCAAGGAGCTAATTTCCAATTGATCCCATCTGCATCGTATTCGTGCCGCAAATAAACCTCGTTCTTACTCATTTCCGTTCATCGTTTGTATTCGATCATCACAACCCTAAGAATCTGTCGATTAGGAGCAGTGCTCTAATCAATTTCCCCGCCGTTACGATTTCACTCATCACAGCCCCAAACTCAAATCCATCTGCCCTACAGGTAAATATGCTCTTATTTGTCTAATTTGCTATAAATTTATTTGACCTACTGAATATCGGTTCTTGATTTCACTCAATCTGACGAGTAAGTGTTATCGTCGAAAGAATTTTGGTTTACGTTGCGATTGCGATTGCGAAAGATTGCATAGTGCATCTATGTGACTTTCAGTTTCAGTAGGGTGCATTAATTGTTCGGGGCTGTTTCCGGTGGCCCTGCTTCCCATTTTCAGCCACCGAAGCCATTTTAGAGGCTGTAAGGGTATTTGCTCTATTTGATTTAAATGAACACAATTTTTTATTTTTATTTTAAGTTCAAAGCTGCATTATTAAATTGTGATAATAGAATGATAATCAATATCTTTGATTCCTACTACCCTCCCATTTTATTTTTATGTTTTTTTTTTTTTTAAACCATAATTTTGATTTAAATGAACACATCAGCATAGTCACCCCAATTCATATATATTGTATTTGTTGTATTAGTGCTTACTATAGCTACATATTGATACAGGATATTGTTCATGGCTAATTCGGATGCGGATATGGTGTGGATATTTATTGTTTATTTTGTTGAATTTCAAAAAAATGATGAAGGATTATGGACAAGGAAATTTGTGGGAGATGAAGAAGAAAACATGACAGTTATACGTGTTCCGAAGTCTATTTTATTTGATGAATTGTACAAGAGAGTAATAGAGAAGTTGAGAGTTGATTCTACGTTATATGAATTGGAGATGCGATGTGAATGCCCTAGGCCGTCGAGTGATCTAGAGCCTCCAATTGAAATTGATTGTGATGATGGAGTGATGTGGCTTATGTCGTTTTTTGATAGAACCAAGCTAAACATAACGCGGAGAGAAAAATTGGAGAAATTCAAGAACCTGAGCCTTCAATGAAAATTGATTGTGATGATCGAGTGATGTGGTTTATGTCGTTTTTTTATTTATAGAACCAAGCTAAGCATAACGTGTGCTAAACAAATCGGCAACATCTGGAATTAGTGGCATGTAATCAGGTCATCGTTTTCATTATTCTTTTGATCAATAGAATTTGTCTCAACATTTTTTTTTCTCTGGCTTTTTCTATGATGGCCGGTGGAGTTGGACAAGATGTTTTGTTGTACGGCATGTATTGAATCATTGTCCTTCCATTCCAATTCACCGTCAAATACTTATGTTTCAATCTCTCGTCAAGATGATGATAGAGAAATATCATAGTTTTTGCACGGTCTTGGTTTGCTCAGTATTATTCATGGCAATAGTTTTACCAAGAACCATGGATTTTAAGTGCATTTCAACATTAGTTGCCAATGAAAAATAATTTTAGCCCCGTATGTTTTACCTCACTGAATTTGAAGAACTGAAATGCTTGGTACATATGCAATGCCCCACACTTATAGAATTCCATTATGTTTCTTGTTTCATCAGAGATAAAGTCTATGGTGAGATTGATGCATCCAACCACCATGTCAGCGGCTGTAGAAGCAGCTAAATGTCAGGAGTGTGTAATCCTCTCTTTGAAACATAATCCATTGCCCAAAATATCATATTCTGAAAGACAGAATAGGCAGACACAGACTGTCCCAAGGTGTTCGACAAAATGCCAAGAATAAAGCAGAAGCCATTAACTGTAAGGAAATCTAGGATAAGGGAGTGAAAGGACTTTGTTTCAGGTGTGATGAGAAGTACACACCAGTCACAAATGTAGACAGAAGCACATCCATTTCATCTTAGCTGAGGACTAAGATTTTTTTGAAGACGAGGATTTCACCCAAGATGATCCACAAGAGTCCCAGTTGTCTGTTTACTCCCTAGCTAGCCAAATCACTCCCAACACCTTCAAGATTAACAGGGAGATTAAGAAGAGGTCTGTGGTGATACTGATTGATAGTAGTGCTTCCCACTCTTTCTTTGATTAGAAGGTGGCTGAAGAGGCTGGTTGCAAGATTATGCCTAGCCATCTTAGGGTTATAACGATGAGAATACCCTTACCAGTGCTCCAAATGTTCAGGTCTGATATGGTCTATGCAGGGTACCATTTTCCAGCACAATATCAAGTTGATTAAGCTGAGAGGATGTGATATGGTACTAGGGGTTGACTGGATAAGTAGGATCAACCCAGTGACATTCAATTCTACGATGTGTCTATCTTTCGTCAAGAATGGTGTCTAGATTTCATTAAGGGGTGCTACTGATGAGGTTCATTTGAAGATGGTCAGTTGCAAGAATTTGATGAATAGCTTGAAGAAGGGCACTGTGTATTTAGGAACTAGTCACATTGTACAGGACTATGCATTTCTTGGTGTGCTAGAGTGTGTACCATGAACCTCTGTTAAGCAAGGAGGTATAAAGGGCAGCGTGAATTGTGACCATAGCTCAACTTTTGCATTAATAAAAGCTCTATTTCTTTTCCCTCTGTTTTCTTCCTTCAACCTCCCAATTCACCCGCACCCCTCCTACTCAAATTTCACAGAAAAAACCCTAGTTAAGCACAGTGCTTAACATCGATTCCGAAGCGACATTGAAAATGTCGATTCTTGCTCTAAAATCGACATGGATTCAGAAACGACATTGAAAAGGTCGATTCTTGCTCTCGAATCAGTTTTCACATGATTGATTCTACTGTGGTGCACATGTAGTATTGCAATTGAAGGCCCCGTAACTACTTTGCTTTGGCAATACCAGCCCCCATGTTTATCCTTTGGCTATAGCGATTGCTTTTATCGATCGTTGTGGTTAGGGTTTAATCATTATGCTTTCTAAGTGTATCTATCACTTCCCGGGTTTAAAGCCCCATACTGAAAAAAAAAAAAAAAGTATACATAGGGAATTAGGGATGGTTGATCATATAAAACCTCAGCAGCCCTGCAGGAAAACAAAAATGTAGATTTAACTGTGCCCAAGCAGTAAAATTTAAGACTGAAACCATTATTTCTTTATTCTGACAAATGTTCATAATACATAGAACAATATAAACCAATAAACTTTTCCACCCGGAAACAATTAAAAAAACAAAGAAAACAATCAAGCAATATAAACAATGTACTTCCTATTTTTTTCTTCTATCTATTACTGCTTTGTACTTTGTACTCTGTATTACCTTAATATGTCCATAAAACAAAATCACATGTCTCTAACCGCGCTATTCAAAACCCCTGCTCCTCCTATGTTCTGCAGCTCAAAGAATGCCATGCAGGGGTGGGGTGGGGTGGGGTGGGGTGGCTCTCAATTCCTAAACATAACCACGACGCAACATATGTCATCTTTGCTGTCCCTTTTCAATGCTTCAGATGTTAATAATGCAGCAGCTTTCTTAGGGTCACTTGTTTTTTTCGCGATACCAATGGCATCTTCGTTAGACATGACCTGATATGGAAACCAACTTTTGTTAGATATTTATAATGTTTAATGAATGAACGCTTTGATAGGTTATTATGCACCGTAATTAATGTGTAAAGTTTATGTGAATATGCAATAATAACAAATGAAGTCATTGGTGTTTGTGGGGTCCATTGTGATCGGCTTGGTAACAGATGACAGAAACGTCAAAAAGGTTTGTGACGCAATCGTTGTCTATATTTTACCTTCCAAAGACCATCACTGGCGAGGATAAGAATGTCACAGTTGACATCAATGGTGATATCACGAATGTCGGGATCTGATCGCAGATGAGATTTAAGACTTTTATCACCAAAAGCACGAGAAACAGCCAGCTGTCCATTAACCCTAGGCACATCTCCTGCCAAGTAAAATTACTAGTTATTGGAGCAATCCCTATATAGAAATAGATACTTAAGATATTTAACCCAAAACTGAACATAATGGATACACATACTACAACTTCCTATTATGGTTAATGTAAAAGAATGACGACATCTTGATATAATCAAAGCTCATAATTTACAATATTTATATACTCGAAAGGTTACCGAGTTAAATATACGCTATAGAGAGAGATCTAATTATGAATAAAAGTGCTCATGACGGAATGCAGCTACACACTCTTGATTTGGGAAGTATTAGTGTAGTTAATGATGCTTGAGAAATGGAAATTAAACAAATTTCACAAGCATTGTGAGTTAACTCAAATTCATGATCTTTCCTCACATGTCGCCTCATTGTTGACGATCTCTTATACATATTTTATTCAAGGCAGATTAAAACAAGTATCAAATTAAAACGAGTATTAACAGCCAAGAGATGAACAATATTGACCAAAATCACCATGTGCAAGATAATTTTGCTATTTGCAGAAAGACAAAAAGAAACTGCCAAAATATTGTTTTACAACATGGGCACAAAAGGAATGTGAAAAGAAAAAGTAAAAACCTGGCAAATTCGAAACAAAACCCCCTTTGTTCTCGATGATTCTTCGTTCTGTATTAGGCTCATGGTCTATAGTTATCTGAATAACCTCATCTCCCCTAGAGAGAATGGCACGTGAATCTCCCACATTGGCTATCCATAATCTTCGGCCATTAATTAGAATTGCAGTCACTGCGGTGGACCCACCTCTTCCTAGGCTTGGACACTTAAGTATCTCTTGGTCGGTTTTTTCATATGCACTTGATATTGAAGCGCCAGGATTAGCCCAAAATCCATCCTAATATAACCAAAAACATAGCATGAGACAGAAAACAAAATACGCGGACAAGCACTACAACTCATCAGTTCCTTACCTCCTTTAAGATGTTGGCAAATAGATTTTTTTGCAGGTAGGCTGGAACAGCATGTCCAAGATGCCCATCAAATACAGCAAAAAGCCCAAGCTCATGTCCATCTATCTTCATAAACTTTGCAACATGGTAATCCTCCATTGGATGATTAGCTTTACCTTTCACCAGGCTGAACCCGAACTTCACTTGACCCTCACGACTTTTTCCCTTACCGGTGTCATTATCAGCTTCACCCCCTACACACTGAAAAGGTGGATAAATGTAACTAAAAGATCACCAAAACAAAAATAAACAGATACATGCCACAGCCATTTGGATGACATCACTTTTGACAAATTATTACATGACTCACCTGGACAGATTCCTAAAATGGAAATGCATCAGAGAAAGTTTCAAGAATTCACAAGCATAGATTCCCCCGGTTAGCTCATGTCAAAGACATGGTTTCCAGGTAGGAACTTCTCAAGAAAAGGAATAAAACTTTCCATAGTAAACCAATGGTTCATTACTGGAAATAAAATCCAAGTAACGCGTTCAATTATTAACGTGTTTAATCTTTCACCAAAGTTAGGATGTAGGTGTAATTCTAAACCCACATATTCACAACATATATATGCAGCTATGCACATTTCGCTCGTGCCAAACTTCCACTTAAAGCAGGAAAAAGACCAAAGAAGCTGCTACTTCATTATGTAAAATACTCTATAACCTCGAAGGGGTTACAAGTTTACCTAATCAAGAACCACATTAGTGTACTGGCAGTTCAACATTTCACCTTTCTATTATATATGACTTATACATCAGACTAAACCAAGAAGCAAACTACTGTATCCCGAGCAAGCAACAATAAACACCATAATAAATTAGGAAAATCTTACAGTCCCGTTATAGCACCATATCGTTGTTTCGAGTACCTAGTTAGATAATGTATCACAAGTATCTATATCGAAAACGGATATGCCAACTGTAGGCTTCTGTTAAGACTTATTTATTAAAACAATGTCTCTTCCTAATCATTCAGAATAAAGCTTTGCTTTTTCTCAACCAAAAAAAAAAAAAGAGCAATGCATTGCCCTAACATTTAAACCACTATGAAACATTACCATGAAAAATGAAAAATAAATAAAATTAACAGGAAAAATTACAGTTCTAAAACAGAGCAGCTTATCCATTAAAATTCTGCCAGCCCTGAACAGTTTCAATCTGCAAAAGTCCAACGCCCTTACCCAGCGCTGTTCATCAAAAGCCACCTGAAAAATTCCTGTCAACAACAATCAGAAACAAATTATTAACTACAGTAGAAAGGAAGTGAAAAACACAACTAATTACAATCGAATCAACCAATTGAAACACAGTTTTTAAGTGAGTCAAGCGAATTCCGAAATTGGGTTGCTCTAAACAAACCAAAATTAAAAAGTGTATATTGCCTCAATTCCTCCTCCGCTAACTGCTGCAACTCGAGCTTGCTTCTTCTTTCTCCTGGTAGCCTTTAGCTTCACGAAGGAGATAGAAGAAAATCCTACAATGGTTTCTTCCACAATTCACAATCTAACAATTGGGATAAATAATCTCCAAGACATTGAAAGCTTTGTGATACTAGCGGTGATGCCTTGGCTGTGTATGAGCTCCTCAACTGTATTTCTTTGACCTTTTCCGGTATTTAGTAAAAGGGCAGAAGAAAGATGAATATGTTACGTGTTGACTTTTATGTCTCTGCAACTCAAAATATAACTATCATATTCTATGTATGAATGAATTTTTTTTTACGGTGAGTCTATTTGAGGAGTAAAATATGTGGATGAATTTAAATCACATAATTTTAATTCGAATTTAAACTGTGTGGTCCAAAATCATCCACGTGTGTCTACAGTGAAACGAATACAGAAATGACACACAACACGACACGACTAATTTTAAAATTTAGTGACACGACGTCTAGTCAAATCATAATCTATCTTTTCGATTTTCAATATTAATTTTCAACTTTCTAGGTTAATTTAATCAATCAATTTTTAATATTCAATACACCACTACACTTTTCAAGATTTTTTTTAGTATTTTATAATGAAAATCAATACAATTACTCATTTTATTAATTTGTGTGTTTTTCTGAAATGTGATAGATAATAAGGAACGGAGGGAGTATATAACATTATATATATAACGTAAAAAAAATTCAATTTATAAAAAAAAAAATTCATATGAATATGATAAACTAGACAAAATAATATATGTAATACGTAAACTCTATGAATATCCAAAATATATATTAAATCTTTTTACGGTGCCAAAAGTAAAAATAAAATTATTATCGACTTTCAAAATATTACAAATTGTAAAAACGATTGTTTATGAACACGAGACATATAAACTTAATATGACGTATTATTTTTAAATTATAATCAAGATTGAAATCTCGTAGACGTGTCTATTGAGAAACTTAAATAAAGAACAAAAATAAATTGAAAAAATTGGGTTCAGGAGTGTCGGAGAGTGTCGAGAGTGTGTCAAATGAATGATGGATATTAAAATTTTAAATAATACTACCTACGTCCAAAAATGTAAATCAATTTGGACTTTTTCACACGGACTAATAAAGTTGTTAAATTGGTTATTCGTCATTAATTTTGATTATAAAATTTAAAATGGAATTTGAATATTATTAACGCAAAGTATTGAAAAGTAATGAATATATAATAAATGAGGGGGTAAAATGACAAAAATATAATAAATGTTTCATTGGTTTTTAAAATTGACTTACATTATGAAACAAAATCAAAAAACTAAATAGGCTTACATTTTGGGACGAAGGTAGATAACTTTAATCAGACGACACGTGTCGGTAGCGTGTCGTGTCGAATTTTTTTAATATTCAATACACCACTACACTTTTCAAGATTTTTTTAGTATTTTATAATGAAAGTCAATACAATTACTCATTTTATTAATTTGTGTGTTTTTCTGAAATGCGATAGATAATAAGGAACGGAGGGAGTATATAACATTATATGACGTAAAAAAAATTCAATTTATAAAAAAAAATTCATATGAATATGATAAACTAGAAAAAATAATATATGTAATACGTAAACTCTATGAATATCCAAAATAGATATTAAATCTTTTTACGGTGCCAAAAGTAAAAATAAAATTATTATCGACTTTCAAAATATACAAATTGTAAAAACGATTGTTTATGAACACGAGACATATAAACTTAATATGACGTATTATTTTTAAATTATAATCAAGATTGAAATATCGTAGACGTGTCTATTGAGAAACTTAAATAAAGAACAAAAATAAATTGAAAAAATTGGGTTCAGGAGTGTCGGAGAGTGTCGAGAGTGTGTCGAATGAATGGTGGATATTAAAATTTTAAATAATACTACCTACGTCCAAAAATGTAAATCAATTTGGACTTTTTCACACGGACTAATAAAGTTGTTAAATTGGTTATTCGTCATTAATTTTGATTATAAAATTTAAAATGGAATTTGAATATTATTAATGCAAAGTATTGAAAAGTAATGAATATATAATAAATGAGGGGGTAAAATGACAAAAATATAATAAATGTTTCATTGGTTTTTAAAATTGACTTACATTATGAAACAAAATCAAAAAACTAAATAGACTTACATTTTGGGACTAAGGTAGATAACTTTAATCAGACGACACGTGTCGGTAGCGTGTCGTGTCGAAAATGTGTCGGACACGAAGCACGACACCCAGATTGAAGTGTCGGTGTTTCATTGTATTATATATTGTATACATCCAATTTCTTAAAAAAACATATTTTTGATGCAAAAAAAAAAAAAAAAGAATATCTTGTTTCGAAAATAATTAGCATTTTTTTTAATTAGCATATCTTTATTATTTTAATATTTATCATTTTAAAATATAAAGAGAAATATTTGAATAATTTTTCCATTTTATCTTTTTTTTGTGGACCATTTTATCTTTAATGTATTAATTTTTCGAAGGATTTTGCAAACTTTATAATGATTATATGTTCATTATAACCAAAGGTTTTTTATACTTTAAAATCAAAATACATATGACATGTGTAAATTTTATTAATCAAAATGAAAATATAAAATATAAAAAAACTCATTTTTTGACTAAAAAAAACAAATATTGAAGCCTAGAGGTAGTATAAAAATTAATATTATTTTACGGAAAAGCCCACTTTAAAGCATCTTCGGTCCGCCACCTTTCCAGAGTTCTTTATGCGGCTGATAGCGGAGTAGGGTGTTCAAGATGCGGCCAGGTTTGTTTGGCTTATGTGGGGAATTTGGAAGGCTCGTTTTTCGGCAGTTTTTGATAGTCAGGCGGTTATGTCTCTGCGGTATGTATGCGATATTTGGCAGCTTCGGTGGAGTATGTTGAGGCACTAGAGAGCTATCAGACCCAAGGCTCGGGCCCACATTTACCTGATCGATGGTCGAAACCGCAGTCTGGGTAGTAAAGAGCAATGTTGATGCGTCTGTCACAGAGACAGGTGCAGGTATTGGGGTGATCTTCCGCGATTCACACGGCTCAGATTTGCACTCTTTTGCGTACCATTTTGATCCAGGTGATTCAGTGGAATATTTGGAGCTTAAGGCCATTTCTTTGGCTTTGGAGGAGGCGCTGTATTTAGGGATCTAGAGATTAGAAGTAGAAAGTGATTGTTTGGCATGTGTTGCGCGTCTTCAACGCCCATGGGAGGATCTTACAGCTCTCGGTTGTTTAGTTCAGGACTGTTTGACACGTTTATCTAGCTTTACGCATGTTTCTTTTTCTTTTATTCTACGTGTGGGGAATGTCCCGGCGCATCTTTTAGCTCGACATGAGTTGTTAGTTTTTTCGCGCACACTTTGGGGATCTTTCCCCCGGGTGACGTTTTGACCGCTTGCTTGGCGGATCTTGATTAATAAAAGTTTGTCTCTTCAATTTTTTTAATACAGCCCTTCGAAAAATATTTTCCAACATAAAAAGTCTTAACATACTTTAATTGATTTTGATTCAATTTTCGGTGGATTGTTGATTAGCTTACCGATGAATTTTAGTTATCAAATATCAAATGTGTTTACTTATTAACCCGGAGGTTTCAAGTTCGGGTCCCGGTGAAGATAAAAGTATGTGCCTATCCGTAAAAAAAATTCAATCCAAAATAATTATTATTTCTTGACTCAAATTTTGTGACAAGAACTTATATGTGCGAAAAGAATTTCGCCGTTGTAAAAGCAATAAAGAGAAGTCAAAGAGCAACAAAATACTACTTTACATAAAGGGATTTGACATTTATAGTCCATCATGTTTTAACTTTGTTTAAAAAATAATCCTTATCTTTTCGAATGACAATTTTGGCCCCTCTAAGTTTGTATTTTGTTTCACTTTTAGGACAATTACTCAATTAGTCGTCTAAGTTAACGTCGACTAAACGTTGAATCTGACCTGACAGCCACGTGTGATTTCATTTCCCATCTAAATTCGACATTCCCATAGAGGATTCAACATTTAGTCGACATTAATTTAGACGGCTAATTGTCGCAAAATTGATACAAAATACAATATTTGGGGGACCAAAAGTGTCATTCAAAAACATAACGGTTATTTTTGAAACAAAACTAAAACATGCAGGACCAAAAGTTTTAAAATCCAATGCATAAATATCTATTCACCTAATAAAGGGACACACGGATTATGACCTTTAGGATTTAAGACTTGTTTGTTTCGCAGGAATTGAATTATATAGAATTATTTTTCCCATTTAATTCTAATGTTTGGATATGATTACAAGTTAATAAAATGTAATGAAATTCGATTTCAATAGAATGAAAAATATCTATTTTCATTACCTTCGAAAATAATGGAATTTAATGAAAATCGATAAAAAAAAACATGGGTGTTGGGTAAAAGTGGGGTGGGGTGGGGTGGGGTGGGGTAGGGTGGGGCGGGATAAGTTGGGTGGAGTCAAGTTGGGAAGGTAATGTGACCGTGGGTGGTGTGGTAGGTGTGTGGTGAAAAATAGTGGGTAGGGTAGGATGGATGGTAAGGTAAATGATGTAAGTGTGGGATAATGTGGGGTAAGGTAAAGTAAGGTAGGTGGTGGGTATGGTCAGGTAGGATAGGTGGTTGAGGTAAAGTTAGGTAGGTGGCTGGAGGGGTAAGGTAGGGTGGGTAGAGAGGTACGTGCGATGGGGTGATTGGTACAATGAGTGATAGGAAGGGACGAGTAGGGTAGGGTGGGTAAGCTACATAGGGTTGGGTAGTGTAAGGTGGTGGGGTATGATGTGGTAAGGCGGTAGGGTAATATAGGATGTGGGGTAGGGCTACTAAGGGTGAGAAAAAAAACCATTCAACCCGAACCTAACCGAAAACTAAAGCGATCCAGCCTGGAAAACCAAGGCAAATGAAAACTGAATTTTTTGGTTCGGTTTTAAACCATACTGAAACTATATTCGTTTGGATTGGTTTTCCCATAGTCTTAATGATGATAGTCAACCTTTCTACCTATTTATATGTGATTTTACCCTATTTATGACTTATTCGGCACATTTTCAGGGTAGTTTAGCTCTGTCATTTGCATTATTCAACTTTTCACGCACTACGAGGTGAAAGACATTTTCTTCCAAAAATCTCATCATTTAGTGTGATTTTTGCATGATGTTGTTAGCCGTGTCACGCATAGGTTGTTTGGTTTGTGTTTGTATTCAGGTACCCCATGATTTCGGAGCCCGGAATAAGGTGTGGCACGTGGAAAATAGGTTAAAACGGGAAATCCATGAATATAACCTAGATTTTGGAGAAAACTAGGCCAGGCGCACACCCGTGATGAACCAGGTGCACGCCTGATGATGGAGGTCGGACTACACCTCGCAACGTGTTACCCCCACATTAACCAAACATTAAATGAAGCCATAACATTAAGGGCCGGGAGTCTCACTTTAAGCCTACGGGCAGATCTAAACCACAAGTCGGAGATTGGTCTCACTCGCTCCTCAGTCCACCGCAGGTCGGTTAGGGCACAACGGAGTTGGGTCAGCGCAGTTCGGGCCATAAATGGCCTCAGGGGCTCGACCCAGGTCGGTCAGAGCCACACCGGTAAATGGCCCACGTGCATAACCTACAAGATAAATATGGAAAGAATCCTCAGCCATAAAGGCTCCAACTTTATATTCAAAATGTCTTGATTATCTCCTAAAATCAAGGGACTGACACGGTTCAATTCAATCATTGGAGGATACGAAATAAGAGTCCACAATGGACAAGGCACAAGCATGCCTAGGGCAAAAGCCCATCTATAAAAACGATCTCAAGAACTACGAAGAGACTTGATTCTTGATTCACACACGTGATACGTAGGAAAATTGGGATTAATCAACTCAGTGCAGAGTGCGAGGGGGACGAGATTGCTACTTCATCAGGAAGATCAGCTGACGACTGAACTCCAGCAGAGTTCAAAGTTTGACCTACAGATCGGGCCAAATGAGGATCTACGCTGGAAGTCCTCTCAGCATCTTGACTATGCTCAGGCTGACTCTCCTTAGCCTCTTCTTCACCAGCACCAGCCAATAGTGAAGCAAAACCTGCCACTGCAAATAAGCAAAACATAGGCACAATTTGTCCAATAGAGAGACAAGCACAAATACAAAGGCAAGAACGAAAGCATGAAATAGGAAGCAAGTGAAGTCCTACAAGCGTCCCTCTCCTCATCACTAAAAGCCATGTAAGGATTGGGCCTGGCATCCGCGAACCGAGCAACAATTATCAGCTCAGAAGAAAACTCCTTGGCATCCAGAGTAATGCCCAACTCTCTGATACCTCCAATGACATCCTCACCAAAACTAGTGGGACACACGTCTTTGGGAAGCTCCTCAGTCTTCCAATGACTTAGTCCAGGTCGGCTGATGCGTCGTGGATGTGCAATCACGAACTACTAGCAATATTACTAGGTCTATCGTAGTATAGTGAACGGTGTAGCAAGGGTCGAATCCACAGAGACTCGTAAAAACATGAAGTAATCAAGATCAAGAACAATTATAACGGTCAACGGCCAACTATGGAACATATGAGTAAATATAGCAATAAGCGCGCAAGAGCAAACACAATTATACGCATATACGTCTTATAAGGATTCGTTCTACCTATGAGTGATTAATATTTCCCCCTATATCATGCATCAATCATCCCCGTTGGTAAATTTTAAGTCATTGTCAGCTATGGGTGCTAATCCTTATTGTTAGGCTACTTCCATTGAAAGGACAATAGGTGCCTATATGCAATTAGCCTCCTTCGTTGGTTGTATTAATTCACATGCAATAAGAATTAGGACTAGCCAGCTCAAGACCGAAGACTTCCCTAAGCAGCTATCATGGATTGACTAGCACGTTCCTAAGGATCGATCAAGACTATGTCCGAACTACTACTTCACTTTATCGTCCTTCATGTTAATTTATGATGACATGTAAATAGTTGATTAGGCTACAAACATGTAAATTAAATCTATCGATCAGACGTAGATGGCGCTAATTATCATGAAACATGATTTACTAGGTGTCCCATAATTGCGATAAAGACCATCGCACTTTCGGAAGAACGCAACCTCTATTTCATGATTTCTTTAGCAACGATTCAAATCTATACACATACGGGGTATAAACTAACTACTATATATCAGAACTAATACAAGAAATTAAACCATACTAATCACAATAACAGAACGACATATCTACATCTAGAAATCCGGGAAATCATACCCTCGAAGACGAGTGTAGATCCTCCGTAGATCGCTCCCTAGGTGGTGAATCCGTCGGATCCGTGACTAGAACTCATAGAAAAATAAAATAACACAAAGAACTTCTATTGCATATAATGTATTTGTCTTGGGAAAATTGTACCTTGAAAACCGAGGCTGATGCCTCTTATTTATAGCTACATAGCCGACTTAGATAAACCTAAAAACTACCCCCCATTGTCCAAGAAAACATGTTTCCAGAAACTTCTGGATCCCTCGCGACTGCGGCAGCCCCTCACGCAACTACATGGGTGTTTTTGTCTATTTTTGCTCTACCGACTTAACTGAAGGTTCTAGAACACCCTAGGCCCAAATCTTCTATCCAGTCTGCTCCGTAATTCGTCCAAACACTTAGCCCGGATCTCGTTGCCTGAAAGTAGTCCAATAAAACACTAAATAATATCAAATCGTAGAATATAAATGCTAAATGCAAATTACTCGACTCATGAACCCAACAAATGACATTCACTACAAATGGTTCACATAAACAATCAAAAACAACAACTTTTTGCTTATAATGGGTGAAATGTTGATGCCGTAAGATGTATCATTTTGAGCATCATCATCGGCCATCATGACGAAGAAGAAAAATCTCTCCTTCCAACGCTTGTGAGAGAATTTCCAATTGGAAAGAATTAGGATGTCCTTCCGAGGGCCTGTTCGGCGTGGAAAGTATTATCACCCATGGGACTCCTTTACCTTCTTCTATTGGTAGAAGGACTTAAAGAAGTTCACAGAGAACTTAATTTCGACCAGACGACACCAGATGGCAAACCCTATAATGGTCCTAGCCCCATTGGGGGCTATCTGGGCAGGTCGTAGTCTGTAATAACCCAACATGGCCAAATAGGCTGGGCATAAAAAAACCTAAGTCCACCTTCAAGCTGTTCTTTATAAACCGTGCAATACCCCGTGTGCGAAGTTGTGGGGAGTAGAAGGAATTTAAGGGGCATACCTCATCCTGTCCACCCCGTATTTGCCATAAAGATTGTCTATCTCATCTTTACAAAGAATCGAGTTTACTCGATCGCTACCTATAACCGCTCTAGTGGCCATTTGGGTATTTAGGGTTACAACGAAGACTTAAATAACCCGTCTATTGATTCAATGGAAACGGACAAGAACAGAGTTAAGAATACAATAGAGAGTGGAAAATGGCTTACTTGCAAGAAATCGGAGATTGGAGAATACAATGAGAGAATTCCTCAATTGATCTCAGTCTTCTGATTTAAAGCCGCAAATAGACGTTTGAAATGAAGTAGACAATTGATACGACTGTTGAAATTGTGTCCTAAACCCAGTCGGGTTGGATCGGATTCGACTGGGTCGGGTCGTTTACAGTCTATTTTAGTTCATGTAATAACTTTATTATGATTAATAAAAGCACTTTTGTTATTATATATCTTGTTCATCTTCATGTTAGCGAATGTATATATATATATATATATATATATATATATATATATATAGTAACGTCCCTGGTGTCAAACTGTGATAGAGAAACCATGATACTGATTATGGTTGAAGAGATCTCTATTCACCCTGATAAGTTTGGTACTTAAATGTCTCTAGTCGTATGTACAGTCAAACGGGACATTGATGGCATGATTAGACTAGCATGTATTGGATGTCTTCTATCTTATTGAAGATAAGGATTGATCTCGTCTATCGAAGTACAAGTACGATATACCATACTGCGCGTAGCGGGTATGGTACAAGTACGATATACCATACTGCGCGTAGCGGGTAGTACGGTACCATGCCACTAAGATAGGACATGCAATGTCATTTGTACAATGTTTGTTTCATCAAGTTATTATCGATAGAACGAGAGAAATTATTAATCATTTTTAACAAGATACATATTATATATCTATATCAATAATATATACAATTGTTTTCAAAAAATAATATATACAATTAAAATAGTTTGATAAAAACTTATAAAAAAACACACTTTTGGCTTTATAGTAAAATAAGATGAAACTCACCTTTAGGCGGTGCTAATGCTTTGATGATAGCATGTTTATGTCATCTCCTCCACAAATATAAAGCTACCCTCGAATTAAAATACACCGTTATATGTTTTCCATAAATCTTTCCCTGTTACTATTAATCCCATATTGCTTCTTACCCCAATACAGTACAACACAAGTCAACCTCAATAACTAGATGATGCCTGGACACCTCTTACAATAATTCTAATTGCTAATGTGCCATCGTATTTTAAATATAAAAAAAAACTGATGAATGGAACTGATGTAATTGACAGGAAAAAAAACAAACATGCGAAGAGTGAAGACGATTTATATATATTAGGCTGTGAATTTTCAAATATATATAGTAGAAACTAATAACTATGAAGAGAAACATTTGTTTTGAAGTTAAAGCTAATCGTCACTTTCTTCTTCAATCTTTAGTGCATCTTTAGGTGCATCTTTGATTGTTATTTAATGTTCGATTATTTTGTCACAAATATAAATAAACATTTATGATAACATTACACAACTAGGATATTTAATAGATTCATATGTATATTTTTTTTTTTGAGAAAAGATTCATATGTATATATATCTCAAATAATCGGTATATCTCAAAAAATCAAAATCTATGTATGCACGGATATATCAAACTATATGCAACTTATTATTTTATGTTCTATTCTTTTATAGAGGGATATATAAAATTAATACAAAAAAACACACACACACACACACACACACACACACACACACATATATATATATATATATATATATATATGGCAATTAGTAAACATTACTTAAAAAAATTAATTAAATACGAATACGTAGACTTTTAATTTTACGCGTTTTAAGTGTATATTTTGATTTGATAATAATGAATATGGTGACTGGTATTTAGAAGTCCTACAAATATCAGGCATACCCTACTCAAAAGTCGGGGTGTTACATTTTTGGTTTTGAAAACCAAATGCATCTTTTTGATTAAGAATTAAAAGGAAAGTAACTAAAAGAGACATAATTTTAATTTTGAATAGTTCTTATTAATTAAAATTAAAATTGAAATCGATTTAAATTAATAGTTAATTTTTATTTCGATTAGAATCATTTAATTAATTAAATAATAATTGATTATTTGACTTGACAATATAAGACGCAAGTAGTTAAAATTTTAATTTATCTTTTTCATAAGATCTTATTGTATGATTAGATGTGTAGATATAATATGATTATTTGGACCCCGATTGACATGGACTCGACCAATATGATAGATGAGAGTAATTTACTTTATGTTGGTTTTTCAAATTGTCCTAGGCCGTTGAAGAACGTGACCTAGTTTACTTTCTGCATTTATCACATTCCCGTTAGCTCGCCCCGTGTGTGGCGGGTGTAATTATTTATTAGATAGATTATTATGTAACAAGAAAGGAGCAAGAAGTTGAAGACCAAAGAAAGATAAAGTTTCCATTGGCGATGGAGAATTAAAGATCCTATTGGCAGTTGAAGCTACCCTTAGATTGTGACTCGCAGTTTCGTCAGTTTGTATTCGAAACCGTACCTAGGAAAAGTCCATAATCATACCGGTTATTTTTGTGCGCGGAATGGTGTATGTTTTACGTTATATTGATAACGTAGAAATATGCACGTTTAGATGAGACCGTAATTTAATTTTAATTAAGTGAATTAATTTATAAATTATTCCCATGACAAAAATCGAGTTAGAGGTTGTCTTCCTCCCATGATCGATTTCGACGTAGCGGCTCACGCCTGTCTCACAATATTATAATGACGGTGATGAGCCCTTGTTCGGACCCAACTGATCGGCCCACGTCGAAAGTTGACCTACCTTAGGCATATCGTTATTATTAAGATGTGAGATCTCGTGAATATTTGGGTTACGACTCGACTAAGAATCTTGCGGTGATTGGCCTACGTCAAGACCGCCTGATTTTAGAGACAAGCGGTTGGCTATCACATAGAGATGTGAATTGTCAAATAGTTGACTAGTCAACCAATGGAAGTCGAATAAGATTCGACCGGTAAGTGTACCCACCTTTCAAAATTGACCCGGTCGATCGGAACACGTCGGGGATCGAGTCAACTAGATTGGATTCCATCCACTAAAGGATTAATGAAAATTCTTGAAAGCCAATTGGGAATAGTTGGCTAGTGGGAGCAAAACCTAATAAAATTTTAAATTGAAATTTTAGGGTTTTATATGCATGAACTTTCACTTATATTATATTTACTTTATTGTTGTAGAAATGTCGAACAAATTGAATCTTCGTTTTATCATTGAAAACAAACTTGATGAATCAAACTTTCTCGACTGGGAAAGAAACCTCAAAATCGTTTTGAGACATGAAGGCATTGGCAATGTCTTGGACACACCCTTAACCAAGGATCCCGAAGAGGCTACGAATGATGAATAAGTTAAGAAGCATGCAAAACACGGTTCTGACAGTAATGAGGCTAATTGCATCATGCTTGCTTCTGTGAAACTGGAACTTTAGAAACAACATGAGTCCATGGATGCTTATACCATTATGGCTCACCTAAAGGAACTCTATGCTTCTCTGTCTTGCACTGAGAGGTACGAGGTCTCGAAGGCGCTGTTTGGTTGCAAGATGGCTCCGGGCACCCAGGTTGGGTTGCATGTGCTAAAGATGATCGGATACATAGAGAGGCTTGAGAAGTTGGGCCATAAGATGGAGCGTGAGTTGAGTATTGAATTGATTCTGCAATCTCTGCTGGATTCTTGCTCGCAGTTTGTGATGTACTATCACATGAACAAGATTGATTGCTCCCTCACGGAGTTATTGAACATGCTCAAAAATGCTGAAGGCACTGTTGGCAAGGGTAAGAAAGTGTTGCTCGTGACTTCTTCTAAGGGCAAGAAAAAGGCCCAAAAGAAGACCAAGAAGGCTAAGGAGGCTTCTAAGCTGCAACCTAAGATAGCCAAAGACAAATCCAAGGATGCTTGCTTCAATCGTGGCCAGATTGGTCATTGGAGGAGAAACTACAAGGCTTTCTTGAGCACCAAGAAGAACAAGTATAATGATGCTTCGACTTCACATATGTTTATGATTGAGATCAATATTGCTTCTTCTAAGTCTAACCACTGGGTATTAGATACTGGATGTGGTTCTCATATTTGTACGGATATGCAAGGACTAAGAAGGACTAGAGATCTGAGGAAAGGAGAAGTGGACCTGCGTGTTGGGAATAGAGCAAATGTTGCTGCCCGAGCCGTAGGAGTTTATTTAATTTCATTGCGCAGTGGGCTAGTACTAGAATTGAATAACTGTTATTTTGTTCCTGCTATTACGAAGAGCATTATTTCTATTTCTGCATTGGATGTTGAAAGATTTTCTTTTACGTTTAAGAATAAATGTTGTTCTTTTTCACGTGATGGAATATTTTATGGTACTGGAAAACTTGACAATGGTCTCTACGTATTAGATATGAATGTTGATATACTTAATATAAACAACAAGAAAGCTAAAACAAGTGACTTGAACGAATCCTACTTGTGGCATTGTACACTTGGTCCTATAAATAAGAATTGCATTTCCAAACTCCATAAATATGGAATGTTGGATCAATTCGATTACGAATCGTTTGATACATGCGAAGTTTGTTTACTTGTCATGATGACAAAGTCACCATTTAGTGGCAAATGGATTAGATCCAATGAATCGCTTGAGCTCATACATACTGGTGTCTGCGGCCCAATGTCAATTTAAGCCAAAGGAGGATACTCTTATTTCATCACTTTCACTGATGACCATTCTCGTTATGGTTATGTATACTTAATGAAGTATAAGTATGAGGCCTTTGAGAAGTTCAAGGAATTCAGAAGTGAAGTGGACAAAATTACTACGTGAAGAAATTAAGACACTTCGATCCAATCGAGGTGGAGAATACCTAGATGGAGAATTTCAAGATTACTTAGAGGAGAATGGGATTCTACTTGAATGGACTCCACCCGGAATGCCTCAGATGAATGGAGTATCTGAGAGGAGAAATCACACTTTGCTCGACATGGTGCGATCCAAGATGAGCTATGCAGTTCTTCCAAAATCGTTTCGGGGGTATGCTCTAGAAACATCATCTTATATACTTAACCGAGTTCCATCAAAGATGGTGGATTCTACACCATATGAAGTAGGGGCCAAGAAGAAACCGAATCTAGCATATCTTAAACCTTGGGGTTGTCTGACTTATGTGAAGCAGATGATGCCTGACAAACTAGAAGCTAGATCAGATAGATGTCTGTTTGTGGGTTATCCTAGAGAAACTAAATGATACCAATTTTACCATCCAGGAGAGCAAAAGGTGTTTGTCTCAAGGACTGGCCACTTTCTAAAGAAAAATTTTATTCTGGAGAGGGTCAGTGGGAGTAAGATTTATCTTGAAGAAATTCAAAAATCACTTACAGATAATAGTCAGTTGATGGAAGTAGAGCAGACACCACATACATATGAGGTGCAAACAAGTACTCTAGAAACACAGACACCTCGAAGATCTACTAGGGAACGTCGTGAACCCGAAAGGTACACTGGCGTATATCTCATGGAAGATGAGGACCCTAAAACTTATGAGGAGGTGTTGATGAGGCATGACAAAAAGAAATGGTTTGAAGCCATGAATTCTGAAATGGAATCCATGAAGGACAACCAAGTTTGGAATCCACCCATATGAATAGTTCCCATAGGGTGCAATGGGTCTTTAAGAGAAAGACCGACATGGATGGAAATGTAGTACCTACAAGGCAAGGTTGGTGGCAAAGGGTTATAGACAAAGACAAGGAGTTGACTATGACGAAACCTTTCGCCAGTAGCTATGCTAAAGTCCATTAGAATTCTGCTTGCTATTACAGCATACCATGATTATGAGATCTGGCAGATGGATGTGAAAACAGCTTTCCTTAACGGGAATCTGTCTGAGGAAGTGTACATGACACAACCTAAGGGTTTCACAAACGATGATGCTAGGATGGTGTGCAAGTTGCAAAGATCCAGTTATGGATTGAAGCAAGCTTCTCGGAGTTGAAATATTTGTTTTGACGAGACTATCAAATAGTTTGATTTCATCAAGAACGAAGATGAGCCATGTGTTTACAAGAAGGTTAGAGGAGTGCCGTCGTTTTCTTAGTACTTTATGTTGATGACATATTGCTCATAGGGAATGATATCCCTATGTTACAGTTAGTTAAATTTTGGTTATCTGGGAACTTTTCCATGAAGGACTTGGGTGAAGCAACCTATATTCTGGGAATCAAGATCTATAGTGATATATCTAAGAGGTTGCTTGGTCTGTCACAATCCACCTACATAGACAAGATGCTGAAGAGATTCAGCATGGAGCAGTCCAAGAGAAGACTTTTTCCCATGTCACATGGGGTCTACCTGTCGAAGGAAATGTCTTCTAAGACAGATGAGGAGAGGGCGCAAATGAGAATGATCCCTTATGCCTCGGCTATTGGGTCCATAATATACGCCATGCTGTGCACAAGTCCGGATGTCTCGTACCCTCTAAGTATGACTAGTATATACCAGGAAAATCCAGGTGATGGTCACTAGATTGCAGTCAAGAATATTCTCAAGTACATTAGACGTACTAGGGATATGTTCTTGGTTTTCAGGAACGATGATTTGGTATTACGAGGTTACACAGATGCCAGTTTTCAAACTGATAGGGATGACTTCAAGTCACAGTCTGGATTTGTTTCACGCTTAATGGCGGAGCAGTGAGCTGGAAGAGTTCTAAGCAGGAGACTCCTGTAGACTCTACAACGGAAGCCGAGTATATAGCAGCCTCAGCTGCGGCAAAGAAAGCGGTTTGGATGAAGAAGTTCATTACTGAACTTGGTGTGGTTCCCTCTATTGAAGGTCCAGTCCCACTATACTGTAATAACAATGGCGCAATGGCTCAGTCAAAGGAACCATGGTCTCATCAGAAGTCCTAACATGTTTTACGGCGCTATCACTTGATTAGAGAGATAGTTGATAGATGAGATGTAAATATAGAGAAAGTCCACATGGATGATATCATAGCTAATCCATTATCCAAGGCATTGTCACATGCAAAGCATGAGAAACATGTTCACATGCATGGGTTTAGGCATATGGGTGATTGGCTTTAGGCCCAGTGGGAGATTGTTGAAATGGTGTCCCAAACCCAATCGGGTTGGACCGGATCCGACCGGGTCGGGTTGTTTACAGTCTATTTTAGTTCATGTAATAACTTTATTATGATTCATAAAAGCACTTTTGTTATTTTGTATCTTGTTCAACATCATGTTAGCGAATGTATATATATAATAACGTCCCTGGTGTCAAACCATGATAGAGAAACCAAGCTACTGATTATGGTTGATGAGATCTCTATTCACCTTGATAAGTTTGGTACTTAAATGTCTCTAGTCGTATGTACTGTCAAACGGGACATTGATGGTATGATTAGACAAGCATGTATTGGATGTCTTCTATCTTACTGAAGATAGGGATAGATCTCGTCTATCCAAGTGTAGAGACACTTAGACTGTACGTGGACATGTATCGGAGTATGCATACGTTAGACTAACCCACTTACATTAAGTGTCGCAGTATGTGACAGTTGTGTAATTATCCTGAGACCGGACTCTTCATGACATCATGGTGTGGATTGTTATGCTTTGGCACTATTAAGGTTTCCCCTAGCCATGAGGTGATCATGTGGTAGTGATTGGGTGTGATACTGAAGCATGCGTAGGATTCATGTTGCATGTCCGGGACATACGTATCCTATGTTTAGGAGTGAATATCCGAAATGTCCTTTTTATAAGGAATGTCTAGCTCTCGTGAATTCTTGAAAAATGGGAGTAAATGAGTTATTCCGAGAGAGCATGATATCCAGATTATAAGATACGATCGTTGATGTAGTGACACTCAAGAAATGATCGTATGTATATTATTACAGCGATAGGATTCTATTTACACGGTAACCGTTTCACATGAAAGGTAGTAGTCATTGCTTTTGACTGTTCCGATGATTGGGGGTCACGGTGTGTTGCTAGACGCTATCCCGTGATTGTTAGGTATCAAGGGCATTTTTGTAATTTGCACTTTGTGGCTACGACCAACATATTCGGAAGCCTATTGGGTCACACATATAAGAACATCTAGCCAGATTAAAATGCGGTTATAGTGATAACCAAATAATGAAAGTGTATCTCGACTATAAAGTGTTATAGTGATTAAAAATTAATATGACGGTATATATTTATAATGAATAAATTTAATACAAGATATTAAATATATTGATTAAATAAAGAATATTCCGGAAGCCAATTTATGGCTATGGGGCGCAGGTGACTAGTGTATAAGATACACTTGGATTGTGGAATTTAATTAATAAGGTTACCATATATTATATTAATTGATTTTGAAATAGATTTATGGTAATACGATAAAGATATTCAATAGTAGATATTGACAATATCTTAGATTTATTTAATATAAGATATTAAATTAAAAGAGATAAATCAATCAAAATGGTTTTCCTTATTTTATTAGGAAAATGTTTCTTTCTCATCAATATATTAGAAGCTTCTCCTAATCAGATTAGGAGCACAATGGAGCGCCACTTTCATCTATAAAAGAAAGGGGTTGGCTAGCTCTTTTGCACATCACAATTCCAAGAGCTAATAGTTTTTGTGAAAAATAGAGAGCTTCTTCTAGAGAGTTATAGAGAGAGAGAGAGAAAATATCAGTCTAGCAACCAGATTTTTCTAGTAGCAATCCAAAGAGGATTCCAGCGAGGAGTTTGTGTGTATATCAATAGAGGCCGGACACGTGGACGGCTCGCGCGCACTACTACTTTCCGTCGACGGTCAAAGCGTCGATCTAATAGATCAAGTAAGGTAATCACTGTCAACTACTTAACGTGTTTATTGTATTAAATGAAGTCGATCTTGGGATCGGAAATCAAAATTTTAAATTCCGCTGCATTAAACTAGATGATTTCCTAACAACAACAAGGGTTATAAACCCCAAACACGTTTCGAGACCCGTCCCACTTCAAACGAGTGGGTGTAAACTCCTTGACCCACAGGCCATTTATGACATCGTCGTAACGGAACTCTGCCAGCTGGCAGGGTAGGATATCAAAAATTCTATAAGTCTAAATAACAGTGCTGAGCTATGCCTTTTACTGATCTGACATGACCTCACGAGCTCAGCTAGATCTTGGGGGCTTATGGGAGGTCGGACTACACCTTGCCACATGTCACCCTCACATTAATTAAACATTAAATGAAGCCATAATATTAAGGGCCAGGAGCCCAACTTCAAGCCCAAGAGCAGATCTAAACCCAGGTGGGAGATTGGTCTGACTCGCTTCTCAGTCCACCGAAGGTCGGTCAGGGCACATCGGAGCTGGGTCAACGCAATTTGGGCCATAATGGCCTCAGGGGCTCGACGCAGGTTGGCCAGAGCCACCCAGGTAAATAGCCCACGTGCATTACCTACAACATAAATATGGAAGAATCCTCTGCCAAAAAGGCTCCAACCTTATATTCAAAATGTCGTGATTATCTCCTAAAATCAAGGGATTGACCCGGTTAAATCCAATCATTGGAGGATACAAAATAAGAGTCCACAATGGACAAGGCACAAGCATGCCTAGGGCAAAAGCCCCTCTACATAATCGATCCCAAAAACTACGAAGAGACTTGATTCCTGATTTACACACATGATACGTAGGCAACTTGGGATTAATCATCTCAGGCTCAGTCTAAAACATAAAAACACCTCTCCCGTTTCATTCTTTTTCTAGGGTTTAGTCTTGTTCAAATTGTCATTAGGGAAATTAGGGCCCGGATTTATTTATAGACGAGATCTAGAATCGTCACCTGGAGTTGCTGATGTTTTGAGCGGCTAGATTCAAAGAGTTTGGGCACACACCGACGATGGTCTAGGCGTACGCCAATAATTACTATCCGGCCAATGTTCGAGATACTAAGAGTAGGGCGCCCACCCGCCGTGACCCAGACGCATGCCCGGAGACGATGTCAAGATGTGAGCGAGATTTAGAGAATAGATGGGCACGCCGGCTTCAACCCAGACACGCGTCCGCGCGCGATTTTATGATTGGTTTAGCCTAATTTCACGTCGATTTTAAGACTTACAAAAGGGGATAATAAGAAGAATTTTAGAGAGACATTTTCCAAACATTTTCAGACATTCAGACTTTTCTTTACAAGAGCCCTTGTTTTTATTTTCCCATTCCATTACATCAAATAATTAGGAGTTTTTATTACGAGATTGGATTATTGAATTGCTACGGAAGTGACGTTCTCTAGCAACCGGATCATTGATTATTACGCTTTTTCCTTTGGTACTTTTAATTTCCTCTTTAGTTATGATCATGACTTCTTTTACAATTACTTTCTGCAATTGTATTCATGTTTTGAGTAGCTAAATTTCTAGTAGTCAAATTATATGACGGTTTGCAAAATCAATGTCTTGAATGATGATCTAGGGATAGGTTGAGCGTGAAAATTGAATCTTTTGAATGCTTTGTGTCCTAAAACTTGAACATAATGCTTTTATTGACGTCGCGAATCAGTAAATGATTAAACACACGATCTTTACACATGTATCTTGCGAGAGATGCATGAAAAGAGGTTTTAAAATCGCCACGTTAAAACCAGTCGAGTTGTTCGGGTCATGTTTCTTGAGTGAGGTTTTTCGGTTAAGTTGTGAATTCGGTGTATACGGGCGTCTCTGAGTGCCTAATCATGTTAGGTCAATTAAATCCCGACGAGGGAAGTGTTGAACCGAACATATAGGGTACTTAGTTTGGTGTATCAGTGCCTAAAGACCATTTTAGTAGATGACACCCACAAACACATTTATTAGTACGATTGGTTGGTTGGTTGGGAGAGACTGGTACTTAGGGAATCAGTAAAGGTATTGAAGTGGTTCACTTGAGCATAGTTTGGCCATTTATTGATCATTATATTAAATCCGTACTCATTATTATTAGCTATAGTGTTTCCACCAATATTGTGAACCTAAACTAAATATAAAAGTGATTGTGATATTGTTCAATTCCTCGTAGGATCGACCTTGCTTGTCACTGTAGTACCTCTGACCCGGTACTCTACCGGTTATCGTTACAAATCTGTCCATCAACTTTTCTGGCTCCATTGCCGGGGAATTGACCATTATCCTTAAGTCATTCTAATACTAAGGATTGGGTCATTTTTTGAATTTATTGTGTTCTTGTTATTTTTGTGTTTGCAGTGTATGACCTGGAGTTCAAAGGAACCACTTTTCCTTTTATTTTAGAGATAGAAACATTTGCAATACAACATAACGTGTTGAGGAAGCATAGTCTACTTGGAAGTCATCTACAATAATTAACGCATTAGATTCTGAGGCAGAGGAAGTTGAAATGTCTTTAGGTAGTCCGGGACGTGATTAGACTGTTGGAGATGGTACCCATGAAGGTTTACAATTGGATCTAGCACATCAAATAGATCCGTTACTTAATCCTCAGGAGAGGGATATACAAAATTTGAATAGAGATGTACCTCTCAGAGAAAATGCTCCACTAAATAATCGATAATTGCACATTGGTCCTAATAACAACAACCAAGGAAATTTAAACCAAGTCACTAAGAATCAGAATAATCTGGGAAATCAATTTGCTCGGATGCCTATGGATCAAAATAAGTTTATGAAGCACTATCAATAGATGATGATGCAAATGGAAGAATTTAATCCCATGATGAATCCTATGCTAAAACCTATGATGAAATAGTTTGTTCAAGGTCCGAACCGACAACCACAACCAGCTAATCATCAAGCAGCTCATGCGCAGGCGGTAAATCAATTTGTACCACCTCTTAATCAAAATCAAGCAAATTAGGGTACTATTCACATTTATACTTTAATCTATGCTGATGATATTATTATTACTGGTCCTTCTCCCAACTTATTCAATAGGTTATGATTTTATTGGCAATCACATCTCTGTCAATGATCATGGTTCTCTCTCGTATTTCATTGGCATTGAGGCTCTCCCCGCGACAGACAGGTTAATTCTTAGTCATCGTAAATGCATTCTTCAACTACTATAGAAATCTGACATGGATAAAGCTAAGCCATGTACCACTCCTACTGCTGCCAACCTACGGCTTCAACAATCTGGCATCCCATTATTCTCTGATGCCTCCCTCTACCGCACTATTGTGGGTAGTCTACAGTATTTGAGTTTCGATTGCATTGATACCGCTTTTGCCGTTCATAAAGTCAGCAAATTTATGCACTCTCCCAAAGAGGCCCATTGACAGGAAGTTAAACGCATTCTCTGCTATCTCAAACACAATATCTCTGAAAGGCCAATTTATCTCCAATTCTTTGGCTCTCACATTACAAGCACGCACATATGCCGATTGGGCTGTTGGCCCTGATGAAAGACGCTCTATTAGTGCTTATTGTAATTTTTTGGCAGTAATCTCATTAGTTGGCGCAAACACTACAAGAAAATTGGTTTAAAGGGACAAACTTTAAAGGGACAAATTTTAAAGAGACGACATTGTCGTCTCTTTAAACAACTTTAAAGGGACGAATTGTCGTCCCTTTAAATGTCTGCGTAGAAAAGTCAAGCACTTGGTAAATTTTTGGGAGGTGAAACTTTAAGGGAATATTAGGTTTTAGTCCACTTTCCACCATGTAAATAAATTTTAATCCACATTCTTTTTTTTTTTGTTGATTTAAGGACAAAATATTTTTCTTCGGACTAAATTACCCCAAATATAACCTACCCAATAATATTAACGTTGGGCTGAGAAAAACGAAAGAAGAGACCCCCAAGTTATAGAGGAAGCAATAAAATCGACTCATCTAGCTATGGAGTGGCCATTGAGCTTCAACGAAGTAGGATCGAGCTTGAATGTAGTTGTTATGGATCCATGCTTCTGCTTCCAATCCCGTTGCTTCTCAGCCAAAGAAGAAGCAAAAAGTTTTTGGCGGCGGATTCGGAGGCGGAATATGTTAGATATTTTATTCACAAAGTCAGTTTTTATTTTGTTTCACTTGTGTCGTTGCACGCTGAGTTAGTCGGGGTTCGACCTGCCCGGTCAGGTCGCGGTGGGTCGAGGGGGCAGCGCCCCCCGTGGGGGCTCGGGGGCAACGCCCCCAAAATCTAAACAAACCCATGCGAATGCATACCTTTTCGTAGAGGGATTTTTTCTATTGGGACACACCATTTCGTTGGTGCTTGTCCATTGGGACACACCATTTCGTTGGTGCTTGTTCATGGGACATATCCTTTGAAGACGAAGTGGTACCATATCGATTACTTGTCTATATATATAGAGAACTCCGGCATTCAGTATGAGAACGTTTTTCATTCAGAAGCATCATCAGTATAAACATATAGTGTCTCCAAAGTTGTACTCCATTGTATCCTGAGAGAGATCGTAAAAACATCTCTTTAAAGAAGCGTTTAACGTGCCTTGGAGATCATCCTTTTATTGTATTACCGCATTTTTTCTAACAATTTTAAAGAGATGTCTGCATTCAAGGATCTAAGTTTGAATGATTCTGTGGCACCATCGATTCAAGTCATGAATCAGGACTTGGTTCGTCTTGATCGTTTTGATGGACACAATTTTACTCGCTGGCAAGAAAAGGTTCTATTCTTCCTGACAACAATCAAGTTGTCTTACATTACAGTGATGATCTTCAACTTTGTTGAAGAAGAGCAAGAGGGCGACAACGATGAACGCAAGAAGGAATTGCAGGAACAAAGGAGGAAACGCAAGGATGATGATTTCTTGTGCAGAGGACACATTCTGAACGCACTGTCTGATTCTGTGTACAATGGACATAGGACAATCGAGACAACAAAGGAATTATGGATGGCACTGGACAACAAGTACCGCATTGAAGAGGCAAGTAATCAGAAATTTTTGATTGCTAACTATATCGATTACGAAATGACTGCAAGTAAGTCTATTCTTACTCAAGTTCACGAGTTCTCGTCTATTGTTTTTAATCTTAAAAATCTTTGAGATAACTTTGCTCAAGCATTCCAAGTTGGAACAATTATTGCTAAATTACCAACTTCATGGAATGGCTATAAAAGAAATCGAAACATGATGAAACTAAGCACACTTTGGAATCCTCATGCGTCACCTACGTATTGAGGAAGACTCTCAAAATGAGAAAATACCGAGCAGGAGGTGAAAAAGCAAATATGGTTCAGGGCATAAACCAGAGAAATAAAAAGCTAGAATTTTTCGAAGGAGATCAAGCGAGAATCTTCTAAGAAAAAATTTAGAGGCGATTGTTATTATTGTAAACCTGGTCACACCGCACGCGAATGCCGAACTCGCATTAAAGAGGAAAAAGGGCAAGAATGACAAGTCGACAAAAGATCATGTCAATCTTTGTTGATGGCAATAATGATCGAAGTTTGTAGCGATTGTGGAAGAAGCCAATTACTTTGGAATTGATGAAGGGTGGTGGTGGATACCGGTGCTACAATCCATGTAAGCAATAATCGATCCGAGTTTAAGACTTACAAGGAAAGTCTTGATGAACGTCACGGTGAAGATGGCAAATGATGTGCAAGCCAAGGTTATTGGTATTGGCGAAGTGGAACTCAAGTTTACTTCGGGAAAGACATTAACATTGGTGAAGTTCTTCATGTTCCCGAGATGACAAAGAACCCGATTTACGGAGATCGTCTCAATAAAAATTTGTTTCAAGATTGTGTATGAATCGATAATTTGATTGTAACTAAAAACAATGTCTTTGTTGGCAAAGGGTACTCTTGTAATGGCATGATTAAGATGAATGTAATAAAAAATAACTTTGCTTATGTTGTCGACTCTTCAACTTTGTGGCATGCTAGATTAGGACACGCTAATTATAAATCAGTCAAGAACATGCATAATTTAGGGATAATACCTAAATGTACGTATGATAATGTGAGAAAATGTGAAATATGTGTTCAAGGTAAAATAACATGTAAGCCACATAAATTCATTGTTCGTACATCCGAATTACTTGGTTTAGTACATTCGATGTTTCGATTTACACAAGAAAAGTGTCTCGTGGTGGTCATAAATATTTACGTAACTTTTATAGATGATTATTCAAATATGCTTATGTGTATTTATTGAAAAGTAAAGATGAAGTCTTAAGCAAGTTTCGATCTATAAAGCGTATAGAAAATCGCTTAAACCGGAAAATTAAAGTATTACGTTCGGATAGAGGTGGAGAATACCAAGTAACAGAATTATCTAAATTTTGTGAGGCCAATGGTATTGTTCATGAATTTACTCCTCCGTATTCACCCGAATCAAATGGAGTAGCGAGAAAGAAAAATAGAACGTTAGTAGATATGGTAAATTGCATGCTTATCAGTTCTGGTTTACCTGATTATTGGTGGGGTGAGGCAATCTTAAGTGCATGTTTTATTCAAAACAGAATTCCTAAGAAAAATGTTAAAAAGACTCCGTATGAATTGTGGTTTGGTAGAAAACCTAACATAAGCCGTATTAAGGTTTGGGGTTGTCTTGCATATGTAAGAAAGCCTAATCTTGAAATTACTAAGTTGGGAAGTAAAACTTATAAATGTGTATTTATAGGTTATGCTAAGAATAGCACCGCATATAGATTTCTAAAGTTAGAATCTTATGATATTATTGAGTCTATTGATGCTAAATTTTTTGAGCATATGTATAAATCTTCTGTTGAGAAACTTGGAGATAATGTTACTCCTAGTACTTCCAAGAGAGTTCGTGAGGAATCTCTTGATGACTCTCCTATGGAATCACAAGCGGATCCAGAAATAAGGAGAAGTAAAAGGCAAAGGAAAGAAAAAACCTTTGGTCCTGAATTTGTGACAATTTTACTTGAGGGTGATGTAAATAATATTACACATCAAACCAAGTTAATGATTGATGATAATGTTCCTGTCACATATTCAGAAGCTATTTCCTCTCGTGATCTTTGTTTTTGGAAAGAAGCCATCAACGATGAAATGAGTTCTATCATGTCAAATCGATATGGAAATTGGTTGATTTGCCAAAAGGTTCTAAACCAATTGGTTCTAAATGGATTTTCAAAAGAAAGTTGAACGCAGATGGTTCAATTAATAAGTATAAAGCTCGCCTAGTAGCAAAAGGTTTCAAACAACGTCAAGGAGTAGATTATTTTGATACATACGCTCCTGTGGCTAGAATTTCATCTATCCGTGTGTTGTTATCTCTTGCATCCATTCACAATTTAGTTGTTCATCAAATGGATGTTAAAACGGCTTTTCTAAATGGTGATTTGGATGAAGAGGTATTCATGGAGCAGGCCGAAGGTTTTGTTTTACCCGGACAAGAGAAGAAAGTTTGTAAACTAGTGAAATCTCTTTACGGATTAAAATAAGCCCCTATGCAATGGCATGAAAAATTTAATAAAGTGATGTTGGCTAATGGCTTCAAAGTTAATGAAGCGGATAAGTGTATCTATTCTACGTATAGAAATGGTTCATGTATTTTGATTTGCCTATATGTGGATGATATGCTTATCTTTGGGCCAGACTTGGAATCAATAAAAGAGACCAAGCAATTGTTGGAATCTAACTTCGATATGAAGGATTTGGGGGAAGCAAATGTAATCTTAGGGATAAAGATAATGAGGAAAGATGGATGTATATCATTGAGTCAATCTCATTATCTTGAAAATATCCTTAAAAGATATGGTCATATGGATCATAAGCCAGCATCTACACCCGTTGATCCTAGTATCAAGTTAATGAAAAATACTGGTAGATGCTATGACCGCCATAATATGCAAGTGTGATTGGAAGTCTTATGTATGCCATGCATTGCACAAGACCGGACATTGCATATGCGCTTGGATTGTTATGTCGATTTACTAGTAATCCAGAAAAGAACATTGGAGCAGCGGTTTCAAGAGTTACGAGATATATAAAAGGAACAATCGATTCACTAACTACGAGATCGTGGTTTTCCATTTCTTGAAGGATACAATGATGCAAGTTGGAATAACATAGAATCGAATTGTAAATCCACAACAGGGTGGGTTTTTACCTTAGGAGAGTGCAACAATTTTTCTTGGTGTTCTAAGAAACAAACTTGTGTCTCGATTCGACTATGTTAGCGAGAATTTATTGCATTAGCGAGATGCAAGTAAAGAAGTTGAATGGATAAGAAATTTATTAATTGATATTCCATTATGGGACAAGCCGTCCCAAACGTAATGATTCATTGTGACAATCAGGCTACTTTATATTCAATAGCAAGTAAGACTTACAATGGTAAGCAACGACACCTTAGTGCGAGACATCGATCTATTCGGGATTACTTAAGCAAGGAGTAATCACGATTGACTATGTAGAGTCAAAGAGCAATCTAGCGTATCCTTTCACAAAAGGATCGCTAGAGAGATGATTGCAATAACATCGAAAGGAATGGGATTAAGGTCTATGAAACATTAGTTAGCTTTAATGGGAACCCTACTCATGTTTTGAAAAAATAAACAGAGTTCAAAGGGTACAAACAAGTTAAAGTCTAACTAGATCGATCTTATTAGAGTATTTAATAGATCCCATTCATAAAATCTCTAGTGTGAGTAATTCTTGCATGGTAAAGGTTGAAATTAGTTCTTAATAAGTTCTCATCATTGGGAAAAGTGACTCATGATATCACTTTAAAAGAACTTACCTATGTGAGTGTGAAAGTCAGGCCGCTTTTTACATGAGATTTAGGCGTCTCTAAAGCATTCATGAATCTCGGGATGTACGCATGGCCATTAATGCGTTGGAATGAAGAGACACTGCTTTTAACGGAATAGTATGTGTGATAACTCCAAAGAACATCATGATAGGGTCCTTGGTTCAAGATTTATTCACCATAGCGCCCTGATGTGACTTTGAGTTGTTTACACTAAGTGGAAGTTCAAAGCCAAAAGCTACTTTCATTTATGTATGATTTCCTACGATGATGCTTAGTCCTTGTCTGCATGAACTACGGTGGCTTGATCCCCAAAAAGTGCGTGGCGATCACTTGATGTGATGCAACCATTTTTACATACAAATTTTTTTTGTGAAAAAATAGGGGGAAAATGTTAGATATTTTATTCACAAAGTCAGTTTTTATTTTGTTTCACTTGTGTCTTTGCACGCTGAGTTAGTCGGGGTTCGACCTGCCCGGTCAGGTCGCGGTGGGTCGAGGGGGCAGCGCGCCACATCAGGTCTCGGGGCAACGCCCCCGAAATCTAAACGAACCCATGCGAATGCATACCTTTTCGTAGAGGGATTTTTTCCATTGGGACACACCATTTCGTTGGTGCTTGTCCATTGGGACACCATTTCGTTGGTGCTTGTTCATGGGACATATCCTTTGAAGACGAAGTGGTACCATATCGATTACTTGTCTATATATATAGAGAACTCCGGCATTCAGTATGAGAACGTTTTTCATTCGAAGCATCATCGGTATAAACATATAGTGTGCTCCAAAAGTTGTCTCTCCATTGTATCACGAGAGAGATCGTAAAAACATCTCTTTAAAGAAGCGTTTAACGTGCCTTGGAGATCATCCTTTTATTGTATTACCGCATTTTTTCTAACAGAATAGTGGCCAGTTCATCCTCTTCTCCGAAGATGTTTCAGTCGGATGCTCATAGTAAGCATTTTCTTAGCTTTCGGTTAATTTTTTTTCTTTAATTTTGTATTAATTTTCTTCACACCACACTCAAAGGTACCCGAACAGTTTCTGAATTCTTTCAATTCTGAATACCAATTTGAAAAAAATATGAAATGCCCAGAAAATGTATTTGTCTACAATACAACCCACTGTGCTTGTTATCCGGGTTTTCTGTACAAGGAATAGGATTGTATTGTGATTGTGGAATAGTTCATCACAAGTTGCCAACTGATTTGACTTGTAATAATGTTGATTATGTATATTCCTAAAGTACCTTTTCAGGTTTTTGTTGTTTTCTGTTCTTCGTTTTCGCAGATTTACTTAATTTGTTTTTGGATCTCAATAAGTTATCTTTTACAAACGACTGTCCAATAAGTTATTAGGTGCTTTGAATTTTCAGCATGATAGAGCTTTGGATAGAAAAGAGTTACTGTTAAGCACTTTGACTTGGAGTAAACATTAGACAGTTAGTGGTTTGAAATTATCCACGACCACATAATTGAGGTAATGTGATTAGTCTTTGGCTTGCTTGTCTTAAGTCCATGTTTGATTCAAGGTATATTATTTATGTTGTTTGCTTGAGCGCGACTCTGTGGATTACCGAACAGGTGTGGATTACTCATTAGTTATTCTTCGCTCTTCGATCTTTGATTTTAATTCAATTAAGAAGTTCACTCAGTCACAAGCGGTGTTTCTTGAGACAACCCTTGTCTTGTTGCTCGGTTGTCTGTTTTTTTTTGCTTGTTTTTGCGGCTTGTTGGAAGGTTCAAGATGGGTCGTCGCCATGGTTTAAGATGCAGTGGTGTATTAGCAGACTTGATGTTTGCTTTTCTACTCATCATTGGCTTGTATAATTCTCTTTCTTACTTCGTTTAAGGATGCATCAATGATGTTTTAAAGAAGATTGATTGTGTTTTTTACTTGGTTCATATCGTTAAGCTTTCAATAGACTAGTGTTACTTTGTTGGTGTGTTACTTTGTTGGTGTTAATAGTTCTGTTGAGAACAAAAATAATGGTAGGTCTGTTGTGGTTGATCATATTGGTGATCCCACAATTTAAGGCTTCGTTTAAGGATGCATCTATGATGTTTTAAAGAAAGATTGATTTTGTTTTTTACTTGGTTCATATCATTAAGCTTTCTAATAGACTAGTGTTACTTTGTTAGTGTGTTACTTTGTTGGTGTGTTACTTTGTTGGTGTTAATAGTTCTGTTGAGAACAAAAATAATGGTAAGTCTGTTGTGGTTGATCATATTGGTGATCCCACAGTTTAAGGTTTCGTTTAAGGATGCATGTATGATGTTTTAAAGAAGATTGATTGTGTTTTTTACTTGGTTCATATCATTAAGCTTTCTAATAGACTAGTGTTACTTTGTTGGTGTGTTACTGTGTTACTGTGTCATTTTCAGCCATATGTAAGCCAAATATAAGGCTGAAAAATAGATTTTGGAGCAAAAAATAAAGTGTTTAAGGGTTGAAAAACTTGAAATACTTTTGTTGACTTTATGTTGTTGACACAGTGGTGGAGATTCAAGACAGACATGATGCTGCTAAAGAGATAGAGCAGAGTTTGCTTGAGCTTCATCAAATCTTCTTAGAGCTCAATCTTCTGCAGATTATCCATTGTTCTCCCATCGGATTCTCAGTCAATTCGAATCTCGGGTATTCATTTCTGCCATTAAATTTTGGTGTCGTAGTTGTGCATTAATTTCTATGGCTGATGATTCAAATGGCGTAGTCATTTCTAACAATTTTAAGAGAATGTATTTAGATGCTGACTTATTATTATTATTATTATTATTATTATTATTATTCAGCAAGGCAATTAAATCCAGAATGTTTCTTTCATTAATTAGTTGGTTTCTGCAATCTAATATTTGAATCTTGAGCTTCTCTATTTTGTTTGTCTCAATTCCAGTACATACATAGAGGGAAACTGATGGTCAAGAAAGCAAAATAAAATTCTGGACAGAACTGTAGAACTAGAAAGTCTCAAATAAGCAAATATGTAATTACATTTGCAACTTTCCATCTGTTTCATACTATATTAAATACTGTAAAATGAACATATTTCCTAATGCAGGGTATAACAAAAGAATACATCTGCAAATATTGTGTTTTTTACTTGGTTCATATCATTAAGCTTTCTAATAGACTAGTGTTACTTTGTTGGTGTGTTACTGTGTTACTGAGTTAACACAGCAACACAGTAACACAGCAACATGTGTTGGTGTAAACGCTTCGATAAAATTCGGCTTTCAAATACTACGTCGAAAGGGTATCAAACGCGGTCTCAAAATGAAGATAAAAAAAATATGAATTTTGGTGAAACAATTTTGATGATCGGTGTTATAAATCAAAAGTTACGGTCATTTATAAGAAAAGCGCTCCGGTTAATACAAATATTTTTTCGTCTTTCAAAATATACGTCGGAAGGGTATCGTATTTGGGCTCAAATTGAAGAACAAAAAAAAACATGAATTTTGGTGAAAAAATTTCGATGATCGGAATTGTAATTCAAAAGTTACGGGTGTTTGAAAAAAAAAAAAAATCCCAAACGTGAAGCACAGGATTGAAGGATATGCATATCAGCGCGCGCGTTACTTTTAACAAAAGGGGTATTTTTGTCCGTCTGAAATTTTTTGTCTTTTTTACAACTAAAAAAATAAGTGTGTCATATTTATTTATTTTGTAATGGTTTTTGTCCTTTTTCCTAAATCCCCCAAAGTTTAAAGGGACGACATTGTCGTCCCATTAAAGATTTGATTTTTCCCGCTTATTTTTTGGTTAATTTGTTTGGCGGGTAAATTCTTTAAAGGGACGACATTCAAGTTTTTTGGGACGATAAGGTGCCAGCGTGGAATCCACGTGGACCGTGCTGTTTAAAGGGAAGACATCATCGTCCCTTCAAAGAATTTTCCAGAAAAATCATACATTACTTACCAGAAATTTTTTTTTTAAAAGTTAAGTTTGAAGAGACGACATTGTCGTTCCTTTAAATACAATTAATTTTTTTACATGTTATAATATTAAACATCGTGTTTATATATAAAATTAAACATTTTTATAAAATTACCAGTCCTTTAAATCAATTTTTTTGGTTGCATATTTAATTAATGAATTAACATAATAAATATGTATTAATTAATTAAAACAATTATATAGTTATTAATTAGTTAAAATAGTAAATATATTTTAATTAAATAAATGTAATAAAATTGTTTGTTATCGATCATTGTGATAGTACTATCTACTATGGCTCGATCGATCGTTATCGAGCGAATGAGTTAGATCGTTAGCGGTAAGGAGAAATCGATTTGAATCTCGGGGTTCGTTATCGAGCGAATGAGTTACATCGTTATCGATCATTGTGATAGTACTATCTACTATGTCTTGATGGATCGTTATCGAGTGAATGAGTTAAGGGTCGTGGATCGTTATTAAGAGATCAATTTGAATCTTGGGGTTCTTTATCGAGCGAATGAGTTAGATCGTTATCGATCATTGTGAAAGTACTATCTACTATGGCTCGATCGATCGTTATTGAGCGAATGAGTTAGATCATTATCGGTAAGGAGATATCGATTTGAATCTCGGGGTTCGTTATCGAGCGAATGAGTTAGATCGTTATCGATCATTGTGATAGTACTATCTACTATGTCTCGATGGATCGTTATCGAGCGAATGAGTTAAGAGTCCGGGATCGTTATTAAGAGATCGATTTGAATCTCGGGGTTCGTTATCGAGCGAATGAGTTAGATCGTTATCGATCATTGTGATAGTACTATCTACTATGGCTCGATCGATCGTTATCGAGCGAATGAGTTAGATCATTATCAGTAAGGAGAGATCGATTTGAATCTCAAGGTTCGTTATCGAGCGAATGAGTTACATCGTTATCGATCATTGTGATAGTACTATCCATTATGTCTCGATGGATCGTTATCGAGTGAAGGAGTTCAGGGTCATGGATCATTATTAAGAGATCGATTTGAATCTCGGGGTTCGTTATCAAGCGAATGAGTTAGATCGTTATAGATCATTGTGATAGTACTATCTACTATGGGTCGATCGATCGTTATCGAGCGAATGGGTTAGATCGTTATCGGTAAGGAGAGATCGATTGGAATCTCGGGGTTCGTTATCTAGCGAATGAGTTAGATCATTATCGATCATTATGATAGTACTATCTACTATGGCTCGATCGATCGTTATCGAGTGAATGAGTTAGATGGTTATCGGTAAGGAGAGATCGATTTGAATCTCGAGGTTCGTTATCGAGCGAATTAGTTAGATCGTTATCAATCATTGTGAAAGTACTATCTCCTATATCTCGATGAATAATTATCGAGCGAATGACTTAAGAGTCGGGGATCGTTATTAAGAGATCGATTTGAATCTCGGGGTTCGTTATCGAGCAAATGAGTTAGATCGTTATCGATCATTGTGATAGTACTATCTACTATGGCTCGATCGATCGTTATCGAGCGAATGAGTTAGATCGTTATCGGTAAGGAAAGATCTATTTGAATCTCAGGGTTCGTTATCGAGCGAATGAGTTACATCGTTATCGATCATTGTGATAGTACTATTTACTATGTCTCGATGGATCGTTATCGAGCGAAGGAGTTAAGGGTCGTGGATCGTTAATAAGAGATCGATTTGAATCTCGGGGTTCGTTATCGAGCGAATGAGTTAGATCGTTATAGATCATTGTGATAGTACTATCTACTATGTCTCGATGGATCATTATCGAGCGAAAGAGTTAAGAGTCTGAGATCGTTATTAAGAGATCGATTTGAATCTCAGGGTTCGTTATCGAGCGAATGAGTTAGATCGTTATCGATCATTGTGATAGTACTATCTACTATGGGTCGATCGATCGTTATCGAGCGAATGAGTTAGATCGTTATCAGTAAGGAGAGATTGATTTGAATATCAGGGTTCGTTATCGAGCGAATGAGTTATATTGTTATCGATCATTGTGATAGTACTATCTACTATGTCTCGATGGATCGTTATCGAGCGAAGGAGTTAAGGGTCGTGGATCATTATTAGGAGATCTATTTGGATCTCGGGGTTCGTTATTGAGCGAATGAGTTAGATCGTTTTAGATCATTGTGATAGTACTATCTACTATGGGTCGATCGATCGTTATCGAGCGAATGGATTAGTTCGTTATCGGTAAGGAGAGATCGATTTGAATCTCGGGGTTCGTTATCGAGCGAATGAGTTAGATCATTATCGATCATCATGATAGTACTATCTACTATGGCTCGATCGATCGTTATCGAGTGAATGAGATAGATTGTTATCGGTAAGGAGAGATCGATTTGAATCTCAGGGTTCGTTATCTTGTTAATGAGTTAGATCGTTATCGATTATTGTGATAGTACTATCTACTATGTCTCGATGGATCGTTATCGAGCGAAGGAGTTAAGAGTTATGGATAGTTATTAAGAGATCGATTTGAATCTCGGGGTTCGTTATCGAGCGAATGAGTTAGATCGCTATCAATCATTATGATAGTACTATCTACTATGGGCCGATCGATCGTTATCGAGCGAATGAGTTAGATCATTATCGATAAGGAGAGATCGATTTGAATCTCAGGGTTCGTTATCGAGTTAATGAGTTAGATCGTTATCAATCATTATGATACTATTATCTACTATGGCTCGATCGATCGTTATCGAGCGAATGAGTTAGATCGTTATCGGTAAGGAGAGACCGATTTGAATCTCGGGGTTCGTTATCGAGCGAATGTGTTAGATCGTTATCGATCATTGTGATAGTGCTATCTACTATGTCTCGATGGATCATTATCGAGTGAATGAGTTAAGAGTCGGGGATCGTTATTAAGAGATCGATTTGAATCTCGGGGTTCGTTATCGAGCAAATGAGTTAGATCGTTATCGATCATCGTGATAGTACTATCTACTATGGCTCGATCGATCGTTATCGAGCGAATGAGTTAGATCGTTATCGGTAAGGAGAGATCGATTTGAATCTCTGGGATCTTTATCGAGCGAATGAGTTACATCGTTATTGATCATTGTGATAGTACTATTTAATTACTATGTCTCGATGGATCGTTATCGAGCGAAGGAGTTAAGGGTCGTGGATCGTTAATAAGTGATCGATTTGAATCTCGAGGTTCGTTATCGAGCGAATGAGTTAGATCGTTATAGATCATTGTGATAGTACTATCTACTATGGGTCGATCGATCGTTATCGAGCGAATGAGTTATATCGTTATTGGTAAGGAGAGATCGATTTGAATCTCGGGGTTCGTTATCGAGCGAATGAGTAAGATCGTTATCGATCATTGTGATAATACTATCTACTATGGCTCGATCGATCATTATCAAGCGAATGAGTTAGATCGTTATTGATAAGGAGAAATCAATTTTAATCTCGGGTTTCGTTATCGAGTGAATGAGTTAGATCGTTATCGATCATTGTGATAGTACTATCTACAATGTCTCGATGGATCGTTATCGAGCGAATGAGTTAAGAGTCGGGGATCGTTATTAAGAGATCGATTTGAATATCGGGGTTCGTTACCGAGTGAATGAGTTAGATCGTTATCGATCATTGTGATAGTACTATGTACTATGGCTCGATCGATCGTTATCGTGAGAATGAGTTAGATCGTTATCGGTAAGGAGAGATTGATTTGAATCTCGGGGTTCTTTATCGAGCGAATGAGTTAGATCGTTATCCATCATTGTGATTGTACTATCTACTATGTCTTGATGGATCGTTATCGAGTGAATGAGTTAATAGTTGGGGATCGTTATTAAGAGATCGATTTGAATCTCGGGGTTCGTTATCGAAAAATCGATTTGAATCTAAGGGTTTGTTATCGAGTGAATGAGTTAGATCGTTATCGTTAACGATCATTGTGATAGTAGTATCTACTATGGCTTGATCGATCGTTATCGAGTGAATGAGTTAAGAGTCGGGGTTCGTTATTGAACGATCGATTTGAATTTTGGGGTTCCTTATCGAGCGATCGATTTGAATCTAAGGGTTCGTTATCGAGCGAATGCGTTAGATCGTTATCGTTATCGAAGAAAATATTGTTATATATATATTATGAACGAAAATATTTTTCTATATATAATATTAAGGTTTTTAATCAAAAAAATGTAATAATAGAGTTTATAAAATTATTTTTTTATAAAAGTTTATTTAAAGGGACGACATTGTCGTCCCTTTAAACAAAAAGTCAAAAAATTTATGAAATTTTTGCCGGCAAAACTTTTTGGGGTTTAAAGGTACGACATTGTCGTCCCTTTAAACAAAAAATCAAAATTTTTATGAAATTTTGGAGGGTAAAATTTGGCCGCCAAAATTTTTTTGGTTTAAAGGGACGACTTTGTCGTCTCTTTAAAGAGTTCGTCGTCCCAAAAAAGAAAAAGTCAAAAAATTTTATGAAATTTTGGAGGGGAAAATTTGGCTACCAAAACCTTTTTTGGGTTTAAAGGGACGACTTTATCGTCCCTTTAAAGAATTTGTCGTCCCACAAAACAAGACCCTGGTAATATAATCGGGCAGCCTCATTTTTTCCCTCTTTCTTCTATTCTATCTTCTTCTCCGTTTTTCTTCCAATATTTCCGGCGATTCCACCAAATTTCCGGCAATTGTTTACGATTTTCAACAACCAATCACCTTTAATCTCATCCATAAACTTAGGTAAACCAAATTTCATCTTATTTTCGTCAAAATTTTCCAAATTTTTCCTCTCATTCTGTCTCTTTCTTCTTCCTTGGCATAGCTCCGGAGATTTGGGAGAATTTGGGTTGATCTCCGGCGATTCTTCACCATGTTCAACGAAAAACATGTCTAATTTCATCCCAATCAAAGGTGAATCATCTTTTCTTCTTATTGATTCGTTTATTTTGGTTTATATTTTCGATTTTCGTTTGAGTTAGTAGTTAAAATTGGTGTGTGTGTGTGTGTATAAATGCAATTGTAGTTAAAACTATAGTGAGGATGTGTGCCATTTGTGTACATGGTTGGGTTCGGTTTATGGGAGGGTTCGATTCGGTTTGATGACATTAGTAACAAGTTACAAGTTCAAACCGAGATTGTGTTGTGCCATTTTTGAAGATCAAGTGTTGTGCATTTTTGTGTGGAAAAGAAGCTAGTCTATGATTAGATGGTACATAAATGATCTTTAATAAGTTGATGATAGTAGTGTTTGGATTTGGATCTTTGAGAAGTTGAAGATAGTTGTGTTGTGCCATTTTTATGTAAACACATGTGTTGTGACATTTTTGTATGGAGTTGATGCTAGTAGTGTATGAGTATGGTGTAGTTTGGATTTGGATTTTGAATGAGTTGAATGTTATTCTAGTTAAACGAGGTGAATGAAACGAGCGTGAAAGTGTATTAGTTTTCATTATGCTAGTGGTAAAAAAAAAACTATAAGTATGAAATTTTCTTAGCTTTTACTTGGTACTTTTTAACTTTGAAGTAGACTTAGTAATTTTGAAGTTGACTTACTTAGTCTAGCCATTATCTATGTAAAAAAGTCTGCTTACTAGTCTGCCTTCACATGATAGATAGAGTATTTGGACCCATGGCCGGCTCTCTAATAAGGCCTTTGAGACCCAGGTCTTAAGCCCAACGGTGTCGGAGGGCCCAACGGTACATGTTTCGCTAAAAGAAAAAAAATTCGTGTAGATTTAATTTTTTTTTACTCCAATCGATAAAGGCCCAATAAAAAAATTTACTTGGCCAAAAAAAAAAAAATATACAAACAAGTTTTATTAATTTTTTGTTTGTAAACTATAGAAATTAAAAAGAATATATTATTTTATATTATTATATATCTATATTATATAATTAATTTTTTGTTTGAAAAACTATAGAAATTAAAAAGAATATATTATTTGTTGGAAAAAAATGTAGTACTTGGGATTTGACAGAGAAGTAGAAACTTCAAGGCATGTTAATAACGATGTCTTTTAAGAGATATTGCGTCCCACACGATTTGTCACTAAGGGATCAAACGAAAACCTCTCTCAAGATACAATGGTGGTGTTTGATTCAAACAGTGACTTGTTTGAATCAAACCCGAGGACACTCAAAGTTTTTCTGATGATGCTGTCAAACTTATGAATTTTCATCTGCATACTTGTGCCTTTTATAGGCTGTAAGTACCCCATAAATGAATGGAGATACTCCTTGCACGAAAGGGTAGGGTTGTCACTGTTCACCGGATGAAAGCATGCAACCCTTACACGAAAGGGTAAGTACATATCAGTTCGAAATGCATGTATCTGAAAATCCGAAAATGCATATCCCTTCATTAACTGATGCATGTATTTGTACAGCAACTCGTATGTAAAGGATTATAAAATATTTACTTTATTAAAAAATATCTAACATTATTTTATATTATTATTATATATCTATATAAAAAAAAGCTTACAAAGAAAAATAAAAAGTATGTTTTGTGTATACGTATGAATTTGGTTTTTGTTTATAAATATGCTAGAAAAGACTACTTTGTAGGCATGTTTTGAGGCTATCAATAAATTGACTTTTGTATTTACGGATGTTAAAAACGCAATAAGTATGTTTTAAAAAAAAATTCAACTTAAAGGCTCAATTCTGGAACTTGGTCTTAAGCCCAATTAATGCGAGGGCCGGGAGGTTTATGAAGTGGCTGCTCGACCTGTGGTCAAGGGTGCAATGGAAGGCGTGAATGGTTAGATGCTTAATTAACTTATTTAAGCATCTGTTTATTACGGTTTCGAAATATTCTATGTTCTTCACTAATTATTATTTGCTCTTTGATCAAAAGGAGAAGTTAAGAAGCTAGACTTCTCTTTATGGCTTACTCGAGAATACCATTTTCTATAAAATGCTCTCAACAAAGGAGAAGTTAAAGCTATAATTCTCTTTACTGCTTTGTTGATAATACAGTTCATATATTTCTGTATAATGCAACCAAATTATGACAGATTTGGTTTGAATATATTACCTTCATTCAATTTGAAAACCCTTTTTGGTTTGCAACGAGCTTTCCTTGGTATTTCAGGAACTGTATTTGCTGATGGTGTAACAAGTAGTGGGAAGACGCATACAATGCATGTAAGTTGTTCCCAGTCTTTCACCTTTATAAGATACCTTTATTATGGTTTTTTTTTTTTTTTTTTTTTTTTTTTTTTTTTTCCACTTGTCTTGTTAATATTTTGGTCTTTGCAGGGTGATCATAATGCTCCTTGAATCATACCACTGGCAATAAAGGATGTTTTCAGTATTATTCAAGATGTAAACAAAGCATCCTCTGCTTGATTGTCACTTCCAAACGGCAATCCAGTTTTTTTTTATGCTTTTTAATCCATATTGTTTTCTATATTCAGACTCCAAGACGAGAGCTCTTGCTTCGCGTTTCAGACATTGAGATTTATAATGAGGTCTGTTTTCTTGTTCAATATTGCTCGCTTATATGGTTTAGCCTGTGCATTTGATTGAAACCTTTTGTCTTGACAATAATTTTGATTATGGCTTACAAAATTACACTATTCAGGTAAAGGATACATTATTATTTTGGTGTCTTCTTTATTTGCCTCATGAGATCTAAATGACACTTTTTTAGGGACTTAACATGTATAAAATGACATTGTTTTAGGGACTTATCAATAGAATTCACTATTCAGCAACTAGTTTGGCCTAATTGTGATGTTTTAATTCTGCAGTGGGTACTTGTGGATATTTTTGGTCTTCTTCTTGTTTCTAAATATAAATGGTGAGATCCTTTATAAATTTACATTGTATGTAATTATGTATAAGCATCAACACACATACTATGTTCTTGGTAAATATTGTATTTAACCATTTTTTTACAAGTTGGGATACTTACTTTTGATAGCTTCTTTACCTCTCTTTGTAAGTCCGCCTCTAGTTTGTCTCAAATGTTGTTTATTGTTTACATTAATTTTGAGTTGTTCGTCGATCTCAATTTTGTTTATGTTTGCTTTCCCGATTGTTTTTTATATGACTATTGGAACAGGTACCTTAATTTCAAATAAGCATGGAAGGTAATGCAAATACAGTAAAAAAAATATTTAATTTTTTTTATTTAAAGGGACGACATGTCGTCCCAAAAGATGTGTTTTCGAATTTTTTTTTTTGGTTTTTTGGGACGACATTTAATTTTTTATTTAAAGGGACGACATGTCGTCCCAAAAGATGCGTTTTCAAATTTTATTTTTTTGGTTTTTTGGGACGATATTTAATTTTTTTATTTAAAGGGACGACATGTCGTCCCAAAATATGCGTTTTCAAATTTTATTTTTTGGTTTTTTGGGACGACATTGTCGTCCCAAAAGATAATTTCCTGAAAAAATGCTAAAAATTAATTTTATTTAAATTAAATTAATTTAATATTTATTTTAAAATATTAAAATAATATTGATTTAAAGGGACGACATTGTCGTCCATTTAAATATGAGCCACGTCAGCTTATTTGAAAATTATTGAAAAAGTCAGTGCCACGTCAGCAAACGTTTAAAGGGACGATTTTGTCGTCCCTTTAAATGTGCCCGTTCTTTAAAGGGACGAAGCAAAAGGGACGACTTTAAAAAGGGACGACATGTCGTCCCTTTAAACCTTTCTTGGGACGACATTTGATTTAAAGGGACGACAAAATGTCGTCCATTTAAATCAATTTTCTTGTAGTGCAATAACAACATCAAACCATCTATAAAAGTAATACTGAAGCTGAGTACAATTCTTTTTCTAATATTGTTGATAAAGTTCAATGGATTTGTAGCATTTTTCATGAAATAGGCATATCCCTTTCCTCATCGCCAACCTTATGGTGTGATAACATTGGGGCCACTTAGCTCGCCGCCAACCCAGTTTTTCATGCACATACCAACACATTGAAATAGACTTTCACCATGTTCGGGAGCTAGACGCCTCTAAGAAAATTTCCATCTCTTTCCCCAACTTGAAAGACCAGTTGGCTGATCTCCTCACGAAGCCACTTAGTAAATACACGTTTCTCCACGTTGAAGACCAATCTCCATGTTCATTCCATTATAATGGGACTGAAGGGCGCGTTGAAGATAATATTACAATTGATGAATAATCAAGACGATTCTAGAAATATTTTCCATTTATTAAATATTTTTAGGTTTTTGTTTCTAATGTCCTTTATAACGATATATTTTATATAAATGGAGGACAAGCCTTGAATAATCTAGAATATCCAAGAAGATAAGGTTTGTTGCAAAGGATAAGGATGGGTTGTTAAGAGATAAGGACAAGATCAAATCCGTTCAAATTTGAAACAGTGGAATCAAGCTGTTTCCACAAATGTAATCTGGCGTTCGGGACTGGCTCAGCGTTTAGGATTGGAATCATGCGTTCCATGCCTTGGCGCTCAAGACTTAAAGACCAAAAGCGATCGAGCTCGAAATACGCACCGAATCGGGCGTTCAAGCCGTAATCGGCGCTCTGCATACAGGATCGGGCGTTTCTACATGCCTCGAATCGAGTTCAAACTCAAATCAAGCGTTCAAGATCTCTCGCCACTAATTCCCTATAAATACAAAGGCCTCCCAATTCATTCATTATTAGAAGATTAGAAATCGATTTTCTTCCACACACCAAAAACACAGAGCGACCGCCGCTCTTCTTGGTTTATAAGGCGATCACCCAAGCCTTGTGCTTGGGTGATCCGGGTTAGATTAGGTTTTACTTCTTTTGTTTTCCTTTTCTTGTTCGATCACCATGATGATCTCTCAAGCTTTGAACTTGGAGCAAATCATGTAATACTTTTCAGCAGACTTCTATTTCTTGTCCATGGATGATTTTCATCTTGTGATCTTGAGTTTAATTTTAAAGTTGTTTTCTTTCCTTTGATTATGTGTTATGCAATCGATAACGAAAAGTTGTATTGCTATTGATGTTTACCGTGATGACTGAAAGTCGGTGTAAACCTTAGATCACCATAGGAAGATGAGATTTTTAACCTTGACATAACGAAAAGTTGATAGGTTGAATCTCTAGGTTGTTAGATTGAGAGATCTTGCACCTCGCTTTATGATGTGTTAATCTTTAAAATCGAGAGATAGAAGATTACTTAAGAGAGGTGAACCACAACTTGAATTAAATCATCATAAGATAATCTAGGGAAGAATTGAGGGTCAACGGGATGGTGGATCATGTTTGTTCTATGTTATATTGCTTTAGTCGTTATCATGGGTTCGTTAGTTTTACTTGTTTTCGTAGTTGTAGTTTTATTTATGTTGGTTCGTTTTTTATCCTTCCCGGCTTTGGACTAAAAATCCTCTGTCCGGCTTTATCTTCCGCTTTAGTTTAGATTTAGTAATAACTAGTAGTAACAATTGGAAAGATTAATGAAATTAGATTCAACATCCCACCTCATGGATCGACCCCTTTACTTATCTCGCTATACTATCAACTACCCGGTGTTTGGCCGGTTAGAGTTAGTTTTGCATCTAAGTTAGGGTTTATAAATTTCTTTTGTTTAAATGATGCAAAATCCTCTCAACAAAAGTGGCGCCGCGTTGCCGGGATAAGGTTTGTTACGACGCCTAAGAAAATTTCCATCTCTTTCCCCATGTGGGGGAAGCGGATTAGAATTTACATTTCAGCCAACCAACTTGAAAGACCAGGGCTATCGATCTCCTCACGGCCACTTAGTAAATACACGCTTCTCCACGTTGAAGACCAATCTCCATGTTCATTCCATTATAACGGGACCAAGAGGCGCGTTGAAGATAATATTACAATTGATGAATAATCAAGACGATTCTAGAAATATTTTCCATTTATTACTAATGTCCTTTTTAGGTTTTTACGCTATTGATCGTACCTGTATATTACACTCTTGTAAGATTCTGATAATTAATGAAAACACGTTTCCATATCAAAATGATAACACAAAATAATGATTAGATACCACTGTTGAAGTAATGGTATGATAATATTTTGGAGTCATAGAACCTAGATGCACATGTATGGATACGTGGATACGAGATACACACAGATATTTGATTTTATGAAAACATAGGATACGGATACGGGGTGTATTTGTAAATAATAAAATATAAGGACTTATTGGAATTAATAAAAATAAAATGATTAATAGGTACAATCATTCAAGAGGCTTTAGCCCTTTGTAATGAAATAAAATTAAATCAACAAATTAAAAGACATAATTTATCCTAAAATCACAATTAGGTAGATTTTATGATCAATTTGGTAGATGATATGCCATCTTCTTCTAAAACATCTTTAAAAGATAAGAAGAAAGATAAATCAGAAAAATCTTCTGATCCTTTCTATAAGGGAAAAAAGAAAAGATATTCTAAAAAGAAAAGACATGAAAAAGAATTAAAAAAAGAATATTGAAAAAATAATAAAACAGATAAAACTTGTTTTAAATGTGGTAAGATTGGCCATTATGCTAATCGTTGTAAATTGAAAAAGAAAATTAATAATCTTCAAAATGAAGAGTTAAAATTAAGTCTTTCAAAATATACTTAATTCGTAATCGTAAAAATCTTCTTCGATAATTCTCGATGAACAATCTTCTGATAATAATTTATCAGAATTAATTAATGAATCTTTAAGTTCTTCTGAAACAGATATGTGTTGTAAATCATGTGTACAAAATATTCAATGTATTAAACATGATAAGGAAGAAGGAGAAGAATTTTATAAAATTCTTTCACAATTTAAAGATTTAGAAATAAATGTTTTAACTAATAATAATATTTTTGAATTTCGTAAATTAATAAAGGATCCTGAGCTTCGATCTCAGTTAATTGATAATATTCAATCAGATCCATCAACTTATAATTTTGATGAATCTAAAGAAATTAAAAATTCTCAAGAACCTTATTCTATGAATAATGTTTTAAAAATGTTAAAAGATAGACAATCTGTGGAAAAACCAACCACAATAAATGAACTTTTAAAAGAAATAACTTATCTCAAACATGAGATAATAAAATTAAAAAATTCTAATAAAAATGAAGACATGCAATTTCACTTCTTGAATATCAAAAGTAAATTTAAAAGTTGAACCTAGTTTTAGTTTACTGTATTTATCTTCTATATTAGAACAAGATAATTTTTTGAATAAATTAAATATTATCTTTTCTCAAAAATGGTATGTAAAAATTACTTTACTAATTAATAATTCATATAAATGTGAATTAATTGCTTTAATTGATAGTAATGCGGATATGAATGTAATCCAAGAAGGATTAATTCCTCACACGATATTTTGAAAAACTACTATGACACTAAGTCACGCAGGCCAGTGAAAACTTGATATAAAGTTTAAAACTTCCAAAAGCTTATATTTGTACAAATAATACTTGTATTCCCACAAGTTTTTTACTTGTTAAAAATATGACTAGCCAAGTTATACTTGGAACTCCTTTTATTGAAAAATTATATCCTTTAACTAATATTAATGCTTAAAATATAATAGACATTTTGAAAGTAAAGAAATAAAATTTGATTTTATTACTGTACTCATACCAAATATTCTTAATCAAATTAAGGATCTTATAGATCATAAAAATTTACATTTAAATTTTTTAAAACAAGAAGTTAATACATCTTCCACAGATGAAAAGCTTTTAAATATAAAGCTTAAAGAAAAAATTGATAATTTATTTCATAGATTTTCTATTGAAATATGTAATGATCATCCTAATGCTTTTTGGGATAGAAAACGACATATTGTTGAACTTCCTTATGAGGAAGATTTCGATGAAAAGAAAATTACGACAAAGGCTCGACTTTGTCAAATGAATTCTCAATATTTAGAACATTGTAAAAAGAAATTGAATCACTTTTACGTAAAGGTTTAATTAAACCATCTAAATCTTCGTGGTCTTGTACTGCTTTTTATGTTAATAAACATAGTGAAATAGAAAGAGGAGTACCTAGAATGGTTATAAATTATAAGCCATTAAATAAAGTCTTAAAATGGATAAGATCACATATTCCTAATAAAAAGGATTTATTAGATAGACTTTATAATTCTATCATATTTTCGAATTGATTTAAAATCGATATTGGCGTATTCGTATAAATTAAAAAGACCAATATAAAACAAATTTTTAATGTTCCATTTGGACATTACGAATGGAGAGTAATGCCGCTTTTGATTGAAAATGCACCTTCCGAATTTCGTAAAATTATGAATGATATATTTATTCCTTATAGTGAATTTATCATAGTTTATATTGATGATATTTTAGTATTTTCAAAAACAATTGAAAATCATTTTATACACTTAGATATTTTCGTAAAATTGTTATACAAAATGGGTTAGTATTATCTAAACCTATAATGTCTTTATTTCGCATCAAGATTAGATTCTTAGGACATAATATTGAAAAAGGAAATATTATTCCAATACAACGTAGTATTGAGTTTGCTTCTAAGTTTCCGCACATTATTTTGGATAAAACTCAATTACAAAGATTTTTAGGTAGTTTAAATTATGTATCTCGTTCATTATAAAGATTTAGCAAAAGATGCGGCTATCTTATACGATAGATTGAAAAAATTACCAACACCATGGTCTGATCAGCATACTAGGGCTGTTCAAATAATTAAAAGTAAGGTAGCTAATTTACCTTGTTTAATGTTAGCTAATCCTATATGGGATAAAATAATTGAAACAGATGCTTCAGACATAGGTTTTGGAGGAATCTTGAAACAGATATGTCCAACAACAAAGCAAGTATATCTTGTTAGATTTCATTCTGGTAAATGGAATGCTGGACAGAAAAACTACTCTGCAGTAGCAAAGGAAATCTTAGCTATTGTTAAATGTGTTTTAAAATTTCAAGATGATTTGTATAATAAGAAATTTTTGATTTATACAGATTGTAAATCTGCTAAATTTATGTTTAACAAAGATTTTAAACATGATGTTTCTAAACAAATGTTTGCAAGGTGGCAAGCTCATTTAGCCCCTTTTGATTTTGATATTATTCATATAAAAGGTGAAGACAATAGTCTCCCGATTTTCTAACTCGTGAATATTTGCGTGAATGAGTTCCACTTCTGTGAGGAAGAGGGTAATTTCACCCCTATCGTGGCGGCAGGTGGACGAGGTAATATCCTTGTTCAAAGATGGTAACAAAACATTGATCTCGTATAATATTTCGATCTTCCTCAAGTCGTAATAATAATTGATAAATTATACCAGAATTCCTGGAATATAAAAATGAAAGGAAAGGCTAAAGCCACCGAGGAAATACCTCATATGCGAATGTGGTAATATCGTATAAGAAGATATAACTTCTACCAGGAAAAGGAAGGACAATGAATTATATTCCTTATTGAATATGATGATTATATAAAAAAAAAATGACCCATGGTCATTAATGGAAAAATATTTGGATAATAATCCATATCCAAAGAATCGCATATAAGCAGCTGCTCATATTATGAAAATTTGTTAAAAGCTTCAATGTGAAATAACACATTTCATGGCTAATGATCGTAAGGAATATACCTTCAAAGAAAATTATTATAAAAAGGATTTATCTTCCAAATGAATGGGGATTGTCTTTATTTAAAGAAAAAGAATATCTTTTTCAATAAAAAATATTTCTATAAAATATAATTATTGGGATTATATCCAAGCTTTTACTAATATTTTCTTATATGAAAATAAAAGGCAAAAACATACTTGGTTTGTTAAAGTATGTCCGTAAGTATATAAACATCGGGAATATATACCAAATTGGTTCCAACAATGGTGGTTATTACACGGACCTTCTATAAAAATTTTACCGTAAGAGTTCCTGAGAATTATATATTCACCGGGTAGATATATCTCCCAAAATATCTCGAATTAAGTAAACAAGGACATCTAATAGAATGTTCTGCTCAATGTATTTCTTTTGGAATTTTCTATTCTATGGATTTTGAAATGGTCACCTATAGTAGATATAACTACAGATAATATACCATGTATAAAAAGAAAATATTTTTCTAAATTTTGGATCAAATTATCAAAGAAAGATCCACAAACTGGCAAAATATTCGGTGAAGAATTATTCCAAGAAATCAAGGCAAAAATTTGTCAAATGGAAGATTTTGAAGAAGAAAGATTAAATACGGATTGCACTCAAAGTCCGTTCCAGAGTATCTCAGGAAAACTTAAAGTCAAGGGAATAATTTCCAAGAAAGAAATTTTGCAGAATTACATGTCCGAAATGAAGAAGGACTTATTGAAAAATTTTGGTTATAAATTAGATGACTCCAAATCAGATATATCAATGACATCCTCAACAAATATGGCTGAAGATGCACAAGATCCTAATGAAGATATTGATGACATTCATCATTTCATAAAACAACTGGAAGAAATAGACAAAGATTAAAGATATACATCATCATCAAATACATCAGCAATGACATCAGCATTGAAGTCAGCACTGACGTCATCAGAAAATAATTTCTGGTACTATTCATAAAATTGGCCGACATGAACAGTAAATTCACCGTTCACTTTTACTGTTCACTTTTGAATTTTTAGCAAATACTGTAGCCATTATTCGATTTTTACTGTTTACTTTTTGCTTTTCACCGCTTGTAATTTTGTTTTCCGCTTTCCTCCCCTATATATATCAGCTTATTCAAGAACGGGCGAGACATGCTTGAGAATTGTCTCGCCTTTCTTTCTTTCTTAACTATCTTGTAATAAATTTCTTGTATCAAATAAAATATATTCTGTTGATTACAACTTCGTGAGTTTGTAAGTTATTTTTATTTTTGTTTTAATTTTTATTTAAATATTTCGTATTAGCCTAATGATAGGCTAAAAGAATATAAGTGTTAAAATATAATGTGAAGGTAAATTTAAATACATTGTATGGTCTTGTATTGTTTAGAGAATGTGTATATAATGATTAAGGGTTGAGCTGAAAACCGGCAATCTTATATAACAAGGTTTTGATTATTTCTGGCATGAATAAAAAGCTTAGCCTTTTGTAGCCGTTTATACCCGCTTTTAGCCCAGGTGTGGCGTTTTAGGGTTTTTGGCTTTTGCAATGGCTTAAGATATTTATTTGTAGACGGAAATTGATCAAGTAAAAATTCCTTCCATTTTGTTATATAATTGAAGACGGTTTTCATTATGCTTGTAAATATGCCCATATTGATCAAATCAGATACACAAAGACTCAGCTTATGGTATCGGAGCCATGGCGATTTTTATCGTTATAATGTAAGTCTCTACTACGTTGTATCGAGTTATGCAATAACGGAAGCAAAAGATGGTATATTTTGTTTCCAACGGAAGCAAAAGATGGTCTCTATTCTACTACATGGTATATTTTTTTTCCAACCAAAGACAAGAATAGAAACAAAAATCTAAAGATGGAAATGTAACTTATTACAACAAAATCCAAAGGGGCTTATATCGTACGAAAAAGTATAAAAGTAAAGCTTCAACTAAAGCGTCCTCAAACGTCGTCATCAAAATCCTCTTCGTAATCTGGATTCACCTATCATCTTCTCCTCCCCAAACACATAGAAAAACATGCATTTGAGGTAAGTACAAAGTACTTAGTAAAAGGAAGAAGCTACGCTTTAAATTAAGATTTTATGATTATTATATTATCTATATGAGACCGACTCAATCTAGGGTTCACTTTATGTCCATCAATATGTAATGACTATACATTTCTATCTTAACTTATCTATGTTACGTCCGCATTCAAGGGCACTACGCATGGTGTATATCCGCCATGAGATATATTGTGCAACATATTAGTGGATCACACCAATAACCACTAGGGACAGCCCGATACCATACACGTTCGGAGAATTTCCTCCACTGTCATTCAAATTGCTCATAGGCCAACAACGCTGTTCGCTTTTATCGAATGCCCACACATCGTGATATAGTCTGGTGCCTATATAAGAATGACATGATGTTTAATATTTTACTAGCCAAGTATGTACTTCGTTAATTGTTAACCAACCACCTAAGTGTTTTCAAGGCAAACCCCACCTTAACAGCTCTACTCCATCGTTTAGACGGCTAGACTCAACATCCTAACAGATACACAGACATTTATGAATACTGACTCATCAACACACAAGCCTATCATGCCATTCCGACGGTCCCGAACTTCAACTCATAGGAAGGATCTATTCGGTGCCAGAACTAAATGCATCAGAAACTCAATCAAGACTTGTTCATGTTTAATTAATGTTATTAGATCAAGAAACAACGTTTAAAACTCATCACATGGCTTAAACAACATTTCCTAAAACTGGGGCCAATGCGTGCGCATTCTTTGGAATGCGTTCCCATTGATCGACCGGAAACTTGCTGGAAGTATCTGTCCGGCCAATGCATGTGCATTGCCTTCAATGCATGCGCATTGCACCTGCTGGAACTAGAACTGGACATCCTGTATCATCAATGCGTGCGCATTGCTAGCCAATGCGTACGCATTGAGAAACCTGTACCAAAACCCGACTTCTTGTATCATGAATACGTGCGCATTCGACACTGTAAAACCCTAAACACAGTTTGTCTGCCACTTAACGATTTCCAATCCGGTTCCCACATAATTAACATCGATAATTATCTGAAAAACAACAGAAAACTCATCTTTATCAAACCAATTTTCCTTAAACAACGAAGAAAAGACACTTTTTCTAACCTCTAAACACATCAAAACATTAATATTAACCTTATAAACCATAACTAAACCAGAGGAAGAGCCTCTTACATGTTTGCAAGCAATCCAAATCCAAAAGCTATGAAAATCAAACAAAACTTGAGCCTTTTCCACGTAACCTATGTGATCAATCCAAACTTAGATTAGATTCGATCACACTCTTCTAAAACAACAATACTACGATTTCATGTGTTTAAATCTATCAAGTTCGTCCAAAAACACATCTTGGGCGAAAATCATACCTTTTGAAAAACTCCAACTTTCTTGTATTGAAACGACGCGCTCCTCACGACGATTCCGATGCTCTACTCGAATCTGAAAACGGTTGAAAGATTTACTTAGATTTCTCGAAGAAGTCTCTTAGCCTTACTTTTGCTCTTCAAGCGCTTTCTCAAGAACGTAAAATTGCTAATAGGTTATAGGAATAATGTGATGAAATTTCCTTTTATAATTTTTTCCAAAATAATAATTGCTTATTACTTTTCCTTAATTACCCCTTAATTAGATTAAGTCCAGATTTTCCATAAATAGATGTATATATATTTCAACATACATATATATATAATACACTTTAAATCCGAGAATAAATAATGAACATAATATTTTGTTTTCGCAAAATGACACGCCTGCATTTTTCCGAAAAATGTAATTTTTCATATATATATATATATATATATATATATATATATATATATATATATATATAATGTACATGTATTAATGTTCAAACTCTTTGTTTAAGTATCATGTTCTTCGATACCCGTGATCTCTGTAATTAAGATACGTGTATGCGTAAAGTATCCAACTTTTAAAAATTACAATTTGCCCCAAATACGTATCTAGCGGAGTATCCAGAGTATCCGTCGAGTTTTGGTATCCGATACGACGGATACGGGGATACGCTACAGATGATGAAGAGCATAGAACCACTAGTTGATTTCGCTTTTTGGAGTAACACTTGTTTGTGTTTGTCGAATGGTAAGTATAATGCACTTGAAGAAATACCTGCATATGAATAAGTATTTACCTGTATGTTATTTGGAATAACACTTGTTTGTGTTTGTGAAGACCATTTTTTTTGTTTGGGAAAACCTTTATGTTTTAAAACGGTAAATAGAAGTAATCTGATAGACCGATGATGATGACGACGAGGAGGACCATTTAGTTTTAAAGCTTTACAGGAGTTTAAATGGAAAATAAATTCCTTTAAAGCTTTTAAAGCTAAATTGTCGCCGCGCCGCCGTCGCCATCATCATCGGCCTATAAGATCACTTCTATTTACCGCTTCTCTTGTGCGTCTCTTTTCTGGCGCCGGTGCCGGCTTTCTTTTTCACTTCTTTTTTCCTTTTTTCGTTTCTGTTGCTCAATTTTCTTCTTTTGCTGTCCGCTTTCTTTCACCCTTCTTCCGTGATCTGAGTCGCTCCTATAGCCGCCCGACCGGTTTGTCGGCATCCTCCGCCGGAAGAGGGCTACCTCTCGCTTCATGTATGGATAGACGGTGTTTAGGTAGGGATCCTTTTCCGTGGCGATTTCTGTTGAAACGCCGGTCGGTGGTTAGGGATGGTGCTATTATGTTGGTTTGGTGGTCGTGAAAATCGAGATCGGCTTCATCGGTGGATTGCTTTGCATGCCTCGTAATATTCTCAAAATTTGAGGAGGGTATAAATGTAAAACGGGAATTTAATTATTATTTTCCTATTTTATATTAACCTAAAAAAATTAATTAAAGGAAATAATTAATTATTAATTAAAGAATTTTAATTAGTGAGTATATAAGGGAATTACCTCCTAATTCAGTCATTATTCTACACGAAAATTTTTCTGAAAGGTTGGAGGAACAGTCGACGGTGATTGACAGATAAAAGGGAAGAACGAATTCTTCAATCGTGTGGTTAAACGGTTGATAATTTGTGCAGACGTTAGTAGAAGGAATTGATCACCGCGAGAAAAGCATCGTTTCTACGGTTTACATTTTCCATTCGGTAAGTTTTCTCTTTTACCCCTAAATCTAGAATTCATACAGCCTTGAGAGAAAGCCTGAATTTTGTGGATTTGAAAGGTTGACTAATCGTAGAATTAATGTTTAATTATCGTAGGTTATTCGTAGAAGAGTTTAATTTACGAATTCAGGTCTTTTGCTTTCGTTTTTGCTTTCGAATCAGTTTTAGCTTGCTAAGATAAGAGAATGTTTTAAACTGATTTTGAAATCCAATCGTATTTAATAATATTATTATTTTGTTAATTCTGTTTCCTTTGATTTTTGCGGTTCTACATTTTCCCTGCTTACGGTAATGTTTGGGTACTGTGTTAGTACTCAATTCAGTCACTTGATGTCAAAAAAAAAAAAAAAAAAAAAAAAAAATTTATTAAACTAAGCCCTGTTGCTATCGCCGAGGGTTTTCAAAAGGAAAAAAAAAGGTGCATGCTATTGGCATGCAAATTTGTTACGTTAAATTGTACTATTATATTATTTTTATTACATATACATATTTCCAGAGAAAGAAAACAAAAGCAAATGACTATCTATGTAATATTCCGATTTTTGGAAAAGGACAGACGTGTCATTTTGCGAAAACGAAATATTATTATTGCTTTTCTTTTATTGGAGTTAAGTATTTTATTGACTATTTACACATGATTTTTCGAAAATTTGTGGATGTAATTTAGGAAATTCTGATTTTTGGTAATTAAAGGGTAATTAAGGAAAAAGGGTTTTCATTGGGAATTGTATTTAAGGAAAATTAACATAGATAATTTCCTAAACCTAAACACTAATCAGAAACAGCTTGTGCCTCCTTCTCTGCGCATTGGGAGAAGAGAAAAGGCAAGAAGGGTTCTTCAATTATCTAAAGAGGTGTTGAACCGTTTTCAGATCAGCCGAGAGATTTGGAATCGTCGTGAAGAAGAGCACCGCTCGACATCAGCCAGGGAACCGCAGCAGACTTTTTCAAGGTCATTTAGATCGTTTTTTGGTCGCAATCACGTAAGAGACTCTTCCTATGATCTCAATTATCGCTTGTAGTGTTTAGAGCATGCTTTAATGCGCTTTAATGCTAGAAAGATGTGTTTTTCGCTGATCAAAGGATCATAGATGGCATGGGATGTTTAGATATGTTTATCTACGCTTTATCAGGCTTAATTTGATGTTAATCGGGTTAGAAACGGATTAGAAACCGTTAAGGATCGAATCGTAAATTTAGTAGGCGGCCCGAGTGAATCGCGACGCATTGGCTAGCAATGCGCACGCATTCCTGTATCAGGTTTGCAGGTTTAATTTTTGGACGCTGAATGCGTACGCATTCAATAGAATGCGCACGCATTCCTTGAACAGAGAGTTCTGGTTGCTGGATGCGTACGCATTCATTGGAATACGCACGCATTGATCAAACATAGAGTTTTAGGAGGAAGTCTGGCCAGGTAATGCGTACGCATTGTAAGCAATGCGCACTCATTGTTTGGACATAAAGTTTTCAAGAAGTTTTAGCTTAGAATGCGATGACGCATTCCATGTGATGCGGACGATTGCCCCATGTGTTTTACATAAATGGTGTTTAAGCTTTGTCGATCGCTTTAAACCCTTAATTACAATACGTTAACACCGAATAAACGTAAACAAGCCTGAATTGAGCTTCGATTCGCTCGCTTAAAACACCGAAGGTACTTTAAAGCGGAGTTGAAGTTCGGATCCGCTTGGAAGCGGCATGATAGGCTTGTGCTTTGATGAATTAGTATTCATCAATGTCGTGTAATTGCTAGGCCTTGTTGTGTCTAGTGGTCTAGGAAGAGAGTAGTAAATGTGAGGGAGATTAATTGAAAACACTTAGGTGGTTAGTTAATCATTCTAATAAAACACGATTTGACGAGTAAAAGATTAAACAACATGTCTCTCTTGGATAGGCACCGCCTATATCGCGATGTGTGTGCTACCTCTAAAGGTGGAAGAACTCAGTAGTCAAAAGAACCCTAAGTACGGAGGGACTCCACTGAGGTGTGCGTACTATCGGAGCCTACCCATTCTAGCCTCCGTGGATATTGGTGTGATCCACTGATATGTTGCAATCGATATCTCCTGGTGGATATACATTAGGCGTAGTGCCCTTGAGTGCGGTTGTAACATAGATAAGCTAGCTAGGTAGAAACGCTTAGTCAATTCATTTGATGGACTTGGAATGAACCCTGCATTGAGTCGGTCACACATAAACAACTAAACTTATAAATATCATTTCTCTATAGATTGTAATTGTTGTCATAGATTCTCTTTCTTATTAAGTACGTTGTACTTACCTCAAATGCATGTTTTCTATGTGTTTGGGGGTGAGAAGACGAACAGGTTGATCATGGTTTCGAGGATGAGTTCGATGATGACGCTTGACGACGCCTCGTTGAAGACTTTATAGTTATTTATTTTGCCTTTCATTTATTAGACTATTGGAGTACTTTTGGATTAGACTTTTGCCCTTTCGAGATTTGTCGATATTCTTTTGGGATTTCAGATTTTTCTTTGAATGTAATAAAGTTACATTTCCATATTTTGATGTTGCATTTCTATTCTTGGATCATTGGAAAATTTTATACCCGAGTCTTTTGCTTCCGCTTGCTTGTTTTGATACGACGTAGTAGTAGAGGCTTACGATGAAATGAATTTATTTTTATTTTATACGTGCGAACGCCTCCTTTCCGGATAAGGACTCGTGTCCGGGAACGGGCGTTACAACCTATGCTATTGGTGTCATTAATAATAATAATAATAATAATAATAATAATAATAATAATAATAATAATAATAATAATAATAATAATAATAATAATAAAGTAATATTAGTAACATGCAACGGTGTCGTTTATATTCCCAAATATTATTCAATGTGATAATATTCACCTTGTTTGGATATTACTTGTGTACAATATGTTATGATTTGGTATGCATGTCTTTGGAGATATTATATGTTAATTGACAATGTCTAACTACGACTTCTGGTAGCCTTGGTATCAAATCGCACCATAACTGAGACCCTCTGCGGGAAGAAGGTGAGAGCACCGGAAGGCGTTGCTTAGGCTTTGTGGGACATTGACTTAGTAGTCATTGATCCTTTTACAATGTGCTAGTACGGTAACTAGATGTATAGGACTAGAAGTCCCTAAAGAGCCTTATACATGAATGAACCAGGTGGTTAGAACTTAACTCGTAAATACATATGTGTTTGTCTAAAAGCTAAAACGTCAATATCATTGGTAATGCACGCTTAGTTCAAGCATGGGAATCTTGCAACCCTTTTGAGTTATGTGTCAAGGGACAACGTGTAACTTCCCACACGGAGACCTAAGTCCATGCCCCTCGAGAGGTGCTTAATATGTCTCGGTGTATTCTCACCATGCACAAAGTGTCCTTTGATATTGGAGTAACAAACTTATGTGCGGGAGGTTATACTATGTGATCTAATAGAGGTGAGAGTGATCTCAATGCAACCTATGTGGTAGTGATTGTTGATGATGCCATGTTATATGTGTATACCCTTATTGCTATTTATTGTAACAGTTTCTTCTACCTCTTACTAAGTACGTAAGTACTTACCCCTCTTCTCTCTTTTTTGTTCCTGCTGAAATAAAGTGTCTAAAACCAAATCGGTTGGACCGGATCCGACCGGTCGGATCATTTCTACTATTTCTTTATGTTTATGCATACATTAAATGGCTTTTCACATTGTCATATATATGTTCTTTTAAAGAACCAATTATGAATTGTTATATGATAACGCCCTTAGTATTAAATCGTGATAGAGAAACCATGATAGGCGATTATGGTTGATGAGATCTCTAATCACTTTAATAAGTTTGATACTTAAATGTCTCTAGGTCGATGTACTATTAAACAGGCATTGATAGTATAAACAGACTAGCACGTATTGATAGATGTCTTCTGCCTTTAAGGCGTGGATAGATCCCGCTCATCGAAGTGTAGAGACACTTGGACCGCACGTGGGCGTGTATTGTAGAGAATGCGTCGTTAGATCGACCCACTTACACGGTTAAGTGTCACACTATGTGGCGGTTGTGTAATTATCCTTAAGACCGAGTCTTCATGGCATCACAAAGTGTGGATTGTCATGCTTTGACACTATTGAGGTTTCCACAGCCACGGGCGATCATGCGGTAGTGATTGGGTGATATCATCAAGCATGCGGAGTATACATGATTGGTCGCCCAGAATCGCGTATCCTATGATCGGGATCGAATATCCGAAATGGACTTCTTATAAGGAATGTCTTACTCTCGTGAATCTTTGCAAAGTGGGAGTAAACGAGTTACTTCGAGAGAGCATGATATCCAGATTATAAGATACGGTCATGTTTTGACACTCGACTAACGACCGTATGGGTATTATTACAAATGATAGATTGTAAGTTACACGGTAATCGCTTTCACATAAAAGGTAGTAGTCATTGCATTTGACTCTTCCGATGATTGGGGTCACGGTGTGTTGCTGACGCTATCCCGTGATCGTTAGGTATGAAGGGCATTTTCGTAATTTGCACTTTGTGTCTACGGCCAACATATTCGGAAGCCTATCGGGTCACACACATATGAACATCTAGCCGATTAAAATGTGGTTATAGATGATAACCAAATAAGGAAAGTTTATCTCGAGACTATAAAGGTTGTAGTAGTAAATTAATATGGTGGTATTTATTTATTATGAATAAATATAATGCAAGATATTAATCATGTTGATTAATTTAATATACATAGTTGATGTGTTTGTGTCGAAATTTATGTGTATATATGATACACATGTATTTTGCAAATTAATTAATCATAGTATTATATTATTAATTAAATATATATGGCCAAAATTTAAGTGTGTATGACACACGTATATTGCCTAATGAATGGCGCCATCTTGTGTGTATTTGGATACATTAGGATTGTGCAATTTAATTAATAAGATTATCATATATTAATATTAGATATTAATGACTATAGATTTGCACACATGTGTAAATTGATTTATAGTAATAAGATATATATAGTCAATATTAGATATTGACAATATCTTGTATATTCAATATAAGATATTGACAATATCCTAGATTTATTTGATATAAGATATTATAATAAATGAGATAAATCAATCAATTATATTTTCCTTATTTTATTGAAAAAAGGTTTTCTTCTCCTCCACACCTAGATATGACGCCACTTCTACTATAAATAAGAGGTGGGTGTCAAGCTCTTTTGTACATCATAATTCCAAGAGCTAATAGTTCTTGTGTAAAATTGGAGAGCATCCTATGTAGAGTTGGAGAGGGGAAAGGGCCGGTCTTGCAACCGGAGTTTTCCAATAGCAATCCATGATGGGATTCCGCGGACTGCTCGTGTGGACTAATGTGAGAGGCCGAACACTGGGCGGCTCCATGCAGAACTACTCTCCTTAGACGGTCAAAGCGTCGATCTTATAGATCAACCAAGGTAACCACCGTCTACTACTTGTTTGTTTATTGCTTAAACGAAGTGGATCTTGGGTCGATATGAAATAAATTTTTGAATTCCGCTGCGTTCCCGCGAAGATTTCCTAACAGTTCCCACCCCGAGAAGGTGGTTGACAGGATGATGATGATTTTGGTTATGACGATGGAGTTGATAGAGTTGGCGCTTGAGCTCTAAAGTTACGATGACTTGGACATTTATCTTATGCACTTTTAGTCATTCAGTTTTGAGACATAGACTTAGTACCTTTTCCGTTTCATTTGAGGATGTAATAATGTAAATAACATTTATTTCATTGTTTTGTCTCTTAAGTTTTCTTAGACGTAGATTTTGGGACTTGGCGATCCGTGTTTGTCGTTTGACATTCTTTCCGAGTTATCTTTTAGTTCTAATTTATTCCGCCTTTACTCCGTTTAATTGTTACGAGGCTTATGTATATATTAATTTTGGCAATTTAAAAATTAATATATGCATGCCGGGCGTTATTTCCCGGATATGGACACGGTATCCGGGACAGGGGCGTCACATATATTCACCTTGTTTGGATATTACTTGTGTACAATATGTTATGGTTTGGTATGCATGTCTTTGGAGACATTATATGTTAATTGACAATGTCTAACTACGACTTCTGGTAGCCTTGGTATCAAATCGCACCACAACTGAGACCCTCTGTGGGGAGAAGGTGGGAGCACCGGAAGGCGTTGTTTAGGCTTTGTGGGACATTGACTTAGTAGTCATTGATCCTTTTACAACTTGCTAGGTATGGTAACTAGATGTATAGGACTAGAAGTCCCTAAGGAGCCTTATACGTGAATGAACCAGGTGGTTGTAACATAACTCGTAAATACATATGTGTTTGTCTAAAAGGTAAAATGTCAATATCAATGGAAAGGCACGCTTTAAATCGAAGCTTGGGAATCTTGAAACCCTTTTGAGTTATGTGTCAAGGGACAACATGTAACTTCCCACATGGAGACCTAAGTCCATGCCCCCTTGAGAGGTGCTTAATATGTCTCGGTGTATTCTCACCATACACAGTGTCCTTTGATATTGGTGTAACAAACTTATTTATGGGAGGTTATACTATGTGATCTAGTAGAGGTGAGAGTGATCTCAATGCAACTTTATGTGGTAGTGATTGTATATGATGCCATGTTATGTGTGTATACCCTTACTGCTATTTATTGTAACCGTTTCTTCTACCCTTACTAAGTACGTACGTACTTACCCCTCTTCTCTTTCTTTTGTTCTTACCCCGAGAAGGTGGTTGACAGGATGATGATGATTTTGGTTATGACGATGGAGTTGATAGAGTTGGCGCTTGAGCTCTAAAGTTACGATGACTTGGGCATTTATCTTATGCACTTTTAGTCATTCAGTTTTGAGACATAGACTTAGTACCTTTTCCGTTTCATTTGAGGATGTAATAATGTAAATAACATTTATTTCGTTGTTTTGTCTCTTAAGTTTTCTTAGACGTAGATTTTGGGACTTGGCGATCCTTGTTTGTCGTTTGACATTCTTTCCGAGTTATCTTTTAGTTCTAATTTATTCCGCTTATACTCTGATTATTTGTTACGAGGCTTATATATATATATATATATATATATATATATATATATATATATATATATATATATATATATATATATATATATTATTTTTGGCAATTTAAAAATTAATATATGCATGTTTGGCATGTTCTTTCCCGGATATGGACTCGGTATCCGGGACACGGGCGCCACAATGCCTATGGAGGAAAGCTTGGGGATTTTTATTTTCGTGATCAGCTTTTTGAGCCTCGCCACACTGGATTCTGGGTTCTTCATCTCTTGGCCTCAGTTCTTGATTGACGATGGAGGTGGCAGAACATTTTAGGCTTTTCTGATGAGCGGCAGCGGTCTCGGTGCTTTGCATGTCTTCTTTATTGAAGGCTTTTGTTGTATTGTCCTTTTACCTTTCTTCTTCTTGTTGTCTGGTGTTGTTTGGTGTATTATCTGTTTGAATGTGCTACGGATCGGGTCGGTATTAGCTGGGTCTTCCAGATTGTTGTTTAACTTTGTAGATTTGTATAAGTCAAGATATATCTATGGTCAAGATTGACTATTTTATTAACTTACCAAATCAAATCCTTCTAACGGCGTAGAATTTGCGACACTGGTAGTCTCCCATATCCTTTTCTTTTCGTTTCGTTGTTTGGTCCAGCTTAAAGTGGTGATGATCCGAAAATTGTTTGGTTATTTCTCGATGTATGTCCGGTTGTAATCTGCTTTTCGCTTTTAATGAAATCTTTCGTTTCTGTAAAAGAAATGGAAAACAAATTCCACTTTGAATACGTATTACTCCACTTTAAAATCCACTTTGACTTGAAAAAAATGGAAAATAAATTCCACTTTAAATTCCACTTTAAATTCCACTTTGAACATGGTTCTTTTGCTGCCGAATTTTTAGGAGTAGTCACCCTCATCACCAATTGTGTGAAAAGATGGTCTTCACCAATAATTATGATTAGTCAATTTCCTTTTAATGGCTACCTTAAATTAGTTTCCTTTTAATGGCTACCTTAAATGACTCTCCCATGCACCTATAAAAGCCACTCTCATATCACCTCCTTGTCTAAACAAATATATCATCATCAAATTTTCCCCAATCCACAACACCTCTTCACCGTTCCAGGCTGAAACAACTACTTAATCATTTTCCGGTGGCGGTGACTGCCGGAAGCCACTTCCACCATAAGGGCCGGCTGCCATCACCATCATCTACCGTCCGACATATTGTAGGAGGCTGGCCGTTGTTCGTACAACCCTCGTTGAAACCTTCTACGAACCATACGGATTTTTGACACCTACATCTGCTTTATCGATCCACAACATTTGAAGGATGTAACAGAATCAACCCCAGCTAAGTCATTTAATTTGCTACACCAGTACTCTTGGTAAGCTATCTTTTCCTTATGTAACATGATATCAAGAAGCGCATAGAGTTCACTTCGAAGAAAAGAAACGAAATTAGTGTGTGACTCCTTTGGAAAACATGGTCCAAACGTGTCGACAATAATCTAGATTTTTTAATATTTATTTTATTATTTGTATTTATTTAATTATTATTTAGAGCCTAAGCTATAAAGACCTATATAATTGTAGTCTCCATTCGATTGAATCAATAAAATACAATTATCTTAAATGTTGATACTTATGAATATAATCGATTAATTTTAATAGTAGGAAAGCATATAATTAATGTAATTATTGTTGAAAACTAGCATATTAGAGAAATATTAATACTCAATTTTACCTTTCAAAAAAAAAAAAAAACTCAATTTTATGTACTAATTGCACTGGACATGCTTCATAACATGTCGACGGTTTATTTTCTTCATACAAGTGCCACTTGCCATTCTCGATCTAACAAATTTTAACTTATTATATACATAACTGATTATATCTTCAGTTTTCTAATTTGTCACTTAGTCCTTGGCCTCATATTAAAGGACGACTTATTCCAGTATTTAAATTGACAGTTAAATCCATGTCGCAACCCTTGAAATGTGCTGCTCTTTGAATATATGCTTTTTCTAGATGTTTGGATGATTTTCGCGCTTTTGGAAATTCGAGAGAAAAGTTGAAAGATTTTGAGGCTTATGGAGCAATTTCGAAAAGTTTTGTGGAACACTGCATAAAACGGCATTTAAAGACTTGAGAATTTCAGATTTCATCTATGTCGGGAGCCCGACATGTTGAAGAGAAGACAATCGATGTGCCCACTTTATATGTTCTCTCTTTTATTCACATTAACTTTTTATTATTATCAAAACTGGTCACAATTATAAGCTCTTTATAGTTATTACTAGTTCCCAAAATAAGATGGGCTCGGCCCAAGAATTGCAATTCCCCTTATTTTCTTTTTCCTTTACGTGAGCAGCACAGATTAGATTAGTTTCTTTGATAGAAATTGAATAAAAAGAAAGAACAGAAGCTGCGCATACCTTGGATGGGTCGCCGGCAACTTTCTATCATGTAACAAGGGTACTATACATTAGTATTTTGTTTTATTTTGCTTTGCTTTTTTTAATTATTATATTATGTATAGCTAGTTTTATTTCCTAGTTGATTGATTATTGATCCTTCGATTCTTATGTATCATGAGATCGAATTGGTTGTATTCCTCCATTAAATTGTTAGTATTCATTTATTTTCTGATTTCATTGATTAATGATTTGATTGTTCGTTAAATTGTTTCGGCCGAAAGATTGGATGAATAAATTGATCTAGCACCAAAAATTGAGTTTAGACGATTGTCATAAATGTTTGATTTTAAGTGGTAAACAGTATATTGTCTGTCGGTTTGTAGCCCGTAGGATTTCCTGTTGTGAAAATAAGTGCTCTAGGTTAAAGTTAACCCGATGTGCGTTAATACCTAGATTTGGGTTTTTCTAAACGTTAATGCGATTGTTCTCACCAAACATCTGGCGATTGTTGAGAGGTGTGCTACACAGTTAGAGAATAAGTAGTGGCGATTGTCCTACTTATCGAATATAGGAAAAATTGGTTGCTTGGCGATTGTCGGCAGCTATAACCAATTTATTAATAATTTAACGAGTCATTTGTGAATCAATGATCAATCGTAGAAATTGGGGGGAAGTAATTAATTGACTGAAGCTTTTCTTGATTTTCTTGATTTTTAAGTGTTTTATTTTGTTTCAATTCTTAGGAAGTAGTTAGATAAAAAACCCAAAGAATTGTTATTTTATAAATTTTAGGAGAAATAAATCTATCGTTCCTCGTGGGTTCGACTCGCCCGCTTATACTAAATGTATAGAGTTGTAGGTGATTTTATCTTTGGTGGTTTGACGACCCACCAAATTTTGGCGCCGTGCCGGGAACAAGATCTTGCTAAGTGATTTATTTCTTTTGAAATTTCGTATATAGTTATTTTTGTGTTGTTTTGTGTTTTCCTTGTTTGCAAGCATGTCAGGTTACCACTACGCAACTCCTATGGCGAATCATGATTTGTATGGATACCGGGTGAATAATTCATATGAGGAGAGATGTTATCCTAGTGAGCCGAGTTATCCGGATTGGAGCTACAATTCATTTCCCCAGATTTCCAATCCAGGGTGGACTAACCAATCGAACCAGTATTATGGTGACTCGCATGTGTCTCATGGTTGGTCCAATTCTCAGTCGTCTATTGAACTTGATAGTCCGATTCTTGAATCAAATGAATCTCTTGAAGCCATGATGCACACTTACTAACAATCTAACGCAAATGCTCCAAATAGCTAATGTAGAGTTTCTACAAGAAATTGGGCAAGAGATTTCACAGTTCAGAGTAGAGAAAAGCGCATGGGTTCAGAATATGAAAGGGAAAATTGACGATCTGAAAACGGAAGTGGATCAGCTGAAGGAACAAAAGTTAAAAACATCCCCCCTCCTATATGGTTTGATGATGAAGATGATTATCCCATGATTGATCCAACACCAGAGATTGTTGACGATGAAGACCAAGAATATGGTGATGAAATTCACTCAGGGTTGGAGAAGTTAGCGAATGATGTGTCAAATCAAGAGGAAAGCCACCCGAAGGCAATCATAGTTGAAGTGCCATTGGTGCCTAGAGTTGTTGAGATGACCGTGGACGTGCAAGTGAACGGGAAAGAAGTAGTCTTCCCCCTTGATCACTACATAATGAACTTGGATGTGGAAGCCCCTAATCGGGTTCAGATTTTATTGGGAAGATACTTCACGAAAAGTGCCTGTGAGCCAAGGCACGACTGATTCTTCCTGAAGACGAGATGGATGGCTTGCTTACTGAGTATGCAAGGAAGAATCATGAAAGAAAAACTATTCCATTTGACAATGGATAGCTGAGGTAAGTATGTCTAGCCAAAGACAATAAAGAAAGACGCTTGTTGGGAGGCAACCCAATTAAAATAATTTTTTTAAATTTTATTTTGTTTTGTTTTTGTTGAATAAGTGAAAAAAGTGAGATTTACATTTTTGGTGGAGGCTTTTGTCTGTTTTGCAGGTGAAAAATTGAATTATGTGAAGAAATATGAGACGTCTATTTGATGTTCATGTGTGGAGGCACAAACATGTGGGACTATTTCAAGAAAGGCAAATCTCACTTTGCTATCAAGTCGAGATCCTAGGAACTTTGAGACATGTTTAGAGAACAAAGGATTTCACTTTCTCGTTAAGTCGGGATCTTAGGAAATTAAAGTCTTGTCCAAGAAAAGTGGTTCTCCCACCCACCTCCTACACTTCCACCATTTCTCTCCGTCTTCCACAAGCATCATCAGTGAGTCCGGAATCCTTCCTACAATATTTCCCTCCCACACCACCCAGGACGCAATTGCATATGGAAATGCTTATGACGCTCCAAGACGTATACTTCTCAATCCACGGATTGAATTGTAAGTATTCTCATCTCTTTTATTTTATTTACTTTATTTTCTTTTCATATTATATTAGTACTACTTGCATGTTATGCATATCATGTTAGTTGCATATCATTCTATCTACTTTTAGCATACATTGGGGACAATGTATGATTTAAGTGTGGAGGAGCTTTACATGCATTTGCATATTAGAATTTCCTCTGGCGATTGTTGAGAGGTGTGCTACACAGTTAGAGAATAAGTAGTGGCGATTGTCTTGCTTATCGAATATAGGAAAAATTGGTTGCTTGGCGATTGTCGGCAGCTATAACCAATTTATTAATAATTTAATGAGTCATTTGTGCATCAATGATCAATCGTAGGAATTGAGGGGGAAATAATTAATTGATTGGAGCTTTTCTTGATTTTCTTGATTTTTAAGTTGTTTTATTTTGTTTCAATTCTTAGGAAGTAGTTAGATAAAAAAACTCAAAGAATTGTTATTTTAGAAAGTTTAGGAGAAATAAATCTACCGTTCCCTGTGAGTTCGACCACGCCAAACTATACTAGCTATAGAGGTTGTAGGTGATTTATCTTTGGTGGTTTGACGACCCACCACAGACCAGATTTTCTAGCCGGCTCCGACATACAAAAATTGTACTCCCTATTATAGTCCAGGAACAGGGCCTGATGCCGGGGAGTCTCGAGAACTCACTGCACTGAAACCTAGGAAGTAAACTTTTTGGTTATGATCTTAGAAACCTAAGAAATAATTCCTAAGTAACAAGTTAGGCCATTAAGAGATGGTTTTTTTTCTTTCTAAGTATGATCTTCTAAGTGTGGATCTTACCAATGTATAAGTATTAATCTTAGATGTACGATAAAATGTTCAAAAAGTTTAAACTTTAGGTTATGATTTGTATAAAAACATAGAATAAAGAAGTTAGTAGATATAGAAATAGAAAAATATGATAGTCAGAAAATGGTATGGTCCTATTCACTAGTTCTAGTTTTACAGCCGTGAATCATCGAGGGTCCCCAGAACTAGTCTCTATTCACGGGCAATAGATGTCCGTTCGGCCATGTCACGAGAAAAAAATTTCATAACACGAAGTATCGTAGTTGTAAACTTAAAAAAAAAATTGCGAAACTAAATTGTGTTGCAAAGCAAAAAAAAAAGGCCTACGTGGTCATCCCATTTTATTACAACTAGAGCTGTTAAACGAACAGAGCCGCTCGTGAACAAGCTCGTGTTCGGCTCGTTAGTGTTCGTGATCGTTTGTTCGTTTAGCTTAACAAGCCGAGCTCGAACATATTGTAGGCTCGTTTGCTTAACGAGCCGAGCTCGAGCTTGGTTCGCGAACGTTCGATTATGTTCGCGAACATGCTTATTATGTTCGCGAACATGCTTATTGTTCGCGAACATACTTATATAATGTTCGCGAACATGCTTATATGCTTATAATATATGTCTAACGAACCGAACTCGGAGCCGAATTCGGGCGAATTCGAGCCAAAGTCGAGCCAAAAGACAAAAAATATGTCTAACGAGCCGAGCTCGAACGAGCTCGAACAGTTCATGTTTTAAACGAGCCGAGCTCGAACAGAATTTTTTGTTCGTTTAACAAACGAACGAGCTCGAACGAGCTCATGAGCTTAACGAGCTCGAGTTCGAACAGCCAATACTCGGCTCAGCTCGGCTCGTTTACAGCTCTAATTACAACAGACGAATAATAGAAGTCTATATCCCAAATAATTATTCATGATCAACTTTTATCTCTACAAGTTTTCCAGCTTTGGACTCAAAGATGAACTTTCCAGCTTGAAAGAACATATACGTCCATAATTCTCCAGTCTCAGACAGGAAATCAACTAATCTTAGGGCCTGTTTGGTGACACAAATAAGTACTTATTCTGAAAATATTAAGTGACAGTTACATTTAGAGGTGTTTAATAAAACTTTGAGACACATCTTACTTAATTAAGTGGCTCTTAATTTACATATGAAATTTTCAGACATTGGGATGCTACTTATCGCTAAATGGGGATGCCAACTATCTTTTCTAACTGCTCCACCCACGTATCCTGGGGAAGCTTTGCCTAGTACCTCCATATGCCCAATTTTTAAATATGAAATGAATGATGAATAAGTAATATATTAAGCGAATTGATAATTTATATTATCAATAGAAGTATGTATTTGTCCCCTTCAAAAAAAGTATTTATTCGGTTTTGTCCGGTTTAAAACGGTTTTAATTTTTTTTTTTTAAATTTGGAATATAATTGTATTAAACGGTTTGGTTTTAGTCATATGAAAACCGACTGAAAACCCATGATTTATGCCTTTTATGTTTGGTTTGATTTGGTCTGGCCGATTGGTTTGGTTTCCAAAAAATTTGTTCACCCCTAACGTTCATCACTGTCAAAGGTATTTTACAAATATGACCTGTATCAATTTTATTAATCTACATGTGAATATAAAAAATAACACATATTTTTTTACTGAAAAAACCATATATTGAGAACCAAAGTGACGATGTTCAGAAATTGTCAGGGTACGGGTAATTTGATCTTTTGAAGAATAATCCAACTAGTAAATTGGTGGCGTTTTGGGTGATTTGGGGCTATGTCAATTGCGACTGCCTACGTACCTACAATTTTGGGATCAACCCTATAAGATAGTTCATCTTAGAAGACGAATGGTAGTTTCATAGAAATCCCTTATGGGGGAAGTTGATTATAGATTCCCAATTTTGTGGCACGTGATTGAGGGGCCATTATGATGCTGTCATAGAGCAGTCATGGCTCTATTAGGCATAAATCAGCTATTGGTGTTAATTATGGGATCATGTCTTTGAATGGGTATCGATTATGGGATTATGCCATTTAATAGTTCGTACCTGCTCTTTGTGTTCGGGAATAACCTGTCCCGAGCTATCCATTAATGACCGAGGTGATCCTATCACCATGTTGGTAGTGCGGGATCGTAGAGACCCTGTGTCATGCCGGCTCTCGGGAATTGCGAGCAACCTTTGCCAAACTGAGGTAAAGCTTGTCGAGTCTGATCTGACCTAAGTTTTATGGATGGCAAGAATGAGATTTGTGATGCCCTTTCTAAAGCCTTCAACGCAAGGCCCAATAATGGGCCAAGTATAGGTTGGCTCATTTGCTAATATGACCCGACTAAAGTCTAAGGAGTGCCACGTGTATGACTTTAGAGTCATGCCATGTCAAAAGCCCCCAGACCTAAACTGGGATGAGCATCATAGGTTAGGTCTGCACTGAAGTTGGTATGACTTGGAAGGCTGAAGTCCAACTGTCTCGACGAATACCAGCCTGTGATTAAAAATTCAAATTTATATACTTATCTCAAGGCATTGTTTTTTGTAATCTCTTATAAAATCCCACAGAATACATTGATTTGCATAATAGGAGGAAAACTCCACGGGTTTAGCATTATCTCTGCCTATAAAAAGGGGAAAAGTGGCGCATTTTTCTTTTCCGCTTCCGAATTTGAGTGTCGTTGTAAAGAGAATCCACGAGTCTCTTTCTTCATCTTAAGATTCCTGCTCTTACATCCATAAAACAAGTCAAGTCTCTTTCTTTACTTTTGCATAATTTCCTTTTGAGACATGTATTCAAGTAGACGATCCGCTCATATTATTGCTCAATGAAGCCCTTAGTAAGGATATTTCGAAGTTGCAACTTCTTATGTATCTAGGTCACGATCTGTAGAATATTCTCAAGAGTCTCAGGTTGTAGATATGTCAGCCAGTGGCGGATCAAGAAATGTTTTTCAACGGGGTCCGAAATATTTTTCTATAAGTAAAAGGTAGAGTTCTATTATTTTTAACGGGGTCCAAAATATTTTTCTATAGGTAAAATATAGAGTTTTATTATTTTTAACGGGGTCCACGGACCCCATTTACAATAATGTGTGTCCGGCTATGATGTTAGCTGATGCGCGAGTTGGTCTTTCTTAGGTCAAGGCTATCCGTTCCATTTTGACTACTACGTAGATGAGTGCATTATGTGACGAATACTGCTGATCGAACTTTTTCAGGTGTCCAATATTACTGCCAGTGTACCAGGTCAATTGTAATATAGTCTAGTGGTCAAGGTCGTATCCACGAGGATTGTGAGGTCAAACACCAACAAGCTATTAATATCTTGATCTAAGTCGCAACAATACAAGAAAGTAAATGTACCTAAAAAGTCTAGCCAAGACAATGCAATGATCAAGCAAATCTCTACTAGTATCATGGGAATGAACTACCTACCAAACTTCCATTGGTGTTAAAGTGTGTGTTATCAGTGCACTCCTAAGCTAGCAATTCCCCTCATACGAGTGTACGAAACTACTCTATGCCTCCTCCTTGGTCTAAGAACCCTAAACCTAATGATTCAACATGATTAAGTTTTTGAGTGCAATGAATGAACAATAACCCCTGGATAATAAATCGAGTTCCACTTAAGGTCGATTTTACCTTCCGGTTCTCCTACCCCTTCTCCCACACCAAGCATCTCCTTTCGGTCTCAACTAAGTGTGTGTGATGCAAGTGCTAGGTGATCAATCCAACACAAACAAGAAAAACAATGAAAATAGGAAAAGATAACAACAACCCATGAAGCTATGAAATATATGAACTAACATCCCCAATCAACCAATAGGGATTAAACTATCATAAATACATCATCTTGGCTAGTAGAAAACTAGCCTTCCATGGCTATGAAGGACAAATTGTCACTTAAGAACTTCATAGATATGAACATAAAACTAGAAATAATAAGAGAAGAATTTACCTTTAAGATTGCAACAACTTCAAAAGAGAATAATTGCATTGACTCTTCAAGGTTCTTCCATGGAGGAATTACACCAAAAGGGATGAAATTTCTTCACAAAATCAACTCCAAAAGCTTTAAAGATGAATTCTTCTAAGATTACAAATAGAATTAATGACTAAAATCTTGCTAAGGTTGGGCTAGAAGAGCCCTTGAAGAAGTTGTCTTCAAGCTTGGAGAGTTGGGGAAGAAGGTGGGATGGAAATATGTGGTAAATATGCCCAAAATGAAGTTTAAATGCTGAAAATTTGCTGTCTGCGACACTTGGCGGTGTTGGTGGTCACCAACTGTCAATAAAATATCTCTGACAGCTTCTGCCAACGTTGGCCGCCACCAATGATAAGTTGGTGGCCGACAACTGTCACAACAGCTCGGTAAAATGGCTATAACTTGAGTTGTGTTCCTCTGATTGATATGATTCAAAATGTGTTGGAAAGCTTGTTTCCTGATATACAACCCTTATGAAAAAGTATTCTCCAGAAAATGCCTCTAAGGGGGGGGGGGGGGTCAAATGTCCATTGAAGATAGGATAGGGTAGAAGCACTAAAGACAAATGATCCGTTTGAATTCGTAAGCTTCCGGTACACTCTTTAGCCCTCAAAAGACGTGTTTATAATCAACACGTGTCGTCACTCAGGGTCTTGTTCAACCTATAATCCTGCAATAAATCACCAAAATACCAAGCGTAAACCCGAAACTGCGCTCCGGCTACTATAACCGGTACAAAACTATTAAAATATGATATTTTATATAATAATTACTATTCACACAATTGGATAAAACTAAGCAAATAATGACTCGAATTGATACAAAAATATCAATAAACGCATGAGAAATGGGCATCGTGAAATGTACCATCTAGTTGACTTACATCAACTGCGTAGATAGGAAAATAGTTAAGCCGGTCCTTCCCACTCGAAATGAAAAGGCCAATGCCTCACCTAAGGGCTATTGTACAGTGTATAGTGAGTAACTAGTTGATGGTCTTCGAATTGTCTCCTGTGGTTTTTCCCATTTTAGTCCATTACATGATAAAAATGGTTTTTGATAAAAAAATATATTGAAGATTGTTGAAGATCAAGCGCTAACACTTCTACTAAAACCAATTGGTGCCAGTAATGGTGCTACTATGTTTCTTTATAGATTCAAGAGTGTGAGAATCTCTCCCATCACCCACCCTCAAGTGTGGGCAATGTGTCACAACACTTGCACAATTCTTCATTCACAAGTGTGGGAAATCTGTTCCATCACCCCTCTCAAGTGTGGGCAATATGTCCCAACACTTGCACAATTGTTTTTTAAATATTGTTCCGACCAGGGTTCGATCTCGTGACCTCTGGCTCCGATACCATGTTAAGATATAGTGCTTACCATTCTACTAAAATCAATTGGTGCAAGTAAAGGCGCTACTATAATTTTTTAATACATTCAAGAGTGTGAGAATCTCTCCCAACACCCCCCAAGTATGTGAAATCTCTCCCAACACTTGCACAAATTTTTTTAAATAATGTTCACACCAGGGTTCGATCTCGTGACCTCTGGCTCTGCTACCATGTTAGGATCAAGCGCTTACCATTGTATTAAAACCAATTGGTGTTAATAAATGTGCTATTTTATTTCCTTATCATTAAAGAGTGTGGGAAATCTGTCCCAACACCCCCATCAAGTGTTGGCAATCTGTCCCACACTCCCCTCAAGTGTGGGCAATCAGATATGTGTTAAAATCATAAATATTAAGAATAATAAGATATGTTATTTTTTAAAATGGACATAAAAGTCAACATGCAACGTATTAAACCATCTTCTACCCTAGACTACAAGGTGGAAAAGGTCAATAAAATTAGTTGAAGAGCTTAAACATAGCCAAGGCATCACCGCTACTACTTCAAAGCTTTCATGTTGTTGAGATATTAATCCAAAATGATAACATCAATCATCATCCAAATTAACAAACGAGATACCTCTCACCAAACTTCTTAGGTAGGCACAAACAAAGTAATGAATAATTGTATGCTTCAATTCAACAATGAAGATTTAACATCTTTTTGAAAATAAAGGTATTTTGAGTGAGATCAATGGATAAAAGGTAAACATAATTTTTTCTGGAGTGAGAGAAAGGTGAAAGGTAATTTAGCTTCCGTGCATATCCGGAAAAAAATATTAAGTTATCTCAAATATTGGTGCTGAGAAAAGAGAAATAAAAGAGAGCAAAGGGCAGTGAGAATGAATTGATTTTGTTGTGTTATTCTTCAGAAAGAACGAAATACTGAATATGAGTGAATGGATCAAAAAAGCCCAATATGTAGAATATGAAATGAATGATGGATAAGAAAGGTAATGCAAATACGAAATGTAAATGGACTAAGTCGGAGAAAATTAAGCAGATTAATAATTTATATTATTTGTAGAAGTACATATTCAGTTTGCTCCGGTTTGAAAAGGTTTTAAGTTTCTTAAATTTAAACCGAAATGTGTTAAACGTTTTGGTTTTAGGTATCTAAAAATCATCTGAAGCCCACGATTTATGGTTTTCCGGTTACGGGCGATTGGTTTTGCTTTCGAAAATTTTGTTCACCCTTAATATTCATCATAGTCAAAGTTATTTTACAAACATACGACCTCTATTTATTTTCTTAATATACACGTGAAAATAAAATAACACATATTTTTTACTAGGAAAACTAACATATATTGAGAGCCAAAGTGACCATGTTCAGCATTGTCAGGGTAAAATAACGGGTAATTGGTGTTAGGAAATCACTAGTTTAACGCAGCGGAATTTAAAATTTTGATTTCCTTTTCTAGATCGTTCTTCGTTTAATGCAATAAACACGTTAAGTAGTTTGACGGTTATACCTCAGATGATCTATAAGATCGTCGCTTTGACCGCCAACGGAGAGTAGTTCAATGCGCAAGCCGTCCACGTGTCCGGCCTCTATCACTAATCCACACGAACCCCTTGCCGGAATCCTTCTTGGATTGCCATCGGAAAAACTCCGGCTGCTAGACCGGACCTTTTCTTCCCTCACAAACTCACTATGGAAGGCTCTCTATTTTACACAAGAATTATGAACTCTTGCAATTGTGTTGTACAAAAGAGCTTGATACCCACCTCTTATATATAGTGGTTGGGGCGCCCCATATGGTGTGGAGGAGAAGAAAACCTTTTTCCAATAAAATAAGGAAAATCAACTAGATTGATTTATCTCTTTAATTATAATTTATTTTGCCAATATCCTATATTGATTATAATTATCTTATTACCATAAATCTATTTTTCAAAATCAATTAATATCTTATATTAATATTATAGCAATCTTATTAATTAAAGTGCACAATCCAAGTGTATCTTATACACATAAAAGTGGCGCCCCATTAGTCAACTAATTGACTTCCGGAATATTCTTTAATTAATATAATTTATATATAATTAATATCTTGTATTTAATTTATTCATAATAAATAAATACCACCATATTAATTTACCACTATAACCTTTATAGTCTGAGATAAACTTTCCTTATTTGGTTATCAACTATAACCGCATTTTAATCCGACTCGATGTTCATATGTGTGTAACCCGATAGGCTTCCGAATATGTTGGCGTAGACACAAAGTGCAATTTACTAAAATGCCCTTCATACCTAACGATCACGGGATAGCGTCTAGCAACACACCGTGACTTCCCGATCATCGGAAGAGTCAAAAGCAATGACTACTACCTTTCATGTGAAGCGCTTACGTGTAACTTACAATCCTATCATTGTAATAATATCCATACGATCGTATCTCGAGTGTCAATACATTGACGATCGTATCTTATAATCTGGATATCATGCTCTCTCGAATAACACATTTACTCCCACTTTGCAAAGATTCTCGAGAGCTAGACATTCCTTATAAGAAGGCCATTTCGGATATTCGATCCCAATCATGTGATACGCGATTCCCGGACGACCAATCATGTATACTCCGTGATGCTTCAATATCATACCCAATCACTACCGCATGATCGCCCCGTGGTTAGGAGAAATCTCAATAGTGTCAAAGCATGACAATCCACACCGTGATGCCATGAAGACTCCGGTCAAAAGGATAACTACACAACCGCCACATAGTGTGACACTTAATGTAAGTGGGTCATTCTAACGTCACGTTCTCTAATACACGCCCACGCATACCCAAGTGTCTCTACATTTTGATAGATTTAGATCTATCCCTACCTTCTAAAAGATAGAAGACATCCAATACGTGCTTTAGTCGATTATACTATCAATGTCCCATTTGATAATACATAAAACTAGAGACATTTAAGTACCAACCTTGTTATAGTGATTAGAGATCTCATCAACCATAATCACTATCATGGTTTCTCTATCACAGATTGATACTAGGGACGTTATTATATATATACAACAAATAATATGAAGATAAACAATATATAATAACATAAGTGCTTTTATTAATCATAATAAAGTTATTACATGAACTAAATAGACTGTAAACGACCCGACCCGGTCGGATCCGGTCCAACCCGATTGGGTTTAGGACACCTTTCCAACAATTGGATCATTTGAAGACTAATTCAACTAGTAAATTGGTGGTGTTTTGGTGGTTTCTGAATGTGTCAATTGTGACTGCTTACGTACCCAGAGAATGTAAGATCAAGCCAATAATGTAGTTCTTGTTTGGAGGACAAAGAGTCTTTTCTATATGCATCCCTCGTGGGGGAAGTTGATTATGGATTCCCAATTTCATGGCATGTGATTGATGGGCCATTATGATGTTTGTAAAAGCGCCATGGTTCAATTATGCGAAAATCATGGAATGGAATCAATCATGTTATCATGTCCTTGAATATGTATCAATTATGGGATCCTGCCCTTTAATAGTTCATAGCTGTCATTCGAGTTTGGGAACGACCTTTCTCTACTGACCATAGAAGACCAATGTGATACTGTCACCATGTTGGTAATGCGGGACCATGGACACCCCGTGTCATGCCGGCTATCTGGAATTGCTGGAAGAAAATACCAAACTGAGGTAATGCTAGCTGAGTCTGGACTTGCTTGTGATGACAACCTGAGTTCCAAGGATGACCAGAATGAGATCGGTGAAGCCCTTCCCGAAGCCTTCGAATGAGATGCCGAATAATGGGCCAAGTCAGATTTGGCCCATTTGCTAATATGACCCTATCGAGCTTTCGGAGTGCCACATGTTTGACATCCGATCCATACCTATTGCCAAAGACTCCCATACCTGAGCTGAGATGAGCATCGTAGGTTAGGTCTTCACTGAAATCACGTGGCATGACTTGAAAGGCGGAAGTCTAACTGTCTCTGACATGTCCGACATATACTATCTTGTCATTCAAAATTCTAATTTCGATAATTATCTTGAGGTTTCGTTTCTGGGATCTTTTATAAACTCCCACGGAATACATTGTTTTGCACAATTGGAGGAAATATCTTCAGCCTCAACATCATATCTTCCTATAACAAGAGAAAGATTGTTCCATTTATCTTTTTAGCACTTCTGAATTTTGGTTTCGTCTTCTGAGAGAACTCTAAGTTCTCTTCTTTGTCTTAAGAGTCCTTCTCTTGAATCCATAAAACAAGTATGTCTCTTCCTTTGTCTTCACATAACTTCCATATGAGTCATGTCTTTGAGTAGACGACCTGCCTCATATGAATCCTCTGATGAAGCTCTTAGTATGGTATTTCAGAAGCTGCGTGGTACGTTGCTCAAGAGCACTCATCCATTTCTCAGATTTAAGTCACAATGTGGAAGATTCTCACAGCCTCAGATTGTAGATATGTTACTTGATCTTTGGATTATTCTACTACGGTCAAGGACATCCCTTCCATTTTGTCTGCTGCGTAGATGAGTGCGTTATGTGACGAATACAACATAGATAGGAAAATCATTAAGCCAGTCCTTCCCACTCAAAATCAAAGAGCCGGCGCCGCATTTGAGGGCTATCAGACATTGTATAGTGAGCAACTAGTTCTTTGGTCTTCGATTCTGACGAATCTTACGGGTTTTCAAGTTTTAGTCCACTGCATGACTAAGATGATAAAATGATAAAACATTTTAATGATAAAATGATAAAAATATATTAAAATGTGTCTTAATGTGTTAAAATGATAAATATTAAAAATAATAAAGTTATGCTATTTTGAAATTTTGATATATACAAGTAGAATATGATATGACTTCTTATATATGAGTGGATGCAGTTCTTGTTTGGAGGACAAAGAGTCTTTTGACTGTTGCACATATGAGCATATTATGTGATAAATACGGCGTAGATAGGAAAGTCATTAAGCCAGTCCTTCACATTCAAAATGAAAGAGCCGATGCCCCACATGAGGGCTATCATACAATGTGTAGTGAGCTGCTAGTTGCTTGTGTTCGCGGGATTCCTGATGACTCATCCGGGTTTTCATGTTTTGGTCCATTGCATGATAAACAGTGGCGGACCTGCCTCTTGATCCAAAAAAGCTTACATTAAAATTTGTATTTATGACATAGTTTGTCCTCCTTAATTTTTTTTTATTTAAAAAATTATTATCCCACTTACTCCGATATCCTGCGTCCGCCTTCATTGATAAAAATGATAAAGTTATAAAAATATATTAAGGAGCATATACAGTACTATAGAATAATCTTTTTCTTGTCAAAATTCACATATTTTATAGGGGTAAATTGTCACGCACCTTCATCTTCTCCAACCCCTACTTTCACGCTCAACTCAATTCCTCCCAAACCCAACATTATTATCTTCCTTTCATCGGGATGCATCTGTTGTTTGTGAAGCATCCCTTTCATTGCCTCACGTTTCTCTACCTCAACCTTCTCCATTGCAGCCTGTTCATCTATCGGTGCTTCCTAACTGGTCTTCAGATTAATGGTGAATCCATATATTGTCTTGGAAATTAGAGCTTCTTATGTGTCATTGGGTTTATGTATTTGTTGCCTTATTATAAGTGGTATTGTTCCATAAAAAAAATGTAACCTGTTGTATTGAGGTACTGTCGAGAAGTCATTGGTTAAATTATTATTTCTGTGAGGCTATCTCCAATGGAGCACTCTAATAGAGAAATATAAAAGTGATTGTATTGAATTGATTATAATAATGAACATAAATACAATATTTATAGACTAATTAATAATAGAGATCTATTCAACTCTATCTAAACCAAATTAATAATCTATCTTAACAATTCTCTCATAGTTTAAGATCAAACACATTTATTTAAACAAACTCCTAACTCAATCTTGTCATTAAATATCTCTAACACGCCTCAAATCTCATCATAATGCAAACGAATATGAAGATTGGCTTGGAATAAATCAATCTTGTTTCCTTCAATGGTGTCTACAACAAACGCCTTCATATCAATCCAAAAAAATCTACTTGCATTAACCTCGCTATTGATTGAATCTACATTGGATGACTCAAAATTTTGACGAGTCATAGAAAAAAAGTGATAGAACTGAATATTTGGAGGGAAAATCATCATTGAGATGATTGAATACCCTAAAGAAATTATTTTAGCTGGATGACTCGAAAATTTTGAGGAGCCATAAAAAGTGATAGAAAAGAAGAAATATTTGGAGGGATAATCATCCTTAAGATGAGTGAATACACTAAAAAAATAGAAAAAATTATAGATTGAGATAGATCATATCGAGTGAAAATGATAGCAGCCGATGAAATGAGTGAATTGAGAGATGTAGTTTATTTTCATAAAAAAAATAGTTGATATAATCTCAACAAGTGGAGGTGGAGAAAATATAATAGAAAAGAGATGGAGAGAGATGCTGGTTTGCATGTGAGATAAGGACATCAATAAGAGATTTATTTAAATTAAAATAGAAAACAGGAAGGAAAAAAAAACAAACTAGGGCCGAGGCTGTCAACTTGTGGAAACCATGCTTGTAGACTCCAAAGCCGAACAAGAATCCAATGAGGACGACCATGGCGACCACACATGTTAATAGTTTGTTTGGATGAAGAATTTATTTAGAATAATAATTGAAATAGCATAGGAAAAATGAGATGAATTATGAAAGGGCAGGGGTGAGGGTTCGTTTAGATCAATGTTACGAACCCCACCTGCACATTTTTCCGTAAAACTTCTCGGACCTAAAAGACGCTAGTCTGGGAGATTCCATAATAAAGAAATATAAAATTGATTGTATTGAATCTATCATAGCAATTCTATCAAATAAAACTCTATTTAAACCAAATAATCTATCATAACAATTCTATAATAATTTAAGTTCAAACACAATTATTTAAACAAACTCCTAACTCAATCTTGTCATTATCTTTAACACACTCCATCAACTACTTAAAAAAAACTGAAGTGTATTTTACACACTCTAACTCTATAATGGCTTCACTTTGAAACACTCTAAACTTGAAATCTGCTACATACATTGCTCTAGTAATATGGATAAGGATGACAATTTCGACCCAACCCGCTGGATATCCACCCAACCCTATCCGTTAGGGTAGAGTATTTTTTTGGTAGGGAAGGTTATGAGTTTTATTTTTCAAAACCTGATGCTTTGGTAGGATATATATATATATATATATATATATATATATATATATATATATATATATTCACCATGATTAAATAATGACAACTTACGTTACCTAAAAAGAGTAAGAAAACAATAAAAATTCTCACAAAAAAGAAACAAAATAACAATAACACTAAGATGTAATTTAAATAGCACTAATATTTTATTTACATATCAATTGTCGATGTCAAAAGCACTATTTTCCCTCCCAAACGATTTCACAAAATCAAGGTTGACAGGTGCGATTTTTTAATCCTTTGAATTTTTTAATTATTGTATTCTTTAATCTAATATATTCTTCTCTAATATCTATCATAAACCCAAAATCCGTATCAATCCCGATACAATGTATATTGGTATTTTTTCCTTCACAACTCATGCAGCCAAAGCCAAGATTGATATGCGTGACTTTTCATCTTTTGATTTTTAATTGTTTCAGTGTATGTTTGATATAATATGTTTTAAAAAACTCTAATTTTTTAATCTGGGCACTACCAGCAGAGGCCTCAAATTTTATCCCTAAAATAATATAAAATAATACATATCCCTATTTTACAACATCTCAATTCAAAAACATCTACAACAGCATCCATATCCTTATCCCTATAACATTTCAAATAATATTAAATAATACATATTCTACCTCACAACCCTATTTATACACATTAAATATTTATTATTTCACTCCAGCAGCATCCCTATCCTTATCCCTATAATTTTTAACAATTAAATATGTTTAGGGCGATGAATAATAGTGCATCCCACAAGTAGGATGATCGCTCATATCCCTAAAAATAAATAGGGATATGGACTCATTGTAGGAGCTATTTGAGGCAAAACTCTATTTTTTATCTTCATTTTAGGGATAGGACACCGTATAGGGCTTATGCTGGGAGTGCTTAAAGCACTTTTGTTTTCTTTTTTCTTCTTACAAAATTGACAACTTTATTTATATTTTTGAGTTAACATAAACCTATTTTGTCACCTCTATAATATTTCGGAAGTCTACGCGATATTTTGACATGAATATGGTCATGAATTTCCTTTATTCAATAGTTTTTAGAATTTACGCATCATTTGTCATATTTAAAATTTCTTACTCTACATTCAACATTTTGATACACAAGGATAAGGAACAAACACATTCAAATATCACGTTCTAAGGATTCAACACATATTTTAAGACTTGATTTTGTGTATTTACGTCAACCGTATTACATAAAATTTCTCATTATATGAAATTTCATTGTTCAATTGTAATTGAACCAGCTTATCCATGGATATGAATACACCCGTGGATATCCACGCAGGTAGGGCATGTAGGTAATGGGTAGGCAAGAAAAAAAAATTGATAGGTGGGAATGCGAATATAGTAAAATCCGTGCTCACCCTGCACTTCATCCCTAAATATGGAGAAATTGTTTAGGTGAATAAGACACAATCAACTTGCAGTCTTGCACCCTTTTCAATCACACTATTTTTTTTTCTTTTTGTTCTATATAAGAGTATCTTTTAATATCAATATTTTATAAACTACAAATTCATAATTTAATTATAATAGTATCCTTTTCAAAAAAATTATAATAGTTATCTAAAGTGATATTACTAGGGATAAGGAGGAAAAAAACCCTTCAACAACAGATGTTTTCATTGTTATTTATAGCATCAAAAATATTTTCAATAGCTCATCTAAAAGTTTGAAGATGATGAAAACGGAAATAAAAATAAAAAATAGAGTAGAAAAGTGTTTAATGTTGATTGTATAATTTTGTTTGTTAAATAAAATAAGATGAAGGGAAAAATGTTTTAAGAGGATTATATGAAGGTGTTTGTTGAAGTAAATTGATTTATAAAGTGTTAAAAATATATAAATCAAACTAAAACGATAGAGTTAAAGGGTGATATAAATGATTGTTGTTGGAGACCGTCGTAGCTTTATGATTTCTATGGGATGTAGTGTCGAGAACTCATTTTGCGTGTTTGAATCATTGGTTAAATTTAGTGTCTGAAAGATCTATTTGCAAGTTCTGTTTGTTTTGGTTTCTTAAACTCTTTTTATCACATTCAAAGTAGCAGTTGGGTAGTTTCGTTGGAGTACCATAGAAATAGGGAGGAGAATGGGTAATAGCTAGGGCTCAAAATATCCCGAATCCCGACCCGACCCGACCCGACATCCGACGGCCCTGCTTGGTTTCTCGGGTTGGATTGGGTTGAATTGATTCAAGAAAGAGAAATAAAATAAAATATAGTGAAATAATAATTATAAGGTTGAAATGTTATGTTGAAATTTATGTAGTTGAAGAAATAATTGATGAGAGAAATATAAATGAAATATTATATTGAAAAAGTAATGGTTAAATAATATAATGAGTGATTAAAGTGAATTAATTAATATTATTTTATTTGTTGATGTTGAATGATTGATGAGAGAAGTTTATAATAAAATAATAGAATTAATAAAATAATAATAAATAAGATAATTTGAGTGAATAAAATATCGGGTTGTATCCAATTAAACCAAACAAGGCGTAAAATATCCGATCCGATCTTTTTCCAAATCGATATTTTTCCAACTCGATTATTTCGGTTTCTCCCGACCCACATAAATCGGGAGCTCATTCGGTGGTAGACTTCAATCTCGATGGGATCCTTGAGCCCGACCTCGACAAAATTAATTATAATACATATATTCTTTCGTATAAAAATAATATATATATATATATATATATATATATATATATATATATATATATATATATATATATATGTTATCCCAAATAATAAATAATATATGCAATACTACCATTTTTTGTTTGAAAAATACATTATATTTATTGCGCTAGTGAAATTGAACACGCGATTTACCTCAATAACAAATATATGTTCATCTTCTTCACCATTCGACGCCGCCCTTCTTCATCCTACGCCGCTATTAAGTGTCGAATCTTTATATTGATGGTTGTTTCCATTCAATCTCTTATGTGTTTTATGTTGTCTTATTTCAAAATAACATAACCATTTTCACATGCTATTTTTTGGAATATGTTCTCCTAACCCGATGGGATCCCCGAACATTCGGGTATCTCGATTATCGGGTCCCGACACATGTCTGGTACGGGTACGGGTAAAAAACGTGTTCCCGAATCAGGCCAGGACGGGGTTGGGTTGGAGAGTTACGGGTCGGGTCCCGACCCGATACTAGCCCTACTTATATATAGGCTTTTGGAAACCCTAGGTCGGTTTTCAAAGACTTGAAAAGAAAAAGAAAACATTAAGAAAAGGAAAAAGAGAACAAATTACGAATGACTAAAATACTCTCACTAAAAGGTGAAGGGTTTTACATTCTCCCCTTCTTATAAGAAGTTTCGTCCTTAAAACTTGATGCACCGGGTAAGGACAGAAACTCGAAGACAAGAGAAATACCACAAACAAGATGGTCTTGAGGGTCTTGATTAAAGCCTAAAGATCAACATCCTAGACATCAGTGTTTACGCCCAAGATTTCTTAACTTAGGCTTGCCCATGTTTTCCGAACTTAGGCTCTGAAACCAACTGTAACGCCCCTATCCCAGATACCGAGTCCTTATCTGGACACGGGACGTTAGGCATGTGACATTTAGAGTAAATTTTAAATATCACGTAAGCCTTGTGTCATATCAGAGTAATTAACGATTCGTACGGATGAAAAAAAGCTGAAGACTCGGGAAAATAGACCCTCATGGTCTTTCAATAACAACCCACAACCAGAATACAATGTCAAACTAAAGCACAAATAACTGAAAGAAACACTATTATCCATTACAACTGTCCGTCTGGAAAAAAAAGGAACTACAACAAAAGGAAACTAAATCATAAACGACTCCACTCAAACCAACATGTACCTCCGATCATAAACGACTCACTCATCGTCAAAACAACATGTACCTACAACTTTCTTATTCCAAATAAAAGAGTAAGCACCGGTCGAATGTTCAGTAATGAGAAAGAAGATCAAAAGAGAGATTCATGGTTGTCGTAATCTGGGAGACACGACATGAATCTACTTCATCCACTTTAACAAATTGTTTAGATCCGTTACAAGATATATTAGGAAAACTTCTTTTAAAGTAAAACTTGAAGAATACATAAAGACATCTTTAAGAGCATATTTTTTTTGAAGATAAGAGCATATCTTGAAACAAAAGGCAATGCCACTTGAAAATCAACAATAAACCATGCATAGAAAACATGTCTACGTAATACATTAGTTTATCTCGCACGCACTTGTTCGCTCAATTAACTACTTAGTTAGCGTGTTTAGCCTAATGATCAACCTTACGGAAGCCATCTACTAACCCACACCATACTTTTCTACTACCATAGCATGTTCGTGTCTCTGTCTACCATGTTCATGTTTCATACTTCCCGAGCATATTCTTGTTCCTGTCTTGACTATTTTGTATCTCCCGTGGGACTTAAAACCCACATGGCTTAGCATAAGAGCTTGTTGACACGGGGAACATGACTATTCATACATCCAACATGGGTCTGGGCCATGGTACACCGTTCGGTTCGTTGTCTTGAAACGACATAGGAATACAATTAGTCATATGTCCGACACGAGACTTAGAACCCATGGTACTCCGCTCAAGACATCTCCGTATAACATACTATAAACACATAAGAGCACACAAAGCACATATATTCACGTTAAAATCCATATCTAACCTACATGAGCGCACAAAATCCATAACAACGCCAGCACTACCACCATATCTCCACTAATCATAGAATACGTAACCTATAAACATAGCCGAACCTAAAGTAACTTCCAGACACCATGTTGTTAACCTGGATTGCCCAAAACTAAGTTTGAGGGTCATTCAGTGAACTATCTTGAGTGGAGGCCACGGACACCACCCAGGCTTTATCCCCGAACTCGCTTGACGTGCTCTAAGATGTCTGTAACCTAAGTCCGGGATCACCGGATGCTTTCTCGGCAAAGGCCGTGAGCAACGGCCAAGGTCACAGTCCCCATAGATTGAAAGTTTTGATGATACCAAAATAGTTAGTTTAAAACCAAGTAGATGTTTGCTTAGTAGTTTGACATGTGAATTTTATAGATTAGTCGACTTTTCTTGTACTTGTAGAATCTAAGATAGCCTAGTCTTGAAGTTTTGAACACAAGAAGACTCGATGACCGCACTTTGTTCATCCATCTATCGACTACTCAAGTCGAGTTCTTACAAAGGAAAAGTAGACCAGCAAGCAAAGTAAAAGAGCGATTTAGTAAAGTATTCGGATCTGCACAAGTCAAAGATCGCACTGCAGACGACCAATGATTCCCTTAAGTGACTAAAAAGATAAATGAAGTGATAAATTAAAGGGCAATCCACACCGTGATGCCATGAAGACTCCGGTCTTAAGGATAATTACACAACCGCCACATAGTGTGACACTTATCCGTGTAAGTGGGTCAGTCTAACGTATGCATTCTCTAATACACGTCCACGTACAGTCCAAGTGTCTCTACACTTCGATAGACGAGATTTATCCCCGCCTCTTAAAGACAGTAAGACATCTAATACGTGCTAGTCTGCTTATACTATCAATGCCCTGCTTAATAGTACATCACCTAGAGACATTTAAGTATCAAACTTATTAAAGTGATTAGAGATCTCATCAACCATAATCGCCTATCATGGTTTCTCTATCACGCTTTAATACTAAGGACGTTATCATATAACAATTCATAATTGGTTCTTTAAAAGAACATATATATGACAAATGTAAAATCCATTTAATATATGTATAAACATAAAGAAATAGTAGAAATGATCCGATCCGGTCGGATCCGGTCCAACCCGATTGGGTTTAGGACACTATTCCAACAATCTCCCACTTGGCCTAAAACCAATCACTAGCACACACAAGACCAAGTTGAAACACAAGAATCTGATGCACTACTCGCAACCAGCCCTAGCCATAAATGGATCGCTATCCGTGGGGACTCAGACTATCTTCATATCATGTTCCAAATGACCAAGTCAAAGGAACCGCGGCCAACACACACAATAATCTCTCGACGAGACCCTCGGTCCTTGCTTCAAGCAATGAATCCACTTACTATATCGCCTATATAGAAAAGGTGGAAGAACTGCATAAGGTTCAAGAATGAACCTTCTAGATCCATGTATCGCCTCCCATCGCGCTTCTAAGGCACTACTGTGTGTTTTGGCCTAGTTGTAGAATTTACAAAGACCCATCGCTAAGAACATTTCCCGCTTCACCGTATCACTTATTCAAAGTGATCGCAAAACCTGCATCAGATCTCCCACTCGCCTTCATAAGACTTAGGATATACGCCTCAGATAACTATATTTATCTAATTCCAAGTTTCAATAAACTAGACCTCTCCTTAACTTGTTTAAGGATATTCTCGACATTCACCAGATTTACTTTCATACTTGCTCATGACTATTCATGGACTATGAACATCCGGCATTACCTATAAGATGGTTCCTATCAGCAGAGCTGGCGAAACCTTCCATAAGCATCATCTTTCACCTTATCTTTAGACTAACGCCCTAACACGTATAGATCTTGAGAACACCGCCAAAGCAAGATCCCCTGTCGCGATCTTTGCTAAACTCCTTTTAGCATCACATCTATATAAGTAAACTATAATCTAACAATAGTTAAATCTATCGCTATAGATTCTTATTTCCAAAAAATAAGAACTGCCAATCCAAGTACTTTCGTAAAGACCTTGAATTACCAAACATTAATTGATCAGACATAGAGTGGCAATTCCTCAAAGAGATATCTAATACATTGCTCAAAAATCATAACACACTCCCACCATCCATATTGCATACGGGCATATCCTTCTTTTGACTAAGCCAAACTCCTTTGATCACAAACAAAGAAATCGCTCTAGAGAAACTTGTTTGAGTCCATAAATGGATCTCGTGGGCCTACATATCATGTCATCGTTTATGAACATCGAGTTGGTTGCCCAACGCCTTCAACACTATCATATAGTCATGATACGGGTTATAACAAGTATTATCTCGAATAGAATCGGGCTCAAATTTCACGGGACATTCCTCTAGGTGAGACAGACTAGGTTCATAACCTGGTTGTCACTGATGGAATCTAATTCAGATATTATGGCTCCTGGCCATATCGCTCAATCTTGCCTTTCAAACATTCTTTCACAAGTCGTGAGATATTCATTCTTCAAGATGAACATACCGATAGCCTTTTCAGGCTTGAGGTTATCCACAGACTTACAGAACTTTTGTGTGCACTGAGCAGTGTTCTACACCTCATCGCTATGCGGCATCTGCTCATGTTCCAATGGTTGAATATATCTTTGAGGTTCTCAGACTACATTTGAGATCTAAATCTACTCCCACTGTTTCTTTTGGAAGAAACACTTCCTCTAGAAGACAAAGATGTTTGGAGACAAACATTTTGCTCCACGGACAAGTAGATAATATCCAAATGATTTGCTAAGTCATTCCACAAAGTTGCATATGTCGACTTAGGTCCAAACCTTTCTCGACTTTGCCTATGACAACTTCAAATCATCGGTTAAGATAGATTCGACATTATCTTCTTCCATATCTAATATGGAATTTATTCAACCTTTATTCTTTGGAACCCGCTAAGTATAAGGGCATTATCCCGAAACGGCTAAGGATACTTCGTGATGGCTTGCGCCACACCTTTATCATATAAAGTGTTATTTCCATTTTGGGAACACAATCTAATTGCGTATCCCAAAGATGGTATCCTTCAAGGGAGAATCTTATTCCCTTTCAGACGACTTCTGAAACACCCTTTAAGTATTAATTACTTCAATCCAATTGAAGATTAATTCCTAAGTAGCTCATCAATCTCATATTCGCATCGCTCGAACTTTTCGGCTTTCCGAATTATGCACTTCACTGAGTACACTTGACTATTTCTAAAAATAGTCATAGAGATTAACAAACAATTGTTTGTGGCATTAATTGTCGTAAGCCAACAAACATCGGTATGTTTAGACTTTAGACATTTTTTCTAGAGTTTACGACCTTTTTCATAAAAAGGGTATTTTAGTCATCTTTAGATAAGATACGATTACCCACGTGATTCATAATCATATTGTTCAACATCATCGTAATGATGTTTAATTACACGCTTCTTTCCGTAGAGACTATGTCTGTGAGTAACCACAAATCAAGGATAATAACCATACAAATATTTAGTTGAGATCCCATCACTTATATCATCTATATAGTGACATCAATCTAGTATGTTAGATTCAAAGACCTTCCAACTTTATCGGAATAACATTTATTCTTTACGATTGAATATGTCTACTAAATCCTAACAAATAACTCAAAGTATGTTCTTCATAAGAACCGAACATAATAACATTTATTTAGTTCCCTTTATCGCTTACTAGATCCGCATTATGGTAAGTGTTACAACGCTTGCTTCACCTTCCATTTCTCATTTTAATCTTTCTAATTTAATCACACTCGCAAGATATCATATATCTAATAGTTGACTTTCACTTAGATAGATTTATCTCAACTCACTTGCCTAGAATAGAAACTTCAATAAGTTCTCTATTTAAGCACACGCCCTAACTTTCATTTTTAATCCTTTAAGCACTTGAAAATGTTTCTTATTGTAGTCTTCATAAGACTTAAGAAAGATCACAAGAGCCATGTCTTTAATTTCCTTTCATAAAGAAAATCTAAAGTTTATTAAATAGTTTATTTAATCATAAGGTGAAAATCTATGTTTTATTATGATATATTTTATGGTATTTTCCTCTTAATTGGATTAATTGCATAATAAATGGCCCTTATATGGAAATATTGAGCATACTAGGTTTTTAAGGACTTAATCGCAATATTGAATAAATTATGTGTTTTCATCGTGAATTATAATTAATTGACTTTATTACGCTTTATGATGTTTTCCATGTGTTATAGGTATGTTCATTGTGCTCAAATGATGATCAAAAGGGTTAAAATTGAGCTATAAAGATTTAAGAAGAGATAATGATCGAATGGAGTGGACAGAAAAGAGATAGAGATGATTTAATCAAGTTTTATTCCAAATAAATCAAGGCCCAAGTCCCGCCCAGAGTGGACGGGCGCCTGATAATCCAAACGGGCGCCTCAGAGGAAGAATTCAATATTGAGGCATCATGAACTTATCGAACGAACGCCCGTAATAATCAAACGAGCGTCCAAAGTGCAAAAGAAGATCGAGAGTTTGGACGCTATCCAAACGAACGCCTCGCTGTTGGAGTTCGTAACACCGACGAGCGCCTACTCAATCAAACGAAAGTCCGGATTGCCGACTTAGTGAAACCGCCAAAAATCTCTATAAATACTTGCCTATTTTCACACATTGAGAGACCAATTTACAATTCTCGAACCCTAAACCCTAGGGGCGGCTATAGGCTGCGTTTTTACTCAGTTTTTTCCCAGTTTTATGTTCTTAAATTCCTAGATAAAATTAGGTTAGTTTATGCAATTTACTTCAACAATTCAAGCTATTCAAGGATGCTAAGAGGCTAGGCTTCAATCAAACGAGCATTGTGAAGCCATCCAACTTACATTACTTTTGATTCTTCGGTTATTTTGTAAGTTTTTAATCAAGTTGTTTCCTTTATCATGTCTTATGTTGATTAATTGCATTTATATCGAAAGATGTGCATGTATGATGCTTTATATTTGATGAAAGTCTTTATAAACATTAGATCACCATGATTTAGAAATAGATCTTTAATCTATGTCAAACGAAAGTTGATAGGTTGGAAATCTAGGTTAAAACGTTAAAGTTTACATCTTTGTTTATGTTATGACGCTGCTAATTTCCGTGAATCGAAAGATAGAAATTAATAGGCGAATCATCTACGAAAGTAGGATTCATACCTTTGATAAGATGAACCACAACTTGGTAGAAACCGCAATATAATCGGATGAGAGATTAGTGTTTGTTGGATAGGTGGATCAATACTGCTTGCCCGTGATTAAACTTGATTTAACCTCTTGAGACTTGAACTGCTTAGTTAGTTTATTTTCTATTTGCACTTTTGTAGTAATTTGTTCGCAACCAAACCTCCCTAGCTTTGGATTCGCCCTCTCTGCCTAGTTTATATTCAAAGATATATGTTCGGCTTTAGTTTTGTTTAATCGCTGCTTAGTTTAGTTTTCCGTGACATAACTTAGTTAGACAAAACTAGAACCACCACCGCCTAGTTCCCTCAGAAGATCGACCCGGCATTAACCACTAGTACTACGATCCTTATACTTGGGGTTAACCGGATTATAAATTTATTACTTGTTTGTTTTGCATAGATAAAACTGTAGACAAGTTTTTGGCGCCATGTCGGGAACCGGACGGTTGTCTAGTTTTTGTTCTAGTTTTTATTTTGCTTTCAATTCCTGCTTTTAGGTTAGATATTTTCAATTTCGCTTGTGGTTAGTAGTTTAGTTGTTTTTGTTCAAATTTCGCTGCTTTAATTATGCGCTTTTGCTAGTAGTTAATATAAAATCTTTGCTCCTAATTTATCCTCTCGCTTTCGCTTACCACGCCTGCTTTTCCTATCCGCTGCCAGCTTGACGAAAGGCCCCCAGATACTGTGACGCCCGCCCAGCTTCTTGCTTCACCGGACGAGCGCTTAGTTTATCGACGCCCGCCCTCCAAAATCCTCGATCTCGAATCGATTTCGACGAATGCATTTGTGCGCTCACACTTCGACGCCCGCTCATCTCGAAATCGGCCGACGCCGTCTACAATTTTGGACGTCCGTCTGCCTTCTTTTCCTTCTATCAACTTCTTCTTTTCTTTTTTCTTTTCCTAGGTTTTGATCTTAGATTAGATTATAAGTCTTTAGCTTAAGTCGTTAGTTTCTTAGTTTATAGTTCTCTTTCTCTCACTCTTTCTTTCTTGCTCAACAACTTGATCTTGATCTCGGTGTATGCAAACTCGTAGTCGGAAGGGACCACTAATCTACTCCCTCGACTCCCGAAGCGACCATAGTCCACCTAATAGGCGGAAACTTCGGTTCGACGGGCGAAACACTCTAGATCAAGAATTTGAGCATTATCTTTCGTGAGAAATCGAAAGAATAGTAATAATGGCAAATGAAGATAGACGGACGCTGGTCGACTATGCCATGCCTGGCATAAATACCATCAACCCCGCTGATTGTTATGCCAACCATTATCGCCAAACTTTCGAGCCAAAGCCAGACTTATTCAGATGATGCAAAGATGCATCGATTTTTCACGGCTATCAATCTGAGAACCCCACACTCACCTACACACATTTCTACACATATGCGGTACTACCCGTATCCAAGGTGTAAGTGAGGACGCAATCAAGCTCAAACTTTTCCCATTTTCCTTATGGGGGGAAGCACTAGAGTGGTATCACTCTCTCCCTCGAATCCATTACGACTGGGCCGACTTGAAAGAGAATTTTTGAGTCAATATTTCCTCCATCAAAGACGGCCCCAGATTTGAATGAAATCTTCACCTTCCGCCGCAGGAAAATGAGTCTTTCTTTGATTGTCGAAAAGGTTCAAGTCCCTCCTCCGAAAATGCTCTACCATGGCTTGCCGATGCAAAGGCAAGTCCATACATTCTTTAGCGGATTGACCGAGCTCACTAAGGGCATGGTCAATAGTTCATCCGACGGGCATTTTTGAAGAAGACTCAGACGAAGGATGGGCATTGTTCAAGACATTGCCAAATATAACTATGCTCCATCCTATCAAGCTATTCAGCACCTCCTCCTCCTCCCAAGGTCGAGGAAGTGACTATGCAGACCGATTGCCATGTTGCAAAAGCAAATGGCTAACTCTCAACCGACAACGCCCCAAATCGCTCCTAATCCGAGTAATCGACTTTTTGTTTCCACGTAACTCTCAGTCCTCAGATTGCAACAATTGTTGTCAACCTCGCCACGTGTTCACCAAAGGTCAATTTCAACCCCCTCTCGCCATCAAGTCAACGCTGCTCATAATAATGGATGTGATAATCCAATCACATGCCAAGTGTGTGATGATCCGGGCACATCGCTTCGCTTCGCCCCATGATTGACAAAACGCGAAGTGAATGCTTTTTCCGCCGCCTAATCTCTAGGTTCAATAACCACCTTCCGCCGTAATAATGCTCAAAATCGTGGCTTCATCCGTAATCCGAGTTTCAATCGTAATCCAAACTCAACTTTAATTCTAACCCGAACTTCAATAGAAACCCTGGTTTTGGTTCAACTAAAACTCTAATTTTTCCAATCAAACACAAAGGTTTAATCTGACTTGCCCTCCATTTCTAATTCCAATTATCATAATCGCCCAAATGCCACCACAAAATCAAAATTTCTCCACCTCAAGGCCCTCGAATTCTAATGACCTCAAGGTCAATGGAACTCATTCAAAGAGGAGCAAAACAAGAACATTCAAATTTCCACGAGTACCAATAAGAACCTTGAAAGACAGATAGGGCAATCTGTCGAGCAGCTTAGCATCAAGACCCCGGGCATTTGCCCGCTTTTACCGAAAAATCCTAAGGGCGGTCATGTTGCTCAAAGCCGATTTAAGCAAAGCAGCCCAATGTATCGACTCGCACTCAACCATGCACTATGGACAAGAGGAAGCCAAGATAATGAGTTTAAGAAGCGGTACATACCGAGTGGTCCCCTGGCTTTCAGGAAATTACAGCAGCCCCTCCCGCCATTGATAAGGCAGAGGGGAAGTTGAGCACCCATCGCCCCTTGGTCGCAAGCAAGTAATCAGTGGCCGATCCTCGATAGTGAAAAGGTTGGAAATCCTCGTGGTCGCTCCCCGAGGATCGAACAGTTGGAAATCCTCAAGTGGTCGATCCCTTGAGGACCGAAAAGGAAAAGAAAGTCGTGGCCGATCCTCGACTACGAAAGCTTCAAAAGACGGTTCGTGGAAAGATTTGGAAGACAAAGCTATCGCCGCATCCTCAAAGAAAGTCTTTTCCGAGAGTGATCTCAAGAAGCTTCCGCTTCCACCGAGGAAGAGCAACATTCCATTGGTTGAAGACAAAAAGTACGAGAAGGTGCTAAACCTTCAAAATACTCGTAAATCTGCCATTATCCGAGGTCTTGGCCGAGATGCCTAAGTATACAAAGTTCATCAAGGATGTTGTATCTTCCAAGAAGAAGTTAGCAGTGAATGGATCAAGCAGCTGGTAAGGAGTGTTCTCTCGTCAATTATGAAAGCTACCAATCAAGAGAAGCGACCCAGAAAAATTTGTGCTCACATTGCGATGGGAGGACTAGTCTTCCCAAATTCCTTATGTGACTGGGTGCATCTATCACCTTGATGCCATTATCTCAGGTGCAAGCAAATTGGTTTACAAAGTCTTCTAGAACCCACGACCATGAATTTGCAAATCACGATAGATCTTCTAAGAAAGCTTCAGAATCTTAAAGGACGATTAGTTCAAATAGATAGGTTTACCTTTCCAGCTTGACTGGCACGCCTTAGATATTGAGAAAAGTGAAAATGTCCCCTTGATTCTTGGAAGACCTTCCTATCTACAAAGAGCCCTTATCGATTGTGATGGTGGGCACGTGACCATTCGAAAGTTGGTGACCAGTGAGGTGAGTTATAGTGTTTCTAAATCTATCAATGTACCTTCCGGATCTCCAACCGGTTGTTCCATCGAGGAGACGTCTGATGACTTTAATGACTCCATGGATACGCAAGTCTTGGCCGTAGAGGCGAATATGAGCGATTGATCGATAATCAATAATCATGGTGTGGTCAATCTAGACCGCTTAGCAAATGAATTTGAGGATGAGCTAAGAGAAGAAGCCTTGGCAGTAGGGACCACCGAGTAAGCTCAACCGATGTTGAGTTGAAGAGTGGCGATCTTAAATCAAGTCTGTAGGATCCCCGTAGATTTGGTACTCAAGCCGCTGCTCAAACATCTTAAGTATGTGTTTTTAAGAGAAGGTGACAAGCTTCCTTTGATCATCTCTCGCAAGCTATCTCGTGATAAGAGCTTAAATTGTTAAACGCCTTGCGCAAAAATGAAAAAGCCTTTGATGGCAGTGTGAGATATCCGAGGATATCTCCCGACATCCAGATGCACAAAATCAAGACCGAGGAGGGTGCAAAACGAGTTAGATGCCTTTCTCGAGAAGACTCAACCTCACATGCAAGAGGTAGTCAAGAAGGAAATTATCAAGCTTCTAGATATGGGAATCATTTACGCCATTGCCGATAAAGAATGGGTTTCCCGACTCAAGTAGTTCCCAAAAAGGTGGAATTACGATTGAGAAAAATGAGAAGGGAGAGGAGATAGCATCGAGGCTCACATGTGCCATAGTGGTCTCAGATCGATTATCGAAAGCTCAATGAGGTCACACCGAAAGATCATTTTCCCTTCCATTCATAGACCGTATGCTTGAGCTGCCTGGGGCGGGCACGATTCTATCGCTTCGGATGGATATTCGTGATACTTCCGATACCCATCGATCATGTTGACTAAGAGAAGACCACTTTCACTTGCTCTTTACGGGACATTCGCCACAGCGGATGCCATTTGGTCTCTCAGAATGCCCCGCCACCTTTCAAAGGTGTATGATGGCAATCTTTGACGGGTTAGTTGAAAAGTGCATGGAGATTTTTATGGATCGATTTCTCGTCTTCGGTCAATCCTTCGATGATGGCCTCGATAATCTTGATCAAAGTGTTGTCTAGATGTGTGGAAAGGACTTAGTGCTCAATTGGGAAAAATGCCATTTCATGGTAGATGAAGGCATAGTTCTTGGCCACAAAGTGTCCGCCAAAGGTATGTAAGTAGATAGGGCCAAGGTAGGCCATTGAGAAGATGAGTTATCCTAAGAATGTACGCAAGTCGAGGTTTCTCGACATGTCGGTTTCTATAGAGATTCATCCAAGATTTTTCCAAAGTAGCCAAGCCCCTCTCTACTCGCTTCAAGGAAGACGTTGAATTCGATTTTGATGATAGCCGCAAGCACGCTGCTTGAGGAGCTCAAAATCGCCTGATCTCTCGCTCCAATTTATTTCACCGACCGAACTTACCCTTTGAGCTTATGTATGGCGCATCCAACTATGCCGCAGCACTTTAGGCAAAAGCTTAATGGAAAGTTCCACCTTATCTATTATGCCACCACACATCGAATCCTTCTCAAGTTAACTACACAACCACCGGTGGAATTATTAGCCGTAGTCTTTGCTATGGATAAGTTTCGTAGTTACTTGCAGGTGCTCTCATGATTGTGTGGACTCGATCACGCCGCCTTGCGTATCTCATGACCAAAAAGGAAGCTAAACCGCTACTATCGCGCTGGATACCGACTTCTCCAAGAGTTTGACGCTCAAATCAAAGATAAGAAGGGCAAAGGAGAACGAGTGGCGGATCATGTCTCTAGGATGATAAGTGAGGAAAAGGGTGATCCTCAAGATATAGATCTTTACTTTCCTCTAGAAACATCATGTTGATCGATGGCCGCTTCCCGATGTTCCATGGTATTCGCCCATTGTGAATTACCTTCATGCCCGCTACCTTGACCTCGAGATGTCGATGAGAGAAGAAGAAGTTCTTCTCTCGATATGAAATATTTCGCTTGGGATGAACCTTATCTGCTCAAGATCCGCAAAGATGGTTTGCTTAGAGATGCATTCCTCAACTGAGCAACAAGAGATTATCGAGCAATGCCATAGTGGACCCACAGTGGTCACTTTGGTCCTTGGAAAACGGTTATAAGATCTTCCACCGGTTTCTATTGGCCTACAATCTTTAAGGATACAAGCCTTCAGAAGCTTATGCGATAGGTGTCAAAGAACCGAACTCGACAAGCGCGCTTCGACATGCCTTTAAAACCCATCTTAGAGTGCGAAGTCTTTGATGTATGGGGCATCGATTTTATGGGACCTTTCCCATCATCGTGGTGGCAACAAATACATCTTAGTCTCATGACTATGTTTCAAATGGGTGGAGGCAAGGGCTCCTCACAATGATCATAAACGGTCATGAAATTTCAAGAAGAACATCTTTGTGAGATTTGGATGCCCTCGAGCCTTGATCGCTGATGAAGGAACGATTTCTACAACCGACTTCTGAGAAAGTTCTGAAAAGTATGGTGTTCGCCATAAGACCGCACACCATACCATCCGATGACTAGCGGTCGTTGAGCGAAGCAACCAAAGCATCAAGCAAATCCTCGAAAAGACAAAGGAATGGGCCATAGAAAGGATCGAGTTTGAAATTGATGATGCACTACGGGCGATAGATCGCCTTATAAAACCCCTATGGGTACATCTCCATATCGATGGTTTACGGCAAGTCATGTCATCCGCCAATGAGTTAGAGATGTGGCCTATCAAGCGACGGGTTTCTTAACTTTGATTCCCAAACTTGTGGAAAACATCGATCGCAAAGAAATGCATGAGTTGGACGAGTTCCACTCCAGCTTACGAAAAGCGCCAGGATAAGCAAGGATAAGATGAAACTCCTCCATGACGCAAAAATTAAGAAAAGAGAATTTCAAGTAGGGAACAAGTTCTTCTTTATAATTCCAGATTACATTTGTTTTCTGAAAGTCGAGGACACGATGGTCCGGCCCTTTACGATTCTCAAAATCATTCCCGAGGCGCTCTAGAACTACTCGGTTATAAAGATCACCGCTTTGAGTTAATGGTCGAGGTGCAAACACTACATTGAGAACCTACAGCAAGCCTTTGATTGTTAAATTTCTCGATATCCTTGACGTGGTGTTAATGAGGTCGAAGACTCACGAGATTTCACCCAACTGCTTCCCGAGGATAACGGTGGTGGTCTATCACAAGAAGTTCTAGCCGGTAGTTGGGACATGGAGGAATACGCGAGGAGCAACAACTCAAACGCCAAGCAGAGAAATCTACAAAGGAGAAAGTCGACCATGGAAAGGTTCAACGATCTCGAAAAATCACAAAGCTTTAATCCCATGCGTTAGTGTCGCTTTCGCAGCCACAATCCCGATCGTAACTTTAACGAGGTAATGGCGGCGTAAAGTCAAATGGCCTCACCCAGCCGAATTTAAATGGTGTCGAGCTAACGACATAAAACAAAAAGCGCCACTAGAGGCATCCTAGATATCCAATCTTGTTTTAGTTTTTCTTAGTTCTTTTGCTTTAGTATGTTATTTTGGTTAGTTTTACTAAGCTTCTATGTTTCGATCACAAGAGGCCGCTTCAGATATGGATCTCTACGGAGTTCGCCTCGAGGAGTTCCCACTCATTAGTCGATCCCGCCGATCACAAGAGATGACGGGCCAGAGGCACTATAGTTCTTCATGTAGATTTTGACATTAGCACTGTGTTAAGACCATCACGCACGTTATCATTGTTCCACCGTGTTCGGGAGGCAAGCGAGTTCACGATCGAGGAGTTGCAGTGAGGCCATAGACGCCCTTACACGATCCTTAATGATCCTATGTCGACGGATTTGGCACTAGTGTCGCAATGAGCATTTTAGAGGTGTTGAGGTAGCCGTGAGGATTGGTGTTTGCAGGATGAGTACGACTTCCTCCGTTATCGACATGCTTCGACGCCTCATTCGCTTAGTGGATTGGGACGAGATCTACGCAGATTAGTGTTTCATTAGTTAGTTTTGCTTTCGCCGAGCCCCGACGTAAAATGGAAGCGCTGCGGGGAGGCAACCCAACGCTTTATTTTTGTCTCTGCTTTATTTTCAAATTCTCTCATGATTTTCCATATTGTACTTTTGAATTTTAAATTATCAATAATAAAGGTTTCGCTTAGTTGTTTCATATGATAAGTTTTGAAAAAAGTGGACAATTTTGTGTTTTTCTTGACTCGACGCCTGCCTAGTGATACCGACGCCAAACCGCCTCAATTTTCCTCGACGCCCGCCCAAGATATGGGACGCCTGCCTGGAAACGAGCTTTTCAACTCAGATTCGACTTTTGACCGTGACGCTCGCCTAAAAATATGGACGCCCGTCCGATAATTCCTCCAACTCAGATTCAAATCAAGCTTTTGACGAGCGGCCTAGCATTTTGGACGCCCGTCCGTTCATCACATTTCCAGCCGACGCCCGTCCGCCGAGTTGGACGAAAGGCCCACTACCTGCCTATATATATCCCCTCATGCCATGAACCTCATTCCTTCGAATTTCAAACCGCCACACCCGACTTTTGCCCTCCTCTCAACCTAAATCCCTTGATTCAACACCAAATTGGGCGATTTCAAGTGCTATAGACGCCCGACACCCTATCATCGATTTTCAAAGCCAAATCCCCAACATTCCATATTTTTGTGAGAATCGCCATCTATATAGTCCGACCTTGTTCAAGAAAAATCAATTTTTGGGGTCAATTTGTGTTGTTTTGGACGCCTACAAAGCGTTATCTTCGCCCACTCACCATCTTCGGTAAGTTTGTAGCGACTTTTCTTGATTTCTTTCATGTTTTTGTGAGTTCGATCTTCGGTCGGCTCATTTTCTTGAAGTTTGTCTCATTTTGTTGTCGTTTTCTTCCGTTATGGTGTTGTGATGATGTGGTGATGATGGTTGTGGTGGATGGGTTGGTATTGTTGAATTGAAATCCCGATTTGGATGTTAAACGGGTAACCTTTGTTGTGGGCTTGTTTGAATTGGTCTTAATAGCTTCAAACATGGTTGATAAGGAAGTGGTTGCGTAAGAAGAGGTTCGGTAAGGATGTGGCTAGTGAGAAAGGTAAAAGCGAAAGTGGTCGGACCCTCCCATAGTTTGATCCAAATAGAGGCGTAGTGATTCGAGAGCCATCCTCTGTGGGCTTCACAAATGAAAGTTAGACTGATTTGAGGGACGAGACTACTCCGATCCGAAACTAATGACGATGAACCCTTGATTAGGATGCCAGGGTACCTCACGGTGCAAAGATCTTCTGTATCTGAACGACGGTGGAGACAAATTGCATTGCATTTATAGGCCGAGATCAACCGAGGGCTGAACCGCCTCGAAGAAAGTGAGACCACCAGTGCTTCATCCCTATGCCTCGCCGGTTTGTCAACTCTAAAGCACACGAGGCCTATACCAAACACTATTTCGCCGAATATGTTGGTTGAGCGGCGGTGATAGTAGACAAAAGTGGATCCTGCTTTTGTGAAGTTGTTGAGAGATAGGAAATGGGAGGAATTGATGAAGATCCCGACTACCCCAGCTTAATGATTCGCTGGTTGTGGAGTTTTACGCTAATTTTTCGAAACCGACTTGAACACGGGGTTGTGTTGGTTCGGGTGTTAAGGTTCCCATTTCACCACAAGTTTTTAATGCAAAATACGGGTTGGCAAATGCTTAGTTGGTTGGATTATAAGGAGGAAATTAAGAGAAGGCAGATTCGGGACAGATCCCTGAGGAATTGAGGTTGAAAGTTTGCCCCGATGTTGCTTGGACGCCAGCATCGCTGTGGGGACCGTAAGGAGATTGTTACTACGGCGTGGTCTCGAGGATTGAGAGTCTATTGCCATTTCATCCAGAGTCATTTATTGTCAAGAATAATTTGACACACTTTCACATAAAGCGACTTTGGAATGTTGTATGCTTTGGTTTTCAAGTTAAATGTCGATGTTGGCTGCGATTTATGATGAGTTGGTGTTCAATGTAAGAATTATGCGGAGTTTGATTGTCCCACATTTGATTCATCGATATGCAAGGATGCCGGAGTGCCGGAGTATAAGCAGGATCATAGGCCTAAGAACCCGAGAGGTATTCAGAGAGAGAAAGCTCCGCTCACGCCGTTGAGTCGTAGGTCGCTCCTGCTATCGAGCCTGGTTCCACTTCGACACCGCCGAGCCTCGCTTCTTTCGATTATCTTCTTCCGAGATTACTCGGCATAGTATGGCTCATAGTTTGAGGACGATGTTGAGTGACATCCGGGATGGCCAAGATAATATTTTGTCGGTTTTGGAATGTATCGTTGATGGACGGCAACCGAGAGATCGGGCGGTATTCAATGCAAGTAATATGGATTATGTCTTCTCCGAGCGTATAGAGCGGTGATAGCCGAGGTGGTCAAGATGGAGGAGAAGCCTGAGTCGCCTGACGACGGCGAGGATTTGAGCCCCCGCACCTTTGCTATCGCTTCTACTACGCACCGAGCCTACACGGACGACGCCCATCGTTGTCGCACTTACTTCATCCTCCTCATGTTGATGCCCCGCCGGTGGTTCTGCCGTTATTCCTCCGCCTGATGCCCGATTCCGCCGAGTGATCTTGAGATTTTTATGCTTTTTCCGCTGATGTATTTCTTCTTTTATCCGACTTCGATCCGGTTGTATTTTGACTATTACTACTTTCCTTTGGATGCTTCTATGATTTCAGATTTTCTATTTTTCTCGCTATCGTTGACTATCGAGGCGATGTTTTATTAAATCATGTAAGCCGCCTAGCACCACATATTTGGATTATGATTTCGCTGGTATTATGATCATTTTTGGATGACGCTTGTTGTTATATCTCTTTCATTCATTCCTTTCACATTGTTACGTTATTGTGCCTCGCTTCCCCGAGATTCTCGCTTGTTTTGTCGAGTAGTGCAGATCTAGTTTTTGCTGAGCTCTCGGTCGAGTTCGGTTTTCGCTTTTTTTATCCCGACGCTTTTATGAGTGTTGTTTTTTCATGCCCGGCCTGACCAACATCTCGATTTTCTACGCATGATACAACAGCCTAAGTTTCTTATCCTTTATTTTCTCGCACAACATGAGGACATGTTGCATTTTTAAGTGCGGGGAGGGATAGTTCGATTTGTACCTATACGCATACGCTTGTTTAGTACGTTAGATTGTTGTTTTATGCGAAATGAGCGTAAATTTTTCAAAATTTTCCGACACTTTTGTTTTTGTTTTGTCCCGAGTAGGCAATTCAATTTGAAGTTCGTTGTTTTTATAGTCATCTATGCGATATTTCATATGTTCCGTAAGTTAGTTGCTTCACCCGACACTACTTTTCACTTGAGCCATGTGGACGATGAGCTATTTTATAAAGTTATACCCTGCTTTGGATTAGTAGTTTTGATTCTCTTATAAGTCATGTGCTTAGTGCTACGATATATCTTGAGATTTATGATAGTTTGTATTTAGATCCAAGTATGAGATGTCAGTGAATATCTAGAAGTTTGAATGTGATAAGTAACACGAATTAATGTCAAATGAGAAGTTGAAAATTTAAAATGAATCTATGTGTGTGTCAAAGCTAGTCGATGATTTGAGTGCGATAGGGTATACCACGATATCCTATACCACTATGATGACTAAGAGCTCACTTACGCTAGGAAAAGCTCGCCTTATGATTGAGTAAGGTAGGGGATTATCTCAAATGTCCTATTCTCGCTATGACCGGCAAAAGCTCATCCTAATGTGTGTTTAAAGTGAATGAATTCAATCAACTTAAGATATGTTGTGAAATGAATAAGGCTTAGTTTTCGTTAATCTTATCCCCAAAGATAAACTCGATAGATATGTCAGTAGGATTATCCTCTCGAGTATTTCGTAAAGGCCCTGATTCATTCGATCATCCTTTCGGATATGTCACGCTTGTAGGGTACATCTTACGAGTATCATTTATTACTATTCTACGAGGGGGTATTAGCTAGTTTTGCTTTGAGTTATTCAAGTTTGGTTTTAGTGGAAGTTTTCTATGGCTATGCACTTACACGATGGTGAACACCTAAGTTATTGAATATATGTTATACTTGTGTTTGTATGCCTGCTTTCCTTTCTCGAGCCTAATTTTTTGCTTTGTTTTGCTCGACGAGCAAAAGCTAAGTGTGTGGGAGTTGTTAAGGTGAAAATCTATGTTTTATTATGATATATTTTATGGTATTTTCCTCTTAATTGATTAATTGCATAATAAATGGCCCTTATATGGAAATATTGAGCATACTAGGTTTTTAAGGACTTAATCGCAATATTGAATAAATTATGTGTTTTCATCGTGAATTATAATTAATTGACTTTATTACGCTTTACGATGTTTTCCATGTGTTATGTATGTTCATTGTGCTCAAATGATGATCAAAAGTGGTTAAAATTCGAGCTATAAAGATTTAAGAAGAGATAATGATCGAATGGAGTGGACAGAAAAGAGATAGAGATGATTTAATCAAGTTTTATTCCAACTAAATCAAGGCCCAAGTCCTGCCCCGGAGTGGACGGGCGCCTCATAATCCAAACGGGATTGAGGCATCATGAACTTATCGAACGAACGCCCGCAATAATCAAACGAAAGGCCCAAAGTGCAAAAAGAAGATCGAGAGTTTGGACGCTATCCAAACGAACGCCTCGCGTGGAGTTCGTAACACCCGACGAGCGGCCTACTCAATCAAACGAAAGGCCCGGATTGCCGATTTAGTGAAACCGCCAAATCTCTATAAATACTTGCCTATTTTCACACATTGAGAGACCAATTTACAATTCTCAACCCTAAACCCTGGGGGCGGCTATAGGCCATGCTTTTACTCGCTTTTTTCCCGCTTTATGTTCTTAAATTCCTAGATAAAATTAGTTTAGTTTATGCAATTTACTTCAACAATTCAAGCTATTCAAGGATGCTAAGAGGCTAGGCTTCAATCAAACGAGCATTGTGAAGCCATCCAACTTACATTACCTTTGATTCTTCGGTTATTTTGTAAGTTTTTAATCAAGTTGTTTCCTTTATCATGTCTTATGTTGATTAATTGCATTTATATCGAAAGATGTGCATGTATGATGCTTTATATTTGATGAAAGTCTTTATAAACATTGTATCACCATGATTTAGGAATAGATCTTTAATCTATGTCAAACGAAAGTTGATAGGTTGGAAATCTAGGTTAAAACGTTAAAGTTTACATCTTTGTTTATGTTATGACGCCAAGCACTTCGTAAATCGAAAGATAGAAATTAATAGGCTAATCATCTACGAAAAGTAGGATTCATACCTTTGATAAGATGAACCACAACTTGGTAGAAACCGCAATATAACCGGATGAGAGATTAGTGTTTGTTGGATAGGTGGATCAATACTGCTTGCCCGTGATTAAACTTGATTTAACCTCGAGACTTGAACCGCTTAGTTAGTTTATTTTCTATTTGCACTTTTGTAGTAATTTGTTCGCAACCAAACCTCCCTAGCTTTGGATTCGCCCCTCTGCCTAGTTTATATTCAGCATATATGTTCAGCTTTAGTTTTGTTTAATCTGTTTAGTTTAGTTTTCCGTGACATAACTTAGTTAGACAAAAACTAGAACCACCACCGCCTAGTTCCCCAGAAGATCGACTCCGCATTAACCACTAAGATTACGATCCTTATACTTGGGTTAACCGGATTATAAATTTATTACTTGTTTGTTTTGCATAGATAAAATCAGAGACATTAACCTTTGAATCGTATTCAAAACATTGACAATTTAATTAACTCTAAGAAATGAAAGAATTAAGTCGATACTTAAATCTTATACTTTTGAAAACAACATTTTCAAAATTAGATGTGGTCATTCTTATCCAACGCTTGAATTAATTGTCATCGATGACAGTAATGATCATATTGATCGTATCCAATGTCATGAGATTCCGCCATTAATAATTAAAGCCTTCGAGTATCGTGATCAAATATGTAGTCTCCTTTATCTCTAACTACTATAAAGTGGATTGCTTGTGTCATTGCTTATTTTAAAAGGATTAAAATTTATTACTTAACCATTCTTGAGAACGCTTTCAACCAACCATAATTTGGTTTTACTAATCGAGAACAACATAAATATAAAGTTTGCTAAAACTACAACATAAAAATAAAGATAAAAGAGTGTTGTTGTCTATACACGCAAAATCAAATATGGTCTTTGGGATTATGATTTTGCTCCCACTAGTCAACTACTCCCTATTGACTTTCAAGAATTTTTTCCAAAATCCTTTAGTGGGGTCGGAATCCTATCTAGTTGACTCGATCCCCGACGTAATGATCGACCGGGTCAATTTCGACGGTAGGTACTTTACCAATCGCGCCTAACGCGACTTCCAAAGGTTTGACCAAATAACTCCTTGACAATTCACATCGCCTATGTAGTAGTCAACCTTATGTCTCTAAAATCAAACGGTCCCGACGCGGCCAATCACCGCAAGATTCTTAGTCGAGTCAGAACTCTGCGTATTCATGAGATCTCATAACGATCATATCTCGATAATGACGATATACCCGCAGGTAGTCAACTCCTGGCGGGCCGATCACTGATCCGGACAGCGGCTCTTCACCGCTACTATAATATTGGGAGACATTTTATAACTCGATTTTTGTTGTGGGGAGTAATTACGTAAATTAATTCACTTAATTAATTTAATTACGGTCTCATCAAATATATCTATCTCTATGTATATACATCCTACACATTTATCTAGATCGTGCCTAGTCATGCATCTATCGTATCATATAAAATAAATACAAGCATAAAATAAATAAATGCGAAAGTAACCGGTATGATCATGGATTTTTCCTAGGTGCGGTTTCGAATACAAACCGATTTAAACCGCTGGTCACACCCAAAGCGTAATGCAACCGCTAATAGTGATATTTAATGCCCATTCTCCAACGGGATCTTTATTCTTCTTTCTTTGTCTCCATCTTCCGCCCATTCTTGTTACATTTAATTATATTTAATAAAATAAATACACCCGCCGCACACGGGGGAGCCAACGGGAATGGATAAATGCAGTAAAATAAACTAGCCACGCTTCTTCATAACGGCTTCAGACAATTTTCAAACCAACATAAAAATTAAAACATTCACATCTATCCTATCGGCCGAGTCCACGATCAATCTGCAACCATATAATCATATTATATCTACTATATCTAATCCATACAATAACATCTTATGAAAAAGATAAAATTAAAATTTAACTACTTCAAGCCTTAATTAATCAATTAACATTTAATCTATTAAATAATTTTATCCAATCAATTAACTAATTAACATTTAATTAATTAAATGATTTTAATCTAAATAAAATTAACGATTAATTTTAAACCGATTTTAATTTTAATTTTAATTAATTAGAACTATTCCAAAATAAATCAAAATTAAAATTATTTCTTTGCTTCTTTCCTTGATTCGTAATTGCGGATGACGCTTTGGCTTCCTAAACCAAATTTTTGCAGCTTTTACAAATCAAATATTCGAAAGCTTGCGCTTATTCCAAATCAAATATTTGGAAAGACTAAATACTTTTGAGTTAGGTTCGCCACTTTCCAAAATCAAAATTTTGAAATGCGCTTGCGCCAGCTTCTTTCCCAAATCAAATATTCGGAAGGCTTAGCTTATTCCAAACAAAGCCGAAAGACCATTATTATTTTATCGCCATGTGCATCCCAATTCGCTAAAACTATTTCAACCATCATAAGCCACACGACACAACTAAACAAAGGGGAATTAATAATCACAACTATGAACTATATCAATCACAAAATACATAAAAAAATTTGAGATCCGCCAAAGATTGACCGGTCAACTGATTACCGGCAAAGAAGTTGCTCTGCTGCCGCCACGCCCGCCACCGCCAATGGGCCGAGCACCACCCGATCTCATTTTTTTTTCTTTTCATTTATCACTTTTATAATCAAAAATCTTTCATCTTTAATCACGCTGATTTAAACGATAAAATTAACTACGACAATAACATGCTTATTGCTTAAGCTCAAAACTCGCCCGATACCACCGTTAGAAATCTACGCTGGAACGCAGTGGAATTCAAAATTTATTTCCTATCGACCCAAGATCGACTTCTCGCTTAAGCAATAAACAAACAAGTAGTAGACGGTGGTTACCTTGGTTGATCTAAAAGATCGACGCTTTGACCGCCTAAGCGAGAGTAGTTCCGCATGTAGCCGCCTGCGTTCGGCCTCACCGCTAGTCCACACGAAAGCACTCACCGAATCCCATCATTGATTGCTATCGAGAACTCCGGTTTCTAGACCGCCCTTTTTCCCACTCTCCAACTCTCCAAAAGATGCTCTCTATTTTACACAAATGAACTATTACTTGGAATTACGACATGATAAAAGAGCTTGACACCCACCTCCTATTTATAATGGAAGTGGCGCCTTAGTAGAGTTTTTGAGGAGAAAAACATTTTCCCAATAAAATAAGCGAAAATATAATTGATTGATTATCTCATTTATTTGATATCACAATATCTTATATCAATATTCTAAAGATATCAATAATATCTTATATCAACTATATTTATCTTATTACCATAAATCTATTTTTCAAAATCTATTAATATCTAATATTAATATTACTAGTAATATTATTAATTAAATCATGACAATCCAAATATATCCAATATATTTAAAACTTGCGCCACATGGATGCGTGCACATCTTTAATCACATGATCAACTACTTTGGCAAACTCACTTACTTGCACGTGTATTGCATATATATATATAATATATGTTTATTTAATTAATATAATACTATGATTAATTAATTTACAAAATACATGTGTATCATATACACACATAAATTTCTCACACATACACATCAACTATGTATATTTAATTAATCAACATAATTAATATCTTGTATTATATTTATTCATACAAATAAATACCACCATATTATTTTACCACTATAACCTTTATAAATCTTTAGATAAACTTTCATTATTTGGTTATCATCTATAACCATAGCTTAATCCGCATAGATGTTCATATTGCTACGCGAATTCGACAGGCCTCGAATATGTTGGGATGTAGACACAAAATGCAAATTACTTAAAAATGCCCATCATACCTTCCACGATCACGGATAGCTGGCTCAAAGAACACAATCGTGACCCCAATCATCGTAAGAAATCAAATGCAATGACTACTACCTTCATTTGAAACGCCAGCTACGGTAACTTACAATCATATCATCGTAATAATATCCATACGGTCGCACGCCGAGTGTCAAACATTAACGCATCAGATCTTTTATAACTGATATCATGCTTCTCTCAAGTAACTCATTTACTCCCACTTTGCAAAGATTCACGCAGAGTCGATATTCTTTATGTTAAGCCCATTTCGATATTCGATCCCAATCATAGGATACGAGATTCCCGGACGACCAATCATGTATACCCGTGATGCTTCAATATCATACCCAATCACTACCGCATGATCGCCTGCGTGGCTGTGGGAAACCTCAATAGTGTCAAAGCATGACAATCCACACCGTGATGCCACGCTAAGACTCCGGGTCTTAAGGATAATTACACAACCGC
>CM047805.1:105274352-105433458 GCA_026214975.1 Gentiana macrophylla | reverse complement strand
CCATGGATGATCTTGTGAGTTTAATTTTAAAGTTGTTTTCTTTCCTTTGATTATGTGTTATGCAATCGATAACGAAAGTTGTATTGCTATTGATGTTTACCGTATGACGAAAGTCGGTGTAAACCTTAGATCACCATAGGAAAGATGAGATTTTTAACCTTGACATAACGAAAGTTGATAGGTTGAATCTCTAGGTTGTTAGATTGAGAGATCTTGCACCTCGTTTTATGATGTGTTAATCTTTAAAATCGAGAGATAGAAGATTACTTAAGAGAGGTGAACCACAACTTGAATTAAATCATCATAAGATAATCTAGGGAAGAATTAAGGGTTGCGGGATGGTGGATCATGTTTGTTCTATGTTATATTGCTTTAGTCGTTATCATGGGTTCGTTAGTTTTTGTTTTTTTTCGTAGTTGTAGTTTTATTTATGTTGGTTCGTTTTTTATCCTTCCTGGCTTTGGACTAAAAATCCTCATTCCGATTTATCTTCCGCTTTAGTTTAGATTTAGTAATAACTAGTAGTAACAATTGGAAAGATTAATGAAATTAGATTCAACATCCCAATTCCTCGTGGATCGACCCTTTACTTATCTCGCTTATACTATCAACTACCCGGTGTTTGGCCGGTTAGGAGTTAGTTTTGCATCTAAGTTAGGGTTTATAAATTTTCTTTTGTTTAAATGATGCAAAATCCTCTCAACAGTTTTTACGCTATTGATCGTACCTGTATATTACACTCTTGTAAGATTCTGATAATTAATGAAAACACGTTTCCATATCAAAATGATAACACAAAATAATGATTAGATACCACTGTTGAAGTAATGGTATGATAATATTTGGAGTCATAGAACCTAGGATGCACATGTATGGATACGTGGATACGAGATACGCAGATACGTGATTTTATGAAAACATAGGATACGGATACGGGGTGTATTTGTAAATAATAAAAATATAAGGACTCTATTGGAATTAATAAAAATAAAATGATTAATAGGTACAATCATTCAAGAGGCTTTAGCCCTTTGTAATGAAATAAAATTAAATCAACAAATTAAAAGACATAATTTATCTGAAAAATCACAATTAGGTAGATTTTGTGATCAATTTGGTATGGATATGCCATCTTCTTCTAAAACATCTTTAAAAGATAAGAAGAAAGATAAATCAGAAAAATCTTCTGATCCTTTCTATAAGGGAAAAAAGAAAAGATATTCTAAAAAGAAAAGACATGAAAAAGAATTAAAAAAAGAATATTGAAAAAATAATAAAACAGATAAAACTTGTTTTAAATGTGGTAAGATTGGCCATTATGCTAATCGTTGTAAATTGAAAAAGAAAATTAATAATCTTCAAAATGAAGAGTTAAAATTAAGTCTTTCAAAATACTTAATTAATTGAAATCGAAAAAATCTTCTTCGATAATTCTGATGAACAATCTTCTGATAATAATTTATCAGAATTAATTAATGAATCTTTAAGTTCTTCTGAAACAGATATGTGTTGTAAATCATGTGTACAAAATATTCAATGTATTAAACATGATAAGGAAGAAGGAGAAGAATTTTATAAAATTCTTTCACAATTTAAAGATTTAGAAATAAATGTTTTAACTAATAATAATATTTTTGAATTTAAGTAAATTAATAAAGGATCCCGAGCTTTTGATCTCGGTTAATTGATAATATTCAATCGATCCATCAACTTATAATTTTGATGAATCTAAAGAAATTAAAAATTCTCAAGAACCTTATTCTATGAATAATGTTTTAAAAATGTTAAAAGATAGACAATCTGTGGAAAAACCAACCACAATAAATGAACTTTTAAAAGAAATAACTTATCTCAAACATGAGATAATAAAATTAAAAAATTCTAATAAAAATCTGGAAGACAGAATTTCACTTCTTGAATATCAAAAAGTAAATTCTAAAGTTGAACCTAGTTTTAGTTTACCAGATTTATCTTCTATATTAGAACAAGATAATTTTTTGAATAAATTAAATATTATCTTTTCTCAAAAATGGTATGTAAAAATTACTTTACTAATTAATAATTCATATAAATGTGAATTAATTGCTTTAATTGATAGTGGTGCGGATATGAATGTAATCCAAGAAGGATTAATTCCCACACGATATTTTGAAAAAACTACTATGACACTAAGTCATGCAGGTGGTGAAAAACTTGATATAAAGTTTAAACTTCCAAAAGCTTATATTTGTACAAATAATACTTGTATTCCCACAAGTTTTTTACTTGTTAAAAATATGACTAGCCAAGTTATACTTGGAACTCCTTTTATTGAAAAATTATATCCTTTAACTAATATTAATGCTAAAGGTATAATAGGACATTTTGAAAGTAAAGAAATAAAATTTGATTTTATTACTAGACCTATACCAAATATTCTTAATCAAATTAAGGATCTTATAGATCATAAAAATTTACATTTAAATTTTTTAAAACAAGAAGTTAATACATCTTCCACAGATGAAAAGCTTTTAAATATAAAGCTTAAAGAAAAAATTGATAATTTATTTCATAGATTTTCTATTGAAATATGTAATGATCATCCTAATCTTTTTAGGATAAAAGCGACATATTGTTGAACTTCCTTATGAGGAAGATTTCGATGAAAAGAAAATTACGACAAAGGCTCGACCTTGTCAAATGAATTCTGAATATTTAGAACATTGTAAAAAAGAAATTGAATCACTTTTACAGAAAGGTTTAATTAAACCATCTAAATCTTCGTGGTCTTGTACTGCTTTTTATGTTAATAAACATAGTGAAATAGAAAGAGGAGTACCTAGAATGGTTATAAATTATAAGCCATTAAATAAAGTCTTAAAATGGATAAGATCACATATTCCTAATAAAAAGGATTTATTAGATAGACTTTATAATTCTATCATATTTTCGAAATTCGATTTAAAATCTGGATATTGGCAGATTCAGATAGCTGAAAAAGACCAATATAAAACAGCTTTTAATGTTCCATTTGGACATTACGAATGGAGAGTAATGCCGTTTGGATTGAAAAATGCACCTTCTGAATTTCAGAAAATTATGAATGATATATTTATTCCTTATAGTGAATTTATCATAGTTTATATTGATGATATTTTAGTATTTTCAAAAACAATTGAAAATCATTTTATACACTTAGATATTTTCAGAAAAATTGTTATACAAAATGGGTTAGTATTATCTAAACCTATAATGTCTTTATTTCAGACTAAGATTAGATTCTTAGGACATAATATTGAAAAAGGAAATATTATTCCAATACAACGTAGTATTGAGTTTGCTTCTAAGTTTCCAGACATTATTTTGGATAAAACTCAATTACAAAGATTTTTAGGTAGTTTAAATTATGTATCTGTCTATTATAAAGATTTAGCAAAAGATGCGGCTATCTTATACGATAGATTGAAAAAATTACCAACACCATGGTCTGATCAGCATACTAGGGCTGTTCAAATAATTAAAAGTAAGGTAGCTAATTTACCTTGTTTAATGTTAGCTAATCCTATATGGGATAAAATAATTGAAACAGATGCTTCAGACATAGGTTTTGGAGGAATCTTGAAACAGATATGTCCAACAACAAAGCAAGTATATCTTGTTAGATTTCATTCTGGTAAATGGAATGCTGGACAGAAAAACTACTCTGCAGTAGCAAAGGAAATCTTAGCTATTGTTAAATGTGTTTTAAAATTTCAAGATGATTTGTATAATAAGAAATTTTTGATTTATACAGATTGTAAATCTGCTAAATTTATGTTTAACAAAGATTTTAAACATGATGTTTCTAAACAAATGTTTGCAAGGTGGCAAGCTCATTTAGCCCCTTTTGATTTTGATATTATTCATATAAAAGGTGAAGACAATAGTCTCCCTGATTTTCTAACTCGTGAATATTTGCAGGAATGAGTTCCACTTCTAGAGGAAGAGGGGGTAATTTCACTCCCTATCGTGGCAGAGGTGGACGAGGTAATATCCTTGTTCAGCATGGTAACAAAACATTGATCTCAGATAATATTTCTGGATCTTCCTCAAGTCAGAATAATAATTCTGATAAATTATACCAGGAATTCCTGGAATATAAAAAAATGAAAGGAAAGGCTAAAGCCACTGAGGAAATACCCTCATATGCGAATGTGGTAATATCAGAGGAAGAAGATATAACTTCTTACCAGGAAAAGGAAGGACAATGAATTATATTCCTTATTGAATATGATGATTATATAAAAAAGAAAAATGACCCATGGTCATTAATGCAAAAATATTTGGATAATAATCCATATCCAAAGAATCGCATATAAAAGCGCGTTCATATTATGAAAATTTGTTAAAAGCTTCTGAATGTGAAATAACACATTTCATGGCTAATGATCAGAAGGAATATACCTTCAGTAAAATTATTATAAAAAGGATTTATCTTCCAAATGAATGGGGATTGTCTTTATTTAAAGAAAAAGAATATCTTTTTCAATAAAAAAATATTTCTATAAAATATAATTATTGGGATTATATCCAAGCTTTTACTAATATTTTCTTATATGAAAATAAAAGGCAAAAACATACTTGGTTTGTTAAAGTATGTCCAGAAGTATATAAACATCGGGAATATATACCAAATTGGTTCCAACAATGGTGGTTATTACACGGACCTTCTATAAAAATTTTACCAGAAGAGTTCCGAGAATTATATATTCACTGGGTAGATATATCTCCCAAAATATCTGAATTAAGTAAACAAGGACATCTAATAGAATGTTCTGGTTCAATGTATTTCTTTTTGGAATTTTCTATTCTATGGATTTTGAAATGGTCACCTATAGTAGATATAACTACAGATAATATACCATGTATAAAAAGAAAATATTTTTCTAAATTTTGGATCAAATTATCAAAGAAAGATCCACAAACTGGCAAAATATTCGGTGAAGAATTATTCCAAGAAATCAAGGCAAAAATTTGTCAAATGGAAGATTTTGAAGAAGAAAGATTAAATACGGATTGCACTCAAAGTCCGTTCAGGAGTATCTCGGGAAACTTAAAGTCAAGGAATAATTTCCAAGAAAGAAATTTTGCGAAATTACATGTCCGAAATGAAGAAGGACTTATTGAAAAATTTTGGTTATAAATTAGATGACTCCAAATCAGATATATCAATGACATCCTCAACAAATATGGCTGAAGATGCACAAGATCCTAATGAAGATATTGATGACATTCATCATTTCATAAAACAACTGGAAGAAATAGACAAAGATTAAAGATATACATCATCATCAAATACATCAGCAATGACATCAGCATTGAAGTCAGCACTGACGTCATCAGAAAATAATTTCTGGTACTATTCATAAAATTGGCCGACATGAACAGTAAATTCACCGTTCACTTTTACTGTTCACTTTTGAATTTTTAGCAAATACTGTAGCCATTATTCGATTTTTACTGTTTACTTTTTGCTTTTCACTGTTTGTAATTTTGTTTTCCAGTTTCCCCTCCCCCTATATATATCAGTTATTCAGTAACGAAGGAGACATGCTTGAGAATTGTCTCGCCTTTCTTTCTTTCTTAACTATCTTGTAATAAATTTCTTGTATCAAATAAAATATATTCTGTTGATTACAACTTCGTGAGTTTGTAAGTTATTTTTATTTTTGTTTTAATTTTTATTTAAATATTTCAGTATTAGCCTAATGATAGGCTAAAAGAATATAAGTGTTAAAATATAATGTGAAGGTAAATTTAAATACATTGTATGGTCTTGTATTGTTTAGAGAATGTGTATATAATGATTAAGGGTTGAGCTGAAAACCGGCAATCTTATATAACAAGGTTTTGATTATTTCTGGCATGAATAAAAAGCTTAGCCTTTTGTAGCCGTTTATACCCGCTTTTAGCCCAGGTGTGGCGTTTTAGGGTTTTTGGCTTTTGCAATGGCTTAAGATATTTATTTGTAGACGGAAATTGATCAAGTAAAAATTCCTTCCATTTTGTTATATAATTGAAGACGGTTTTCATTATGCTTGTAAATATGCCCATATTGATCAAATCTGTATACACAGTACTCCAGTTATGGTATCGGAGCCATGGCAGTATTTACTGTTATACGTAAGTCTCTACTACGTTGTATCGAGTTATGCAATAACGGAAGCAAAAGATGGTATATTTTGTTTCCAACGGAAGCAAAAGATGGTCTCTATTCTACTACATGGTATATTTTTTTTCCAACCAAAGACAAGAATAGAAACAAAAATCTAAAGATGGAAATGTAACTTATTACAACAAAATCCAAAGGGGCTTATATCGTACGAAAAAGTATAAAAGTAAAGCTTCAACTAAAGCGTCCTCAAACGTCGTCATCAAAATCCTCTTCGTGATCTGGATTCACCTATCATCTTCTCCTCCCCAAACACATAGAAAAACATGCATTTGAGGTAAGTACAAAGTACTTAGTAAAAGGAAGAAGCTACGCTTTAAATTAAGATTTTATGATTATTATATTATCTATATGAGACCGACTCAATCTAGGGTTCACTTTATGTCCATCAATATGTAATGACTATACATTTCTATCTTAACTTATCTATGTTACGTCCGCATTCAAGGGCACTACGCATGGTGTATATCCGCCATGAGATATATTGTGCAACATATTAGTGGATCACACCAATAACCACTAGGGAAAGCCCGATACCATACACGTTCGGAGAATTTCCTCCACTGTCATTCAGCCGTTCATAGGCCAACAACGTTGTTCGCTTTTACTGAATGCCCACACATCGTGATATAGTCTGGTGCCTATATAAGAATGACATGATGTTTAATATTTTACTAGCCAAGTATGTACTTCGTTAATTGTTAACCAACCACCTAAGTGTTTTCAAGGCAAACCCCACCTTAACAGCTCTACTCCATCGTTTAGACGGCTAGACTCAACATCCTAACAGATACACAGACATTTATGAATACTGACTCATCAACACACAAGCCTATCATGCCATTCCGACGGTCCCGAACTTCAACTCATAGGAAGGATCTATTCGATTGTGCGAAACTAAATGCATCGAAACTCAATCAAGACTTGTTCATGTTTAATTAATGTTATTAGATCAAGAAACAACGTTTAAAACTCATCACGTAAGGCTTAAACAACATTTCCTAAAATCGGGGCCAATCGTGCGCATTCTTTGGAATGCGTTCCCGTTGATCGACCGAAACTTCTTTGGAAGTATCATCCGGCCAATGCATGTGCATTGCCTTCAATGCATGCGCGCATTGCACTCTTTGGAACTAAAATCGGACATCTGTATCATCAATGCGTGCGCATTGCTAGCCAATGCGTACGCATTGAGAAACCTGTACCAAAACCCGACTTCTTGTATCATGAATACGTGCGCATTCGACACTGTAAAACCCTAAACACAGTTTGTCTGCCACTTAACGATTTCCAATCCGGTTCCCACATAATTAACATCGATAATTATCTGAAAAACAACAGAAAACTCATCTTTATCAAACCAATTTTCCTTAAACAACGAAGAAAAGACACTTTTTCTAACCTCTAAACACATCAAAACATTAATATTAACCTTATAAACCATAACTAAACCAGAGGAAGAGCCTCTTACATGTTTGCAAGCAATCCAAATCCAAAAGCTATGAAAATCTGCAACAAAACTTGAGCCTTTTCCACAGAACCTATGTGATCAATCCAAACTTAGATTAGATTCGATCACACTCTTCTAAAACAACAATACTACGATTTCATGTGTTTAAATCTATCAAGTTCGTCCAAAAACACATCTTGGGCGAAAATCATACCTTTTGAAAAACTCCAACTTTCTTGTATTGAAACGACGCGCTCCTCACGACGATTCCGATGCTCTACTCGAATCTGAAAACGGTTGAAAGACGACTTAGATTTCTGAAGAAGTCTCTTAGCCTTACTCTTTGCTCTTCAAGCGTTTCTCAAGAACGTAAAAATTGCTAATAGGTTATAGGAATAATGTGATGAAATTTCCTTTTATAATTTTTTCCAAAATAATAATTGCTTATTACTTTTCCTTAATTACCCCTTAATTAGATTAAGTCCAGATTTTCCATAAATAGATGTATATATATTTCAACATACATATATATATAATACACTTTAAATCGAGAATAAATAATGAACATAATATTTTGTTTTACATGAAATGACACACCTGCATTTTTTTTCCGAAAAACAAATTTTTCATATATATATATATATATATATATATATATATATATATAAATGTACATGTATTAATGTTCAAACTCTTTGTTTAAGTATCATGTTCTTCAGATACCCGTATCTGTAATTAAGATACGTGTATGCGGTAAAGTATCCAACTTTTAAAAATTACAATTTGCCCCAAATACGTATCTAGCGGAGTATCCAGAGTATCCGTCGAGTTTTGGTATCCGATACGTATCGGATACGGGATACGTTTACAGGATGAAGAGCATAGAACCACTAGTTGATTTCGCTTTTTGGAGTAACACTTGTTTGTGTTTGTCGAATGGTAAGTATAATGCACTTGAAGAAATACCTGCATATGAATAAGTATTTACCTGTATGTTATTTGGAATAACACTTGTTTGTGTTTGTGAAGACCATTTTTTTTGTTTGGGAAAACCTTTATGTTTTAAAACGGTAAATAGAAGTAATCTGATAGACCGATGATGATGACGACGAGGAGGACCATTTAGTTTTAAAGCTTTACAGGAGTTTAAATGGAAAATAAATTCCTTTAAAGCTTTAAAGCTAAATTGTCGTCGTCGTCGTCGTCGTCATCATCATCGGTCTATAAGATAACTTCTATTTACCGTTTCTCTTGTGCGTCTCTTTTCTGGCGCCGGTGCCGGCTTTCTTTTTCACTTCTTTTTTTCTTTTTTCGTTTCTGTTGCTCAATTTTCTTCTTTTGCTGTCCGCTTTCTTTCACCCTTCTTCCAGATCTGGAGTCGTTCCCATAGCCGCTCCGACCGGTTTGTCGGCATCCTCCGCCGGAAGAGGGCTACCTCTCAGTTCTGTTATGGATAGACGGTGTTTAGGTAGGGGATCCTTTTCCGGTGGCGATTTCCTGTTGAAACGCCGGTCGGTGGTTAGGGATGGTGCTATTATGTTGGTTTGGTGGCTGGTGAAAATCGAGATCGGCTTCAGTCGGTGGATTGCTTTGCATGCCTGTAATATTCTGAAAATTTGAGGAGGGTATAAATGTAAAACGGGAATTTAATTATTATTTTCCTATTTTATATTAACCTAAAAAAATTAATTAAAGGAAATAATTAATTATTAATTAAAGAATTTTAATTAGTGAGTATATAAGGGAATTACCTCCTAATTCAGTCATTATTCTACACGAAAATTTTTCTGAAAGGTTGGAGGAACAGTCGACGGTGATTGACAGATAAAAGGGAAGAACGAATTCTTCAATCGTGTGGTTAAACGGTTGATAATTTGTGCAGACGTTAGTAGAAGGAATTGATCACCGCGAGAAAAGCATCGTTTCTACGGTTTACATTTTCCATTCGGTAAGTTTTCTCTTTTACCCCTAAATCTAGAATTCATACAGCCTTGAGAGAAAGCCTGAATTTTGTGGATTTGAAAGGTTGACTAATCGTAGAATTAATGTTTAATTATCGTAGGTTATTCGTAGAAGAGTTTAATTTACGAATTCAGGTCTTTTGCTTTCGTTTTTGCTTTCGAATCAGTTTTAGCTTGCTAAGATAAGAGAATGTTCTTAAACGGATTTTGGGAGTCCAATCGTATTTAATAATATTATTATTTTGTTAATTCTGTTTCCTTTGATTTTTGCGGTTCTACATTTTCCCTGCTTACGGTAATGTTTGGGTACTGTGTTAGTACTCAATTCAGTCACTTGATGTCAAAAAAAAAAAAAAAAAAAAAAAAAAAAAAAAAATTATTAAACTAAGCCCTGTTGCTATCGCCGAGGGTTTTCAAAAGGAAAAAAAAAGGTGCATGCTATTGGCATGCAAATTTGTTACGTTAAATTGTACTATTATATTATTTTTATTACATATACATATTTCCAGAGAAAGAAAACAAAAGCAAATGACTATCTATGTAATATTCCGATTTTTGGAAAAGGACAGACGTGTCATTTTGCGAAAACGAAATATTATTATTGCTTTTCTTTTATTGGAGTTAAGTATTTTATTGACTATTTACACATGATTTTTCGAAAATTTGTGGATGTAATTTAGAAATTACGATTTTTAGTAATTAAAGGGTAATTAAGGAAAAAGGGTTTTCATTGGGAATTGTATTTAAGGAAAATTAACATAGATAATTTCCTAAACCTAAACACTAATCAGAAACAGCTTGTGCCTCCTTCTCTGCGCATTGGGAGAAGAGAAAAGGCAAGAAGGGTTCTTCAATTATCTAAAGAGGTGTTGAACCGTTTTCAGATCAGCCGAGAGATTTGGAATCGTCGTGAAGAAGAGCACCGTTCGGACATCGATTGTAGGAGCTACGCAGAGACTTTTTCAAAATTTGTTTAGGCTAGTTTTTAGGTTGCAATCACGTAAGAGACTCTTCCTATGATCTCAATTATCGTTTGTAGTGTTTAGAGCATGCTTTAATGCGTTTTAATGCTAGAAAGATGTGTTTTTCGTTGATCAAAGGATCATAGATGGCATGGGATGTTTAGATATGTTTATCTACGTTTCTGTGTGCTTAATTTGATGTTAATTGGGTTAGAAGCGGATTAGAAACCGTTAAGGATAAAATCGAAATTTAGTATGAGCGAGAATCGTCTGCATTGGCTAGCAATCGCACGCATTCTCTGTCGAGTTTGCGGGTTTAATTTTTGGGCCCGAATGCGTGCGCATTCAATAGAATCGCGACGCATTCCTTGAACGAAGTTTACGTTTCTTTGGATGCGTACGCATTCATTGGAATACGCACGCATTGATCAAACATAGAGTTTTAGGAGGAAGTCTGGCCAGGTAATGCGTACGCATTGTAAGCAATGCGCACTCATTGTTTGGACATAAAGTTTTCAAGAAGTTTCTAGCTTAGGAATGCGTACGCATTCCATAGGGATGCGGACGCATTGCCCCATGTTTTTACATAAATGGTGTTTAAGCTTTGTCGATCAGTTTTAAACCCTTAATTACAATACGTTAACACTGAATAAACGTAAACAAGCCTGAATTGAGCTTCTGATTCGTTCAGTTAAAACACCGAAGGTACTCTTAAAGGGAGTTGAAGTTCGGATCCGTCGGAAGGGCATGATAGGCTTGTGCTTTGATGAATTAGTATTCATCAATGTCTGTGTAATTGCTAGGCCTTGTTAGTGTCTAGTGGTCTAGGAAGAGAGTAGTAAATGTGAGGGAGATTAATTGAAAACACTTAGGTGGTTAGTTAATCATTCTAATAAAACACGTACTTGACGAGTAAAAGATTAAACAACATGTCTCTCTTGGATAGGCACCAGTCTATATCGCGATGTGTGTGCTACCTCTAAAGGTGGAAGAACTCCGTAGGTCAAAAGAACCCTAAGTACGGAGGGACTCCACTGAGGTGTGCGTACTATCGGAGCCTACCCATTCTAGCCTCCGTGGATATTGGTGTGATCCACTGATATGTTGCAATCGATATCTCCTGGTGGATATACATTAGGCGTAGTGCCCTTGAGTGCGGTTGTAACATAGATAAGCTAGCTAGGTAGAAACGTTTAGTCAATTCATTTGATGGACTTGGAATGAACCCCAGATTGAGTCGGTCACACATAAACAACTAAACTTATAAATATCATTTCTCTATAGATTGTAATTGTTGTCATAGATTCTCTTTCTTATTAAGTACGTTGTACTTACCTCAAATGCATGTTTTCTATGTGTTTGGGGGTGAGAAGACGAACAGGTTGATCATGGTTTCGAGGATGAGTTCGATGATGACGTTTGACGACGCCTCGTTGAAGACTTTATAGTTATTTATTTTGCCTTTCATTTATTAGACTATTGGAGTACTTTTGGATTAGACTTTTGCCCTTTCGAGATTTGTCGTATATTCTTTTGGGATTTCGTATTTTTCTTTGAATGTAATAAAGTTACATTTCCATATTTTGATGTTGCATTTCTATTCTTGGATCATTGGAAAATTTTTATACCCGAGTCTTTTGCTTCCGTTTGCTTGTTTTGATACGACGTAGTAGAGGCTTACGTATGAAATGAATTTATTTTTATTTTATACGTGCCGAACGTTCCTTTTTCCGGATAAGGACTCGGTGTCCGGGAACGGGGCGTTACAACCTATGCTATTGGTGTCATTAATAATAATAATAATAATAATAATAATAATAATAATAATAATAATAATAATAATAATAATAATAAAAGTAATATTAGTAACATGCAACGGTGCTGTTTATATTCCCAAATATTATTCAATGTGATAATATTCACCTTGTTTGGATATTACTTGTGTACAATATGTTATGATTTGGTATGCATGTCTTTGGAGATATTATATGTTAATTGACAATGTCTAACTACGACTTCTGGTAGCCTTGGTATCAAATCGCACCATAACTGAGACCCTCTGCGGGAAGAAGGTGAGAGCACCGGAAGGCGTTGCTTAGGCTTTGTGGGACATTGACTTAGTAGTCATTGATCCTTTTACAATGTGCTAGGTACGGTAACTAGATGTATAGGACTAGAAGTCCCTAAAGAGCCTTATACATGAATGAACCAGGTGGTTAGAACTTAACTCGTAAATACATATGTGTTTGTCTAAAAGCTAAAACGTCAATATCATTGGTAATGCACGTTTCTAGTTCGAAGCATGGGAATCTTGCAACCCTTTTGAGTTATGTGTCAAGGGACAACGTGTAACTTCCCACACGGAGACCTAAGTCCATGCCCCCTTGAGAGGTGCTTAATATGTCTCGGTGTATTCTCACCATGCACAGTGTCCTTTGATATTGGAGTAACAAACTTATGTGCGGGAGGTTATACTATGTGATCTAATAGAGGGTGAGAGTGATCTCAATGCAACCTATGTGGTAGTGATTGTTGATGATGCCATGTTATATGTGTATACCCTTATTGCTATTTATTGTAACAGTTTCTTCTACCTCTTACTAAGTACGTAAGTACTTACCCCTCTTCTCTTTCTTTTGTTCCTGTTGAAATAGTGTCCTAAACCAAATCGGGTTGGACCGGATCCGACCGGGTCGGATCATTTCTACTATTTCTTTATGTTTATGCATACATTAAATGGCTTTTCTGTTGTCATATATATGTTCTTTTAAAGAACCAATTATGAATTGTTATATGATAACGTCCTTAGTATTAAACTGTGATAGAGAAACCATGATAGGCGATTATGGTTGATGAGATCTCTAATCACTTTAATAAGTTTGATACTTAAATGTCTCTGGTGATGTACTATTAAACAGGGCATTGATAGTATAAACAGACTAGCGTGTATTAGATGTCTTCTGTCTTTAAGAGGCGGGGATAGATCCCGTCTATCGAAGTGTAGAGACACTTGGGTATGCGTGGGCGTGTATTAGAGAAATGCGTGCGTTAGGGATCGACCCACTTACACGGTTAAGTGTCACACTATGTGGCGGTTGTGTAATTATCCTTAAGACCGGAGTCTTCATGGCATCACAAAGTGTGGATTGTCATGCTTTGACACTATTGAGGTTTCCACAGCCACGCGGGGCGATCATGCGGTAGTGATTGGGTATGATCTTTGAAGCATCGCGGAGTATACATGATTGGTCGCCCAGGAATCGCGTATCCTATGATTGGGATCGAATATCCGAAATGGACTTCTTATAAGGAATGTCTTACTCTCGTGAATCTTTGCAAAGTGGGAGTAAACGAGTTACTTGAGAGAGCATGATATCCAGATTATAAGATACGGTCATGTTTTGACACTCGACTAACGACCGTATGGGTATTATTACAGCGATAGGATTGTAAGTTACACGGTAATCGCTTTTCATAAAGGTAGTAGTCATTGCATTTGACTCTTCCGATGATTGGGGTCACGGTGTGTTCTTTGACGCTATCCCGTGATCGTTAGGTATGAAGGGCATTTTAAGTAATTTGCACTTTGTGTCTACGGCCAACATATTCGGAAGCCTATCGGGTCACACACATATGAACATCTAGCCGGATTAAAATGTGGTTATAGATGATAACCAAATAAGGAAAGTTTATCTCGAGACTATAAAGGTTGTAGTAGTAAATTAATATGGTGGTATTTATTTATTATGAATAAATATAATGCAAGATATTAATCATGTTGATTAATTTAATATACATAGTTGATGTGTTTGTGTCGAAATTTATGTGTGTATATGATACACATGTATTTTGCAAATTAATTAATCATAGTATTATATTATTAATTAAATATATATGGCCAAAATTTAAGTGTGTATGACACACGTATATTGCCTAATGAATGGCGCCATCTTGTGTGTATTTGGATACATTAGGATTGTGCAATTTAATTAATAAGATTATCATATATTAATATTAGATATTAATGACTATAGATTTGCACACATGTGTAAATTGATTTATAGTAATAAGATATATATAGTCAATATTAGATATTGACAATATCTTGTATATTCAATATAAGATATTGACAATATCCTAGATTTATTTGATATAAGATATTATAATAAATGAGATAAATCAATCAATTATATTTTCCTTATTTTATTGAAAAAGGTTTTCTTCTCCACACCTAGATATATGACGCCACTTCTACTATAAATAAGAGGTGGGTGTCAAGCTCTTTTGTACATCATAATTCCAAGAGCTAATAGTTCTTGTGTAAAATTGGAGAGCATCCTATAGAGAGTTGGAGAGAGGGGAAAAGGGCCGGTCTTGCAACCGGAGTTTTCCAATAGCAATCCATGATGGGATTCCGGCGGACTGTTCGTGTGGACTAGCGGTAGAGGCTGAACACTTGGGCGGCTCCATGCAGAACTACTCTCCTTAGACGGTCAAAGCGTCGATCTTATAGATCAACCAAGGTAACCACCGTCTACTACTTGTTTGTTTATTGCTTAAACGAAGTGGATCTTGGGTCGATATGAAATAAATTTTGAATTCATTGCGTTCCCGCGAAGATTTCTAACGCTTCCCACCCGAGAAGGTGGTTGACAGGATGATGATTTTTGGTTATGACGATGGAGTTGATAGAGTTGGCGCTTGAGCTCTAAAGTTACGATGACTTGGACATTTATCTTATGCACTTTTAGTCATTCAGTTTTGAGACATAGACTTAGTACCTTTTCCGTTTCATTTGAGGATGTAATAATGTAAATAACATTTATTTCATTGTTTTGTCTCTTAAGTTTTCTTAGACGTAGATTTTGGGACTTGGCGATCCGTGTTTGTCGTTTGACATTCTTTCCGAGTTATCTTTTAGTTCTAATTTATTCCGCCTTTACTCCGTTTAATTGTTACGAGGCTTATGTATATATTAATTTTGGCAATTTAAAAATTAATATATGCATGCCGGGCGTTATTTCCCGGATATGGACACGGTATCCGGAGACAGGGCGTCACATATATTCACCTTGTTTGGATATTACTTGTGTACAATATGTTATGGTTTGGTATGCATGTCTTTGGAGACATTATATGTTAATTGACAATGTCTAACTACGACTTCTGGTAGCCTTGGTATCAAATCGCACCACAACTGAGACCCTCTGTGGGGAGAAGGTGGGAGCACCGGAAGGCGTTGTTTAGGCTTTGTGGGACATTGACTTAGTAGTCATTGATCCTTTTACAACTTGCTAGGTATGGTAACTAGATGTATAGGACTAGAAGTCCCTAAGGAGCCTTATACGTGAATGAACCAGGTGGTTAGAACATAACTCGTAAATACATATGTGTTTGTCTAAAAGGTAAAATGTCAATATCAATGGAAAGGCACGTTTCTAAATCGAAGCTTGGGAATCTTGAAACCCTTTTGAGTTATGTGTCAAGGGACAACATGTAACTTCCCACATGGAGACCTAAGTCCATGCCCCCTTGAGAGGTGCTTAATATGTCTCGGTGTATTCTCACCATACACAGTGTCCTTTGATATTGGTGTAACAAACTTATTTGCGGGAGGTTATACTATGTGATCTAGTAGAGGGTGAGAGTGATCTCAATGCAACCTATGTGGTAGTGATTGTATATGATGCCATGTTATGTGTGTATACCCTTACTGCTATTTATTGTAACCGTTTCTTCTACCCTTACTAAGTACGTACGTACTTACCCCTCTTCTCTTTCTTTTGTTCTTACCCCGAGAAGGTGGTTGACAGGATGATGATGATTTTGGTTATGACGATGGAGTTGATAGAGTTGGCGCTTGAGCTCTAAAGTTACGATGACTTGGGCATTTATCTTATGCACTTTTAGTCATTCAGTTTGAGAGACATAGACTTAGTACCTTTTCCGTTTCATTTGAGGATGTAATAATGTAAATAACATTTATTTCGTTGTTTTGTCTCTTAAGTTTTCTTAGACGTAGATTTTGGGACTTGGCGATCCTTGTTTGTCGTTTGACATTCTTTCCGAGTTATCTTTTAGTTCTAATTTATTCCGCTTATACTCTGATTATTTGTTACGAGGCTTATATATATATATATATATATATATATATATATATATATATTTTTTGGCAATTTAAAAATTAATATATGCATGCTGGGCGTTCTTTCCCGGATATGGACTCGGTATCCGGGACATGGGCGTCACAATGCCTATGGAGGAAAGCTTGGGGATTTTTATTTTCAGGATCAGTTTGCTGAGCCCTCGTCACTGGATTCTGGGTTCTTCATCTCTTGGCCTCAGTTCTTGATTGACGATGGAGGTGGCAGAACATTTTAGGCTTTTCTGATGAGCGGCAGCGGTCTCGGTGCTTTGCATGTCTTCTTTATTGAAGGCTTTTGTTGTATTGTCCTTTTACCTTTCTTCTTCTTGTTGTCTGGTGTTGTTTGGTGTATTATCTGTTTGAATGTGCTACGGATCGGGTCGGTATTAGCTGGGTCTTCCAGATTGTTGTTTAACTTTGTAGATTTGTATAAGTCAGTATATGCTATGGTCAAGATTGACTATTTTATTAACTTACCAAATCAAATCCTCTCTAACGAGGTAGAATTTGGTGGACATGGTCTCCCATATCCTTTTTCTTTTCGTTTCGTTGTTTGGTCCAGTTCTAGCTGGTGATGATCCGAAAATTGTTTGGTTATTTCTCGATGTATGTCCGGTTGTAATCTGTTTTTCAGTTTTTAATGAAATCTTTCGTTTCTGGTAAAAAGAAATGGAAAACAAATTCCACTTTGAATACGTATTACTCCACTTTAAAATCCACTTTGACTTGAAAAAAATGGAAAATAAATTCCACTTTAAATTCCACTTTAAATTCCACTTTGAACATGGTTCTTTTGCTGCCGAATTTTTAGGAGTAGTCACCCTCATCACCAATTGTGTGAAAAGATGGTCTTCACCAATAATTATGATTAGTCAATTTCCTTTTAATGGCTACCTTAAATTAGTTTCCTTTTAATGGCTACCTTAAATGACTCTCCCATGCACCTATAAAAGCCACTCTCATATCACCTCCTTGTCTAAACAAATATATCATCATCAAATTTTCCCCAATCCACAACACCTCTTCACCGTTTCAGGCTGAAACAACTACTTAAATCATTTTCCGGTGGCGGTGACTGCCGGAAGCCACTTCCACCACAAGGGCCGGCTGCCATCACCATCATCTACCGTCCGACATATTGTAGGAGGCTGGCCGTTGTTCGTACAACCCTCGTTGAAACATTCTACGAACCATACGGATTTTTGACACCGACATCTGCTTTATCGATCCACAACATTTGAAGGATGTAACAGAATCAACCCCAGCTAAGTCATTTAATTTGCTACACCAGTACTCTTGGTAAGCTATCTTTTCCTTATGTAACATGATATCAAGAAGCGCATAGAGTTCACTTCGAAGAAAAGAAACGAAATTAGTGTGTGACTCCTTTGGAAAACATGGTCCAAACGTGTCGACAATAATCTAGATTTTTTAATATTTATTTTATTATTTGTATTTATTTAATTATTATTTAGAGCCTAAGCTATAAAGACCTATATAATTGTAGTCTCCATTCGATTGAATCAATAAAATACAATTATCTTAAATGTTGATACTTATGAATATAATCGATTAATTTTAATAGTAGGAAAGCATATAATTAATGTAATTATTGTTGAAAACTAGCATATTAGAGAAATATTAATACTCAATTTTACCTTTCAAAAAAAAAAAAAAACTCAATTTTATGTACTAATTGCACTGGACATGCTTCATAACATGTCGACGGTTTATTTTCTTCATACAAGTGCCACTTGCCATTCTCGATCTAACAAATTTTAACTTATTATATACATAACTGATTATATCTTCAGTTTTCTAATTTGTCACTTAGTCCTTGGCCTCATATTAAAGGACGACTTATTCCAGTATTTAAATTGACAGTTAAATCCATGTCGCAACCCTTGGAAATGTGCTGCTCTTTGAATATATGCTTTTTCGGGTATGTTTGGATGATTTTCAGGTTTTGGAAATTCGAGAGAAAAGTTGAAAGATTTTGAGGCTTATGGAGCAATTTCGAAAAGTTTTGTGGAACACTGCATAAAACGGCATTTAAAGACTTGAGAATTTCAGATTTCATCTATGTCGGGAGCCCGACATGTTGAAGAGAAGACAATCGATGTGCCCACTTTATATGTTCTCTCTTTTATTCACATTAACTTTTTATTATTATCAAAACTGGTCACAATTATAAGCTCTTTATAGTTATTACTAGTTCCCAAAATAAGATGGGCTCGGCCCAAGAATTGCAATTCCCCCTTATTTTCTTTTTCCTTTACGTGAGCAGCACAGATTAGATTAGTTTCTTTGATAGGAATTGAATAAAAAGAAAGAACAGAAGCTGCGCATACCTTGGATGGGTCGCCGGCAACTTTCTATCATGTAACAAGGGTACTATACATTAGTATTTTGTTTTATTTGCTTTGCTTTTTTTAATTATTATATTATGTATAGCTAGTTTTATTTCCTAGTTAATTGATTATTAATCCTTCGATTGCTATAGATTGCGAGATCGAATTGGTTGTATTCCTCCATTAAATTGTTAGTATTCATTTATTTTCTGATTTCATTGATTAATGATTTGATTGTTCGTTTAATTGTTTCGGCCGAAAGATTGGATGAATAAATAGATCTAGCACCAAAAATTGAGTTTAGACTATTGTCATAAATGTTTGATTTTAAGTGGTAAACAATATATTGTCTGCCGGTTTGTAGCCCGTAGAATTTCCTGTTGTGAAAATAAGTGCTCTAGGTTAAAGTTAACCCGATGTGCGTTAATACCTAGAATTGGGTTTTTCTAAACGTTAATGCGATTGTTCTCACCAAACATCTGGCGATTGTTGAGATGCGTGCTACACAGTTAGAAAATAAGTAATGGCGATTGTCCTGCTTATCGAATATAGGAAAAATTGGTTGTTTGGCGATTGTCGGCAGCTATAACCAATTTATTAATAATTTAACGAGTCATTTGTGAATCAATGATCAATCGCAGAAATTGGGGGGAAGTAATTAATTGACTGGAGCTTTTCTTGATTTTCTTGATTTTTAAGTTGTTTTATTTTGTTTCAATTCTTAGGAAGTAGTTAGATAAAAAAACTCAAAGAATTGTTATTTTATAAATTTTAGGAGAAATAAATCTATCGTTCCCTGTTGGTTCGACCCTGCTTCCGCTATACTAGCTATAGAGTTGTAGGTGATTTTATCTTTGGTGGTTTGACGACCCACCAAATTTTGGCGCCGTTGCCGGGGAACAGTACTGCTAAGTGATTTATTTCTTTTGAAATTTCGTATATAGTTATTTTTGTGTTGTTTTGTGTTTTCCTTGTTTGCAAGCATGTCAGGTTACCACTACGCAACTCCTATGGCTAATCATGATGTGTATGGATACCGGGTGAATAATTCATATGAGGAGAGATGTTATCCTAGTGAGCCGAGTTATCGGGATTGGAGCTACAATTCATTTCCCCAGATTTCCAATCCAGGGTGGACTAACCAATCGAACCAGTATTATGGTGACTCGCATGTGTCTCATGATTGGTCCAATTCTCAGCCGTCTATTGAACTTGATAGTCCGATTCTTGAATCAAATGAATCTCTTGAAGCCATGATGCAGACTCTTACTAACAATCTAACGCAAATGCTCCAAATAGCTAATGTAGAGTTTCTACAAGAAATTGGGCAAGAGATTCACAGTTCAGAGTAGAGAAAAGCGCATGGGTTCAGAATATGAAAGGGAAAATTGACGATCTGAAAACGGAAGTGGATCAGCTGAAGGAACAAAAGTTAAAAACATCCCCCCTCCTATATGGTATGATGATGAAGATGATTATCCCATGATTGATCCAACACCAGAGATTGTTGACGATGAAGACCAAGAATATGGTGATGAAATTCACTCAGGGTTGGAGAAGTTAGCGAATGATGTGTCAAATCAAGAGGAAAGTCACCCGAAGGCAATCATAGTTGAAGAGCCATTGGTGCCTAGAGTTGTTGAGATGACCGTTGACGTGCAAGTGAACGGGAAAGAAGTAGTCTTCCCCCTTGATCACTACATAATGAACTTGGATGTGGAAGCCCCTAATCGGGTTCAGATTTTATTGGGAAGATACTTCACGAAAGTGCCTAGAGCCAAGGCACGACTGATTCTTCCTGAAGACGAGATGGATGGCTTGCTTACTGAGTATGCAAGGAAGAATCATGAAAGAAAAACTATTCCATTTGACAATGGATAGCTGAGGTAAGTATGTCTAGCCAAAGATGTAGGAGCCCGAACGCAATTAAAATAATTAACACGAATTAAACAACAATTTTATTGAAAATAAAACGAATTACAAATGAAAAATGAAATATACTAAAATAAAGGTGGATACAATAACTCCGAGACAGTAGGACACTCATCCTTAAGACAAATTTGGTCCGGTGTGTACCCGATTAAAACCAATTGTCTCCCGGGATAACTTCGGATTACTTGATTCAGTATAGAGGTACTTCTTACACGAACCTTCAACGAACTCTTCTAGTGCTCGAATCTCTTCTTCAAACTCGTATGCAACTACTTGAAACTATATGAATGTATGAAGCTTTACGGTGTTGTATTTCCAAAAATGTATATCTAACTTCAATCCATATGGAGGCTATATATAGGAGAGGGCTGGGCTGGAATGAATTAATTACAGCCGTTCAATCAATCTTCAGCTCAATCGTAATGTTTATGAACTGGACCAAGCCCAATTAACTTTTGTATAAAAGTTCAACACGTGCCTGGCCTGGGGCCTCAGGCCCAGAAGGCCCATTCCCCAAAGCCCAAGCCCAAGCCCAAGCCCAAGACCAAGACCAAGGTCAAGGTCAACGGTCAACGGTCAACGGTCAACGGGCACGGGCACGGGCACGGGCACGGGCACGGGCACGGGTACGGGCGGGCGGCGGCGGCGCGCGCGCGTGTGGCCATTTTAGCAGAACGTCTGACTGCTAAAACCAACCCGCTATCTCTCCTTCTTCTAGGAGCTTATACCACATATAACATTCTTCCCACATATATCTTGGAAAACATTTCTCTCTTTTTCCAATGTGGTACACACGATTTAGTTGAATACTCTTCAACTTCCACTTCCAACAATAGTTCTTTCAAACACCCGACTTCAAGCGTTAATTTCTCATTCACTCGTACTCGAATTGAATGATTCTAAATCTGAATTCATCTACGACTTACGTAGTTTTCGAATTATCAAAACATTGTATATATTCTATACAAGAATATAATCAAATTAAGCTTGCAAAGTCGTCTGCAATAAAATGATTATAAAATCATTTTTTATTCACTTTAATTCAATTCCACTATTTTCTCCAACAATCCCCACATGAATGGAAATTAATGCAAATGCACTCAAGAGATTCGAGAAAAACATTGCATCAAGAGAGGTAGCTTCGGCTTTGAACTCGCTTACTAGTGAAGTACTATCGGATCTACTCGCTAATCGGTGAACTTAAGTCTTGAAACTGTTTCAAATTTAGTGTAGAACCGCACAATAGCACTCACACAATATTTCCTTTAGCAATCGTATTGGTTCTCATGATCGGATTCATTTTGGCCTGAATCACACCTGGTTTGAGAAAGTGCTTTAAAGAATTCTAGCCTCTGAATTCTCATGAAGCGGCCCCACTTCGCACTTACATAGGTGACTTCCTATCAAGAGTATTCTGCCATACCCCACTCGAATTTAATCAAGTTATAGGAATCATTAAAAGTTTTCACTTAACCTTCACACTCCTGGCAGACAACACTTTTATTCACAGAATGGGAAAGTGTTCATCGACAGCTTTCATAACTTAGTTGTCCCTTGAACCAAGATCTTGGGATCTCCAAACATGGTAGGGTTACCATTACAAAACTTAACTTTCAATAGGCTTAAGTCCCATTCCGAGGGTCAAAATTGACATCCGATCTCTAGTAAACCTTTAGTAAGCGGATCCATAAGATTCTCCTTCGATTTTACATAATCGATGGAAATCACACCACTAGAGATCAAGTGTTTAACGGTATTATGTCGCCGACGATATGTCTAGACTTACCATTATACATACTATTTTGTGCTCGGTGTATAGCCGATTGACTATCACTTGTGTATGCTAATAGGAGCAATCGGTTTTGTCCAACAAGGAATGTCCTCAGGAAATTTCAAGCCACTCTCGCTTCTTCCCGCCTTTGTCCAAAGGCTATAAACTCGGCTTCCATTGTGGAACGAGATATGCATGTCTGCTTTGTGGACTTCCGGACACCGCAAACACCACCAATCATAAAGATATATCCAGTTGTGGATTTTGACTCTTTAGAATCGAAATCCAGTTTGCATCACAAGATCCTTCTAATACTCTTTGGATATCTTGTGTAACGTAATCCAGTGTTCATTGTATATTTCAAGTACCGAGTACTCTCATCAGTAGCTTTCCAATGATCCTCACTGGGATTACTTGTAAACCTACTCGGTTTGTTCACAAAGACACGCAACATCGTGTCTAGTACATGCTTGGTTATGTACATTAAACACCCTATAATCTGTGAATATTTCAATCGAGACACAGGCTCACCCTTATTTTTGACCAAGTGAAGACTTAAGTCAATGGGTGTTTTCATAGGACTTTCATCAAAAACATTGAATCTCCTCAGAACGGATTCAATGTAGTGAGACTAATGATAATACTAGTCCCTCGGATATTCTCGAGATTTTAATCCCCAAAATTACATCTGCTTGTCCCATATCCTTCATATCAAAATTGCGTGTCAAAGAACTTTTTGGTATTCATGATGATATCATGAGTACTTCCCATAATCGACATATCATCAACATATAAACACACTAACACATAAGCATTAGGTGTTTGTTTGATGTAGACGCATTTGTCACACTCGTTAATTTTAAACCCATTAGATAGCATAGTTTGATCAAACTTTAGATGCCATTGTTTGGGTGCCTGTTTGATCCATACAAAGACTTAACGAGTCTACACACCTTGTGCTCTTGCCTGGAACCACAAACCCCTCGGTTTGTTCCATGTATATCTCTTCTTCTAATTCACCATTTAGAAATGCGCTTTTAACATCCATTTGATGGATCTCCAAGTTATAGATCGCAGCAAGAGCAATAAGAACCCTTATAGAAGTGATTCTCAATTCTTGGTGAATAAGTATCAAAGAAGTCAAGACCTTCCTTTTGTCGATAACCCTTGGCTACCAACCTGGCCTTATACTTATCAATAGATCCATCACCTTAAGCTTCTTTTGAAAATCCACTTACACCCGAGTGCTTTACTTCCCGGTGGAATGTCAACCAATTCCCAAGTGTGATTTTGCATAATAGAATCTATTTCACTATTAATAGCTTCTTTCCGTAAAGGTGCTTCGGATTAGACATAGCCTCGGCATATGTCCTTGGAGTATTTTCTACCATGTAGGTTAGAAAATCGCCCAAAAGACGTTGAAGTCCTAGCCCTCTTACTCCTTCGAGGTTCCACTTCCTCGCTTTACGAGTACTATCCCCACATTTTCGTGTACTCTCTTATTTGAGTCTTCATTGTGTCTTTCTTTATGTGGAAAAACATCCTCAAAAACACCGCATTTCTTGACTCCATGACTGTGTTTACATGCACATCAGATTGTCGATTTGTGCACAAGAAATCTATATGCACTCATCATTATGAGCATACCCAATAAATATGCAATCTATCGTTTTTGGCCCAATCTTAATCTGTTTAGCTTAGGCACTTCCACCTTTGCTAAACACCCCACACTTTCAAGTATTTATAACTTGGTTTGTGGCCTTTCCACATCTCATATGGAGTTTTATCCATCTTTTAGACGGAATCTCGTTGAGAATTTTATTGGCGGAGAGAAGGGCCTCCCCACAAGTTCTCGAGGTAACCTGAAACTAATCAACATAGCATTCATCATCTCTTTCAGAGTACGGTTTTTATGCGTCAAAGAATTCCGTTAGATTGAGGTGCATATGGAGCGATAGTTTGATGAATAATGCCCGAATCTAGACATATTCTTTCAAATGGCGATTCATACTTCCACCTCTATCACTACGAACCTTCTTGATTCGTGCTCGCTAAGTTGATTCTCAACTTCATTCTTATAATTTTTGAATGCCTCGATAGCCTCATCTTTGCTACTTAGCAAATATACATAATGATATTTTGTACAATCATCGATAAAAGTTACAAAATACTTTTCACCGCCTCGATTGCACAAACTTTAAGTCACACAAATCGGTGTGAATTAATTCTAACGGTTCTGTGTTTCTTTCCACGGATGGAAACGGCGCTTAGTCATTTTAGCTTCAACACGACTTGGCATTTTTCAGTTTGATTAACTTTTAGTTTAGGTAAAAATCCAAATTCATCATTCTTTGAATTGATTTATTATTAACGTGTCCTAAACGATTATGCCATAAAGTACAAGACTCAATCAAGTACGCAGTAGATGCATTTTTATTAGCCTCACTGGGGCACAACATTCTTTGGCATAATAGCCATTACATTGAGTTTAAATAAACCCTCGGTAAAATAACCTTTACCCACATACATATCATTTTTGGTCAAAATGACCTTGTCATTACCAAATGAAAGTTTAAAACCATTCTTATTCAAAGATACCACCGGATATCGATTTTACTGCGTATGTCGGGAACATGGAGAACATTTGTGAGGTCGCCTTTCTTTCTGAAGTCATCTTGTAATCACATTTCAGCTTCCTCGAATGGTTGATCTGAGCAGAGTTGCCCATCCACGCCTTCTCACCATTTCCACCTTGTAGGTTGAGAAGACATCACGATCAGTATGAGACATGTTTAGTGGCCCCAGTGTCCACAAACCATTGTCTCGGATTACCCATGTTGTTGCACTCTGTCACCATTGCGCAGAGATTGTCATCATCCTCGATTTCAACCATATGAGCCTTATGGTTGTAAGGCTTCTTTGATCGGCAATCCGCAAAGACGGTGCCCTTGTTTGCCACAGATTGTGACACTTGCCATTAAACTTGAATGGCGCTAGCTTATCCCTCGCCGGCTTCCTTGAAGATTCCCTGCCTTCTTAACCGATTTCTCAGCTTCTTCCTTTTCGATTTCGACCTCGGCGACATTAGCCTTCGCTTGTCCAACCGACTCGAAACGTCTCTTTCGATGCTCTATTGTCCTCTTCAATACGGAGGCGAACAATCGATCATCCATCGCTACCGCTTCCTCTTATGCATCGATAGCTCTTGTACTCCTTCCAAGAGTCGGAAGCTTCTCAATGACACAGCCACTTGAAAATTCGTTGATTTTCGGATCTTACATTATCATCTCGGATATCGAATTTGCAACTCCTCCACTGCTTCACAATAGGTTTAGTATCGCTCATTTCAAACTTTAAAACCTACCGACAAGAAACTTCTTGGCACCAAAGATCCTCCTCTGTGTGTGTACTTTTCTCTCTAAAGCTTTCCACAACGATTGAAATGAGTCATACGTGCATGACATATACACCATACAACATATTATCCAAACCATTAAGAATGTAATTTTTACATAAAAAATCACTATTCTTCCAGTTTTCGACTACAAGAAAAGCTGTCTTTTCAGCAGTCTCAGGTGGCACCACCGGTGGATCTTCAGTTAGCATTCTCGCTAATCCAAGTGTTGTTAAGTAAAACAACATCTTCTGTTGCCAACGTTTGAAGTTCGATCCGTTGAACTTCTCTGGCCTCTCGTGGTTAGCACCAGTCCACGATGGTTATGCGTGTCATACTTCCCGAAGTGTGGGAAGATCGTCCTCCGCTTGGCGCACTGACCGGAGTAGGAGTGATTTGATCATCGGATGCCATTTCGCTCAAGACGAAAATAAACTTTTATCAGAAAAGGATAACTGATAATACAACACGTAGGTTTTTCACCCAAAGAAAACAATGTGAAGATTGTTTTGACTCGTCAGAACAAGCTCGAGTTTGTTTCAACTCGATTCTCCAACAATGTTTGTATTTCAATCTTGTTTTAACGTGGTAGTTTTTACCAGAAAACACCAAAAGGAGGTGGACCGATTTTGCCAGAAATCGATACCAAAAAGGAAGTGGACCGATTTTACCAGAAATCGATACCAAAAAGGAAGTGGACCGATTTTACCAGAAATCGATACCAAAAAGGAAGTTTTAACTAATTATAAAACGAGCTGAAGTTTCGTATAAATCGAACCGTTCAGAATAAGAGCTGACATGTTCAGTAAACGAGCTGAAAATTCAGAAATAAGCCGAATTAATCAGTAAACGAGCCGAACTGATCAGAACCGAGCTGATCAGAATCGAATTCTGATTAAAACAAGTTTATTTAATTCGTCTAAACTCAGAAAAATTGAGTAGAAATTCGTATAAAAAATTTCGATTACGCACGGGTTAAAATCGAAACATCGGTTCTCAAATTTGTCTTAAGTCAGTAGGAGCCCGAACGCAATTAAAATAATTAACACGAATTAAACAACAATTTTATTGAAAATAAAACGAATTACAAATGAAAAATGAAATATACTAAAATAAAGGTGGATACAATAACTCCGAGACGAGTAGGACACTCTGTCCTTAAGACAAATTTGGTCCGGTGTGTACCCCGGTTAAAACCAATTGTCTCCCAGGATAACTCGGATTACTGATTCGTATAGAGGTACTTCTTACACGAACCTTCAACGAACTCTTCTAGTGCTCAGAATCTCTTCTTCAAACTCGTATGCAACTACTTCAGAACTATATGAATGTATGAAGCTTTCTGGTGTTGTATTTCCAAAAATGTATATCTAACTTCAATCCATATGGAGGCTATATATAGGAGAGGGCTGGGCTGGAATGAATTAATTACAGCCGTTTCATCAGTTACAGCAATGAATTACCATAACTCATCTTAATTACAGCCGTTTCATCAGTTACATCTGTTCAGCATTGAATTCACCTTATTGCTGAACCGAGCTGAACTATGTTGGATAGCCGAACCGAGCTGAGCTCTTCAATCAATCTTCAGCTCAATCAGAATGTTTATGAACTGGACCAAGCTAGGCTGGAATGAATTAATTACAGCCGTTTCATCGCTTCTGACAATGAATTACCATAACTCATCTTAATTACAAATTGTTTCATCGATTATATCTGCTCAAATTGAATTCACCTTATTGTTGAACCGAGCTGAACTATGTTGGATAGCCGAACCGAGCTGAGCTCTTCAATCAATCTTCAGCTCAATCAGGGCCGTTTCATCAGTTACATCTGTTCAGCATTGAATTCACCTTATTGCTGAACCGAGCTGAACTATGTTGGATAGCCGAACCGAGCTGAGCTCTTCAATCAATCTTCAGCTCAATTAGAATGTTTATGAACTGGACCAAGCCCAATTAACTTTTGTATAAAAAGTTCAACACAGGCCTGGGCCTAGGGCCCTCAGGCCCAGAAGGCCCATTCCCCAAAGCCCAAGGTCAAGGTCAAGGTCAACGGTCAACGGTCAACGGGCACGGGCACGGGCACGGGCACGGGCACGGGCGGGCGGCGGCGCGCGCGCGTGTGGCCATTTTAGCAGAACGTCTGACTCCTAAAACCAACCCGCTATCTCTCCTTCTTCTAGGAGCTTATACCACATATAACATTCTTCCCACATATATACTGGAAAACATTTCTCTCTTTTTCCAATGTGGTACACAGTTTAGTTGAATACTCTTCAACTTCCACTTCCAACAATAGTTCTTTCAAACACCCGACTTCAAGCGTTAATTTCTCATTCACTCATCTCGAATTGAATGATTCTAAATCCTGAATTCATCTACGACTTACGTAGTTTTCAGAATTATCAAAACATTGTATATATTCTATACAAGAATATAATCAAATTAAGCTTGCAAAGTCGTCTGAATAAAATGATTATAAAATCATTTTTTATTCACTTTAATTCAATTCCACTATTTTCTCCAACAAAAGACATTAAAGAAATGCGCTTGTTGGGAGGCAACCCAATTAAAATAATTCTTTTAAATTTTATTTTGTTTTGTTTTTGTTGAATAAGTGAAAAAAGTGAGATTTACATTTTTGGTGGAGGCTTTTGTCTGTTTTGCAGGTGAAAAACTGAATTATGTGAAGAAATATGACACGTCTATTTTATGTTCATGTGTGGAGGCACAAACATGTGGGACTATTTCAAGAAAGGCAAATCTCACTTTGCTATCAAGTCGAGATCCTAGGAACTTTGAGACATGTTTAGAGAATAAAGGATTTCACTTTCTCGTTAAGTCGGGATCCTAGGAAATTAAAGTCTTGTCCAAGAAAAGAGGTTCTCCCACCCACCTCCTACACTTCCACCATTTCTCTCCGTCTTCCACAAGCATCATCAGCGAGTCCGGAATCCTTCCTACAATATTTCCCTCCCACACCACCCAGGACGCAATTGCATATGGAAATGCTTATGACGCTCCAAGACGTATACTTCTCAATCCACGGATTGAATTGTAAGTATTCACATCTCTTTTATTTTATTTACTTTATTTTCTTTTCATATTATATTAGTACTACTTGCATGTTATGCATACCATGTTAGTTGCATATCTTTCCATCTACTTTTAGCATACATTGGGGACAATGTATGATTTAAGTGTGGAGGAGCTTTACATGCATTTGCATATTAGAATTTCCTCTGGCGATTGTTGAGAGGTGTGCTACACAGTTAGAGAATAAGTAGTGGCGATTGTCCTGCTTATCGAATATAGGAAAAATTGGTTGCTTGGCGATTGTCGGCAGCTATAACCAATTTATTAATAATTTAATGAGTCATTTGTGCATCAATGATCAATCGTAGGAATTGAGGGGGAAATAATTAATTGATTGGAGCTTTTCTTGATTTTCTTGATTTTTAAGTTGTTTTATTTTGTTTCAATTCTTAGGAAGTAGTTAGATAAAAAAACTCAAAGAATTGTTATTTTAGAAAGTTTAGGAGAAATAAATCTACCGTTCCCTATGAGTTCGACCCCTGCTTCAGCTATACTAGCTATAGAGGTTGTAGGTGATTTATCTTTGGTGGTTTGACGACCCACCACAGACCAGATTTTCTAGCCGGCTCCGACATACAAAAATTGTACTTCCTATTATAGTCCAGGAACAGGGCCTGATGCCGGGAGTCTCGAGAACTCACTGCACTGAAACCTAGGAAGTAAACTTTTTGGTTATGATCTTAGAAACCTAAGAAATAATTCCTAAGTAACAAGTTAGGCCATTAAGAGATGGATTTTTTTTTCTAAGTATGATCTTCTAAGTGTGGATCTTACCAATGTATAAGTATTAATCTTAGACGTACGATAAAATGTTCAAAAAGTTTAAACTTTAGGTTATGATTTGTATAAAAACATAGAATAAAGAAATTAGTAGATATAGAAATAGAAAAATATGATAGTCAGAAAATGGTATGGTCCTATTCACTAGTACTAGTTTTACAGCCGTGAATCATCGAGGGTCCCCGGAACTAGTCTCTATTCAAGGGGCAATAGATGTCCGTTCAGCCATGTCACGAGAAAAAAATTTCATAACACGAAGTATCGTAGTTGTAAACTTAAAAAAAAAATTGCGAAACTAAATTGTGTTGCAAAGCAAAAAAAAAAAGACCTACGTGGTCATCCCATTTTATTACAACAGACGAATAATAGAAGTCTATATCCCAAATAATTATTCATGATCAACTTTTATCTCTACAAGTTTTCCGGCTTTGGACTCAAAGATGAACTTTCCAGCTTGAAAGAACATATACGTATCTTAGGGCCTGTTTGGTGACACAAATAAGTACTTATTCTGAAAATATTAAGTGGCAGTTACATTTAGAGGTGTTTAATAAAACTTTGAGACACATCTTACTTAATTAAGTGGCTCTTAATTTACATATGAAATTTTCAGACATTGGGATGCTACTTATCGCTGAATGGGGATGCCAACTATCTTTTCTAACTGCTCCACCCACGTATCCTGGGGAAGTTTTGCCTAGTACCTCCATATGCCCAATTTTTAAATATGAAATGAATGATGAATAAGTAATATATTAAGCGAATTGATAATTTATATTATCAATAGAAGTATGTATTTGTCCCCTTCAAAAAAAGTATTTATTCGGTTTTGTCCGGTTTAAAGCGGTTTTAAATTTTTTTTTAAATTTGGAATATAATTGTATTAAACGGTTTGGTTTTAGTCATATGAAAACCGACTGAAAACCCATGATTTGTGCCTTTTATGTTTGGTTTGATTTGGTCTGGCCGATTGGTTTGGTTTCCAAAAATTTTGTTCACCCCTAACGTTCATCACTGTCAAAGGTATTTTACAAATATGACCTGTATCAATTTTATTAATCTACATGTGAATATAAAAAATAACACATATTTTTTTACTGAAAAAACCATATATTGAGAGCCAAAGTGACGATGTTCAGAAATTGTCAGGGTACGGGTAATTTGATCTTTTGAAGAATAATCCAACTAGTAAATTGGTGGCGTTTTGGGGCTATGTCAATTGCGACTGCCTACGTACCTACAATTTTGGGATCAACCCTATAAGATAGTTCATCTTTAGAAGACGAATGGTAGTTTCATAGAAATCCCTTATGGGGGAAGTTGATTATAGATTCCCAATTTTGTGGCACGTGATTGAGGGGCCATTATGATGCAGTCATAGAGCAGTCATGGCTCTATTAGGCATAAATCAGCTATTGGTGTTAATTATGGGATCATGTCTTTGAATGAGTATCGATTATGGGATTATGCCATTTATAGTTCGTACCTGCTCTTTGTGTTCGGGAATAACCTGTCCCGAGCTATCCATTAATGACCGAGGTGATCCTATCACCATGTTGGTAGTGCGGGATCGTAGAGACCCTGTGTCATGCCGGCTCTCGGGAATTGCGAGCAACCTTTGCCAAACTGAGGTAAAGCTTGTCGAGTCTGATCTGACCTGAGTTTTATGGATGGCAAGAATGAGATCTGTGATGCCCTTTCTGAAGCCTTCAATGCAAGGCCCAATAATGGGCCAAGTCTAGGTTTGCTCATTTGCTAATATGACCCGACTAAAGTCTTAGGAGTGCCACGTGTATGACTTTAGAGTCATGCCATGTCAAAAGCCCCCAGACCTAAACTGGGATGAGCATCATAGGTTAGGTCTGCACTGAAGTTGGTATGACTTGGAAGGCTGAAGTCCAACTGTCTCGACGAATACCAGCCTGTGATTAAAAATTCAAATTTATATACTTATCTCAAGGCATTGTTTTTTGTAATCTCTTATAAAATCCCACAGAATACATTGATTTGCACAATAGGAGGAAAACTCCATGGGTTTAGCATTATCTCTGCCTATAAAAAGGGGAAAAGTGGCGCATTTTTCTTTTTCCGCTTCCGAATTTGAGTGTCGTTGTAAAAGAGAATCCTGAGTCCCTTTCTTCATCTTAAGATTCCTGCTCTTACATCCATAAAACAAGTCAAGTCTCTTTCTTTACTTTTGCATAATTTCCTTTTGAGACATGTATTCAAGTAGACGATCTGCCTCATATTATTGCTCCGATGAAGCCCTTAGTAAGGATATTTCCGAAGTTGCAACTTCTTATGTATCTAGGTCACGACCTGTAGAATATTCTCAAGAGTCTCAGGTTGTAGATATGTCAGCCAGTGGCGGATCAAGAAATGTTTTTCAACGGGGTCCGAAATATTTTTCTATAAGTAAAAGGTAGAGTTCTATTATTTTTAACGGGGTCCAAAATATTTTTCTATAGTTAAAATGTAGTGTTTTATTATTTTTAACGGGGTCCACGGACCCCATTTACAATAATGTGTGTCCGGCTATGATGTCAGCTGATGCGCGAGTTGGTCTTTCTTAGGTCAAGGCTATCCGTTCCATTTTGACTACTACGTAGATGAGTGCATTATGTGATGAATACTGCTGATCGAACTTTTTCAGGTGTCCAATATTACTGCCAGTGTACCAGGTCAATTGTAATATAATCTAGTGGTCAAGGTCGTATCCACGAGGATTGTGAGGTCAAACACCAACAAGCTATTAATATCTTGATCTAAGTCGCAACAATACAAGAAAGTAAATGTACCTAAGATTCTACTACTACAAAAGGTGATAAAATGTTAAAAAGTCTAGCCAAGACAATGCAATGATCAAGCAAATCTCTACTAGTATCATGGGAATGAACTACCTACCAACCTTCCATTGGTGTTAAAGTGTGTGTTATCAGTGCACTCCTAAGCTAGCAATTCCCCTCATACGAGTGTACGAAACTACTCTGTGCCTCTTCCTTGGTCTAAGAACCCTAAACCTAATGATTCAACATGATTAAGTTTTTGAGTGCAATGAATGAACAATAACCCCCGGATAATAAATCGAGTTCCACTTAAGGTCGATTTTACCTTCCGGTTCTCCTACCCCTTCTCCCACACCAAGCTTCTCCTTTCGGTCTCAACTAAGTGTGTGTGATGCAAGTGCTAGGTGATCAATCCAACACAAACAAGCAAAACAATGAAAATAGGAAAAGATACCAACAACCCATGAAGCTATGAAATATATGAACTAACATCCCCAATCAACCAATAGGGATTAAACTATCATAAATACATCATCTTGGCTAGTAGAAAACTAGCCTTCCATGGCTATGAAGGACAAATTGTCACTTAAGAACTTCATAGATATGAACATAAAACTAGAAATAATAAGAGAAGAATTTACCTTTAAGATTGCAACAACTTCAAAAGAGAATAATTGCATTGACTCTTCAAGGTTCTTCCATGGAGGAATTACACCAAAAGGGATGAAATTTCTTCACAAAATCAACTCCAAAAGCTTTAAAGATGAATTCTTCTAAGATTACAAATAGAATTAATGACTAAAATCTTGCTAAGGTTGGGCTAGAAGAGCCCTTGAAGAAGTTGTCTTCAAGCTTGGAGAGTTGGGGAAGAAGGTGGAATGGAAAGATGTGGTAAATATGCCCAAAATGAAGTTTAAATGCTGAAAATTTGCTGTCTGCGACACTTGGCGGTGTTGGTGGTCACCAACTGTCAATAAAATATCTCTCGACGACTTACGCATAGCGTTGGCCGCCACCAATGATAAGTTGGTGGCGACAAGTATCCCACAATGACTTCATTAAAATGGCTATAACTTGAGTTGTGTTCCTCTGATTGATATGATTCAAAATGTGTTGGAAATCTTGTTTCCTGATATACAACCCTTATGAAAAAGTATTCTCCAGAAAATGCCTCTGGCTGGGGGTCAAATGTCCATTGAAGATAGGATAGGGTAGAAGCACTAAAGACAAATGATCTGTTTGAATTCGTAAGCTTCCGGTACACTCTTTAGCCCTCAAAAGACGTGTTTATGATCAACACGTGTCGTCACTCAGGGTCTTGTTCAACCTATAATCCTGCAATAAATCACCAAAATACCAAGCGTAAACCCGAAACTGCACTCCGGCTACTATAACCGGTACAAAACTATTAAAATATGATATTTTATATAATAATTACTATCTACACAATTGGATAAAACTAAGCAAATAATGACTCGAATTGATACAAAAATATCAATAAACGCATGAGAAATGGGCATCGTGAAATGTACCATCTAGTTGACTTACATCAACTGCGTAGATAGGAAAATATTTAAGCCGGTCCTTCCCACTCGAAATGAAAAGGCCAAAGCCTCACCTAAGGGCTATTGTACAGTGTATAGTGAGCAACTAGTTGATGGTCTTCGAATCTAGAGGTCTCCTGTGGTTTTTCACATTTTAGTCCATTACATGATAAAAATGGTTTTTGATAAAAAAATATATTGAAGATTGTTGAAGATCAAGCGCTAACACTTCTACTAAAACCAATTGGTGCCAGTAATGGTGCTACTATGTTTCTTTATAGATTCAAGAGTGTGAGAATCTCTCCCATCACCCACCCTCAAGTGTGGGCAATGTGTCACAACACTTGCACAATTTTTCATTCAAAAGTGTGGGAAATCTGTTCCATCACCCCTCTCAAGTGTGGGCAATATGTCCCAACACTTGCACAATTGTTTTTTAAATATTGTTCCGACTGTGGTTCGATCTCGTGACCTCCTGGCTCCGATACCATGTTAAGATATAGTGCTTACCATTCTACTAAAATCAATTGGTGCATGATGAGAGATAAATTTATGATCATTATTACGACATTTTACCCCAATATTGATACCATTTTGAGCATTATTGTATCAAATCAAGTCAAAATTACTAAGTTTTATTCAAATGTATAAGTAGTAGTTATTATATAAATTATCGTATTTTTATAAGTTTTTATTAGTTTTTGTACCGGTTTAGTAACCGTGTGTCGTGGTCGGATTTACGCTTTGGTATTTTGGTGGTTCATTGCGTGGATTATATATTGACCAAGACCCCACGTAACGACATGTTTTGAGTCTAAAAGATGTGTTTAGAGGGTTAGAAGAAGGTGCCACAAGTTTATAAGTTCAACGGAGCAAATTTTCCTAAGTACTTAAATCGTTACATGTTTTCGACGGAGATTTGACCCAGGTTAGAGGCATTTTCAGGGGATGACTTCTTCATGAAAGTTGTAGATATTCAAGTAAGCTTTCCAACGCATTTTGAATCAAGTCAATTGGACTTCTACAACTCAAATGGTGGTCAAGTGGCTAATCGATTCATACTAAAGAAAATCCCGAAAAAGACTCGACATACGAATGGCTCATCAAAATGACATTTTCTGAAGAAGAGTCCTTCATGAAAGTTGTAGAGTTTTCCGAGAGCTTAATTATGGCGTTTGGATCATGATTTTTGGAGGTCTACAACTAAATATATGAATTTTAGAAGTTTTATTACAATAAAATATATTTTGGAAGGATCCGAACAGGTGAGTCATCTGGTAATGATGATTCCGGACCGATCCGGCTCCATTTCAGGACCGGTCCGCCCTCTCCTTGTGCCTATAAATACAGAGCCTTCCCCATTGTAAACTTGGCCCCTTTGGCCACTCTTTGGCCATCGTATTCTTCTCATCCTCTCTATTTCCCTCTTCTATGCCGTAACTTGGCTCCTGTTCATCTATGTATCTTCTTCTTCTTTTATTTCGTTTGGGCCCATATATACATATGTCTATGTATGTATATATGTTTGTTTAAATAAAAGTAGTAGTAATGTTGTAATGCTTGAGAAAATTATCGAAGAAAATGCTTTAGGAAAAGTTGCTATTTTCAAGAATACAACTTAGATCTGAAGTAAACGGGAAAAAGTAAAAACTGTGACTTAGATCGAGTTAATAATAGCTTCTTGGTGTTTAACCCCACTTAAAAGAATTACCATGATTTCCTTGAGGAATACGACCTGACTCACCAGACTAGCACTACAGTTTGACCCGGTACACTGCCGGTTAGGATCTGTATAGCCTAGGTAATGTCCGTCGACCTTTCTCGCGCCGTTTCCAAGGTTAGGTTTAGGTCTGTCAAGATTTTGGCGCCGTTGCCGGGAAAACGTCGCTAATTTCTTTCTTTGTGTCTAGGGTTACTACTTGTATTAGCTCAAAATTCTCGAGGATAAGTCAACACTCTTCTTATCACATTTCTTTTTTATTTTCCGTTGGTACCTACCTTCTTTTAGTTACCAATTTTCTTCTTCTATTAAATTCGAGTTATTTTCTATTTTCGATAGTAGAAAGTAAGCGTGGTCATAACAAATTGAGGATAAATCAACACTTGTCTCAATCTCATTTTTATTTTTATTTTCATTGGTACCTACTTATTGGTAAGATACCAATTTTTTATAAAAATACTCGGTAAATACCGAGTGGCTTCGTAATTACCGAGAGAGAGAGAGAGAAAAAAAAAAAAACCCGAAAAATAAAAATAAAAAAATACACTCGGTAAATACAGGTGGACTCAAATAATTACCGAGAGAAAAAAATGTGGTTTTTTTATCGATTTCGTGTTATTTTCTATTCGATATTTTCTATTCCACAAGAATTGTCAAATCGAGTTATGAAAACGGCCAAATCGATAATGAAACACCATCCGATTCGAGTTTTATCTATTTCAAGTTATTTTTCTATTTTTCGATAGTTGATGACCGTAAGTGGTAAGGCCCCACTCACTCCTTATAGGTCCGATTTAAACACTTACGAAAGCGCATTAAGAGAGTAGAGAGTAAACGCGGTCATATCGATCCAGGAAATCGACCAAGTATCATTTTCAAATCGAAATACGAGAATGATCAAACTAGTGATGAAACACCCGAACGAGGGCTTGATCATGCCCAAGGAATATTAATAAATAAAATAAAAATAGAAATAATCGAATTGGAAGCGCGAGTTGGAAGGAACCAAGTTTGAAAGGGCCAATTCAAACCGAACCTTATCCAAATCAACCCAAATTCATCTCGGTTCAACCAGATAAGGCAACACCATATCCAATGCATATTTTGAAGAAAAAGGTACAGAATGATGAAACACAATCATTCGAGGAAGCTTTACCATATTCATCTAATGACAAGGGGTAAGGGAGGTATACATTCTATCCCTATTACAAAGATGAAGTTGGATAAAAAGTATGTATGTTTTCTTGACGATTTTAGTAAGGGAGAAGTTTGGGAGTTAATCATGAGAGCGTTGTCTTCAACACTTACAATTCATTGAAATATCCATGCATTACACTAGAATCTTGTTCTTGTGTGTACACTTTGTGTATTTTTTTTTTTTGTGGTGGATTGTACTAACACGCAGGTAATTGAAGAAGATGACTTCAGCAATAATGTGAAAGCTCGCAAACCTAAAGCTCGAAAATCAAAGGAAAAGGTCAAGAATCGTTTGGATTGGTGGGAATTGTCTAACCTCTGTTGGAAACCGGTATTGAAGAAGGATGCGGTGCGTGAGGATAACCCACCACCACCGATTGCCTTAAAAGCAAGCACGGTAAAGTCGGCTATAGACTACAAATGTAGTCAATGACGGGTACTATACTTCCTTTTACTCCTTAAGCATTTATTTTTAGTGGATTATGTGCTTAATTGTTACGTGCTTTTGTGAGTAATTGTTAGAAGTATCCCGTTTTGTTTAGTATATTATATTAGTTAATCCTTATCATTTTGGTCGAGCAAACGACGTTAACCAAAAGCGCTACCGGGAGGCAGCCCGTAAAAATGTTAAATATAATAATTACTCATACTTTGGATGATACTTTGCGAATACTTCGGATTGATTTTCATTTTGTTTCACCAAGTCTTAGGATGAATGTTTGAATGACATTAAAAGGGAACGATTAGGCGGTTATCCGAAAATCCTGAGGGAAAAAAGAGAAAATTCAAATGCATCATTTCTTGGACTTAGGTTGTTAGAACGATTTAAAATAACCCTTGAGGATCTGGGTATAAAAGACTCAGAGTTAATACTTTGCCATACATTTCATATCATGATCTAGTCTGTTTTAAATTTCAAATAATGTGTGACATGTATTAGTTCAACTCTCGTGGAATATTGTGTGTTTTAAATCAATAAAAGTTTATGTGGTGTGTTTATCTACCTTTGCATTACACTCGTCACACTCCACACACTTTTATTTCATTTGCACACACAACGGTCATAACTTTGACCCACCCACCCACCCTTTACTATCATCCGAGTATTTGTTTTGACTTGTTTTAGTGCACCATTGCTTTCCCAACAACTTATTTACACTCACTTTACATTGAGGACAATGTAAGTTCGTAAGTGGGAGAGTGGAGTCGTTGGTCTAGCAATGGCATTAATGTTTATTTTGTATCAATAAATCTCTTAGTTTTCGATTTTTTTCACCATTATTTAGTTGATTAATAAATTGTATAAGGTATATATTTCATGGATTTGAAGATATAATGATCAATTTGGATGTGTATAACCAATGTGAACCGTAAGTGCATTGTAATTCCAAATATATTTGTGTAACATGAATTCCTTCACGTAAGCCTTTGATATTGAAGCGAAAATTTTAAATCAGATCCATTCAATTATTCTAGTGATTTATCCTATAATAGCAAAAGAAACTTAGTACCTAACTTTTGAGCGTGTCTTGTGTGAATATCCGAAGGTTTGAATGTGATAGAAAGGATATAAGTTAAGTTTATGAAAAGAAAAAAATAAAAAAAAAAAGAAAGAGATGAACTATATATATGTCGGTTGTAGCTACCAATGATTTGAGTGCGATGGGCGTTATCACGAAAACGTCCTATATCACCATGAGGTTTACACTCCCCGATTGCTGATGATAGTAGTCCAAATAAAGGGTGTTATCACGAAACGTCCTATTGCTTTGGGAATGAAGGCATATGCTACACATGTGAAATTAAGTTCATCAAAAGAAAAAAAAAAAAAAAAAATCAAATAAAAAAAAAAAAAATAAAAAATTTTAAGCGTGGTTGAAAACTTAGCTATCTTACGACTATCCCCAATTATAAATCGAATGATATGCTTTAGGGATTATCCTAATAAGTACTCGGAAGAACTTTGTGTGGAATCATTCTCGCTTATACCTAGGAAAGTCATTAGGGTGTCATCTGAATGGATATTTGTGTGTTTTGCTTGATTTATTCAAGAGAGGATAGTGGAAATTGAAAGGCTTGTCACACACACACCGTGTTATACACTTATATTGAGGTTAAAGCCTCTTTGTAATTCTAATGGTTGTATTATCTAGTTGTCCCTTATATCTTATATCTTCATGAATTTATCTCTCATTCATTTTGTTTTATCGCTTGTTTTGCTTATGAGGACGACCAAAAGCTAAGTAGGGGTTGTGATGAGAGATAAATTTATGATCATTATTACGACATTTTACCCCAATATTGATACCATTTTGAGCATTATTGTATCAAATCAAGTCAAAATTACTAAGTTTTATTCAAATGTATAAGTAGTAGTTATTATATAAATTATCGTATTTTTTATAAGTTTTTATTAGTTTTGTACCGGTTTAGTAACGGTGTGTGTAAATGTCAGTTTACGTTTGGTATTTTGGTGGTTCATTGCGGGATTATATATTGACCAAGACCCCACGTAATTTACATGTTTTGAGTCTAAAAGATGTGTTTAGAGGTTAGAAGAAGGTGCCACAAGTTTATAAGTTCAACGGAGCAAATTTTCCTAAGTACTTAAATCGTTACATGTTTTCGACGGAGATTTGACCCAGGTTAGAGGCATTTTCAGGGGATGACTTCTTCATGAAAGTTGTAGATATTCAAGTAAGCTTTCCAACGCATTTTGAATCAAGTCAATTGGACTTCTACAACTCAAATGGTGGTCAAGTGGCTAATTGATTCATACTAAAGAAAATCCCGAAAAAGACTCGACATACGAATGGCTCATCAAAACGACATTTTCTGAAGAAGAGTCCTTCATGAAAGTTGTAGAGTTTTCCGAGAGCTTAATTATGGCGTTTGGATCATGATTTTTGGAGGTCTACAACTAAAGATATGAATTTTAGAAGTTTTATTACAATAAAATATATTTTGGAAGGATCCAGAACCAGTGAGTCATCTGGTAATGATGATTCCGGACCGATCCGGCTCCATTTCAGGACCGGTCCGGCCCCTCCTTGTGCCTATAAATACAGAGCCTTCCCCATTGTAAACTTGGCCCCCTTTGGCCACTCTTTGGCCATCGTATTCTTCTCATCCTCTCTATTTCCCCTCTTCTATGCCGTAACTTGGCTCCTGTTCATCTATGTGTCTTCTTCTTCTTTTTATTTCGTTTCGGGCCCATATATACATATGTCTATGTATGTATATATGTTTGTTTAAATAAAAAGTAGTAATGTTGTAATGCTTGAGAAAATTATCGAAGAAAATGCTTTAGGAAAAGTTGCTATTTTCAAGAATACAACTTAGATCTGAAGTAAACGGGAAAAAGTAAAAACTGCGACTTAGATCGAGTTAATAATAGCTTCTTGGTGTTTAACCCCACTTAAAAGAATTACCATGATTTCCCTGAGGAATACGACCTGACTCACCGGACTAGCACTACTGAGTTTGACCCGGTGCACTGCCGGTTAGGATCTCAGATAGCCTAGGTAATGTCCGTCGACCTTTCGCGCCGCTTTTCCAAGGTTAGGTTTAGGTCTGTCAGTGCAAGTAAATGCGCTAATATAATTTTTTAATACATTCAAGAGTGTGAGAATCTCTCCCAACACCCCCCAAGTATGGGAAATCTCTCCCAACACTTGCACAAATTTTTAAATAATGTTCACACTAGGGTTCGATCTCGTGACCTCTCGGCTCTACTTACCATGTTAGGATCAATGCTTACCATTGTATTAAAACCAATTGGTGTTAATAAATGTGCTATTTTATTTCCTTATCATTAAAGAGTGTGAAATCATGTCAACACCCTATCAAGTGTTGGCAATCATCCCACACCCCACTCAAGTGTGCAAGCAATCGATATGTGTTAAAATCATAAATATTAAGAATAATAAGATATGTTATTTTTTAAAATGGACATAAAAGTCAACATGCAACGTATTAAACCATCTTCTACCCTAGACTACATGGTGGAAAAGGTCAATAAAATTAGTTGAAGAGCTTAAACATAGCCAAGGCATCACCGCTACTACTTCAAAGCTTTCATGTTGTTGAGATTATTAATCCAAAATGATAACATCAATCATCATCCAAATTAACAAACGAGATACCTCTCACCAAACTTCTTAGGTAGGCACAAACAAAGTAATGAATAATTGTATGCTTCAATTCAACAATGAAGATTTAACATCTTTTTGAAAATAAAGGTATTTTGAGTGAGATCAATGGATAAAAGGTAAACATAATTTTTTCTGAAGTGAGAGAAAGGTGAAAGGTAATTTAGCTTCCGTGCATATCAAGAAAAAAAAATTAAGTTATCTCAAATATTGGTGCTAAGAAAAGAGAAATAAAAGAGAGCAAAGGGCAGTGAGAATGAATTGATTTTGTTGTGTTATTCTTCAGAAAGAACGAAATACTGAATATGAGTGAATGGATCAAAAAAGCCCAATATGTAGAATATGAAATGAATGATGGATAAGAAAGGTAATGCAAATACGAAATGTAAATGGACTAAGTCGGAGAAAATTAAGCAGATTAATAATTTATATTATTTGTAGAAGTACATATTCAGTTTGCTCCGGTTTAAAAAGGTTTTAAGTTTCTTAAATTTAAACCGAAATGTGTTAAACGTTTTGGTTTTAGGTATCTAAAAATCATCTGAAGCCCACGATTTATGGTTTTCCGGTTACGGGCGATTGGTTTTGCTTTCGAAAATTTTGTTCACCCATAATATTCATCATAGTCAAAGTTATTTTACAAACATACGACCTCTATTTATTTTCTTAATATACACGTGAAAATAAAATAACACATATTTTTTACTAGGAAAACTAACATATATTGAGAGCCAAAGTGACCATGTTTAGCATTGTCAGGGTAAAATAACGGGTAATTGGATCATTTGAAGACTAATTCAACTAGTAAATTGGTGGTGTTTTGGTGGTTTCTGATTGTGTCAATTGTGACTGCTTACGTACCCAGAGAATGTAAGATCAAGCCAATAATGTAGTTCTTGTTTGGAGGTCAAAGAGTATTTTCTATATGCATCCCTCGTGGGGGAAGTTGATTATGGATTCCCAATTTCATGGCATGTGATTGATGGGCCATTATGATGCTGTCGTAAAGCAGTCATGGTTCAATTATGCGAAAATCATGGAATGGAATCAATCATGTTATCATGTCCTTGAATATGTATCAATTATGGGATCCTGCCCTTTAATAGTTCGTAGCTGCCATTCGAGTTTGGGAACGACCTTTTCCAACTGACCATAGAAGACCAATGTGATACTGTCACCATGTTGGTAATGCGGGACCATGGACACCCCGTGTCATGCCGGCTATCTGGAATTGCTGGAAGAAAATACCAAAATGAGGTAATGCTAGCTGAGTCTGGACTTGCTTGTGATGACAACCTGAGTTCCAAGGATGACCAGAATGAGATCGGTGAAGCCCTTCCCGAAGCCTTCGAATGAGATGCCGAATAATGGGCCAAGTCAGATTTGGCCCATTTGCTAATATGACCCTATCGAGCTTTCGGAGTGCCACATGTATGACATCCGATCCATACCTATTTCCAAAGACTCCCATACCTGTGCTGAGATGAGCATCGTAGGTTAGGTCTTCACTGAAATCACGTGGCATGACTTGAAAGGCGGAAGTCTAACTGTCTCTGACATGTCCGACATATACTATCTTGTCATTCAAAATTCTAATTTCGATAATTATCTTGAGGTATCGTTTCTGGGATATTTTATAAACTCCCACGGAATACATTGTTTTGCACAATTGGAGGAAATATCTTCAGCCTCAACATCATATCTTCCTATAACAAGAGAAAGATTGTTCCATTTATCTTTTTAGCACTTCTGAATTTTGGTTTCATCTTCTGAGAGAACTCTAAGTTCTCTTCTTTGTCTTAAGAGTCCTTCTCTTGAATCCATAAAACAAGTATGTCTCTTCCTTTGTCTTCACATAACTTCCATATGAGTCATGTCTTTGAGTAGACGACCTGCCTCATATGATTCCTCTGATGAAGCTCTTAGTATGGTATTTCAGAAGCTGCGTGGTACGTTGCTCAAGAGCACTCATCCATTTCTCTGTATTTAAGTCACAATCTGTGGAAGATTCTCAACAGTCTCAGATTGTAGATATGTTACTTGATGCTGGGATTATTCCTACTCTGGTCAAGGCCTTCCCTTCCATTTTGTCTGCTGCGTAGATGAGTTCGTTATGTGACGAATACAACATAGATAGGAAAATCATTAAGCCAGATCCCACTCAAAATCAAAGAGCCGGCGCCGCATTTGAGGGCTACTGTACATTGTATAGTGAGCAACTAGTTGCTGGTCTTCGATTCCTGACGAATCTTGCGGGTTTTCAAGTTTTAGTCCACTGCATGACTAAGATGATAAAATGATAAAAACATTTTAATGATAAAATGATAAAAATATATTAAAATGTGTCTTAATGTGTTAAAATGATAAATATTAAAAATAATAAAGTTATGCTATTTTGAAATTTTGATATATACAAGTAGAATATGATATGACTTCTTATATATGAGTGGATGCAGTTCTTGTTTGGAGGACAAAGAGTCTTTTGACTGTTGCACATATGAGCATATTATGTGATAAATACGGCGTAGATAGGAAAGTCATTAAGCCAGTCCTTCACATTCAAAATGAAAGAGCCGATGCCCCACATGAGGGCTATCATACAATGTGTAGTGAGCTGCTAGTTGCTTGTGTTCGCGGGATTCCTGATGACTCATCCGGGTTTTCATGTTTTGGTCCATTGCATGATAAACAGTGGCGGACCTGCCCTCTTGATCCAAAAAAGTTACATTAAAATTTGTACTATGCATATAGTTTGTCCCTCTTTAATTTTTTTATTTGCCTTTAAAAAAATTATTATCCCACTTACCCGATATCCTGCGTCCGCCCCTGATGATAAAAATGATAAAGTTATAAAAATATATTAAGGAGCATATACAGTACTATAGAATAATCTTTTTCTTGTCAAAATTCACATATTTTATAGGGGTAAATTGTCACGCACCTTCATCTTCTCCAACCCCTACTTTCACGCTCAACTCAATTCCTCCCAAACCCAACATTATTATCTTCCTTTCATCGGGATGCATCTGTTGTTTGTGAAGCATCCCTTTCATTGCCTCACGTTTCTCTACCTCAACCTTCTCCATTGCAGCCTGTTCATCTATCGGTGCTTCCTAACTGGTCTTCAGATTAATGGTGAATCCATATATTGTCTTGGAAATTAGAGCTTCTTATGTGTCATTGGGTTTATGTATTTGTTGCCTTATTATAAGTGGTATTGTTCCATAAAAAAAATGTAACCTGTTGTATTGAGGTACTGTCGAGAAGTCATTGGTTAAATTATTATTTCTGTGAGGCTATCTCCAATGGAGCACTCTAATAGAGAAATATAAAAGTGATTGTATTGAATTGATTATAATAATGAACATAAATACAATATTTATAGACTAATTAATAATAGAGATCTATTCAACTCTATCTAAACCAAATTAATAATCTATCTTAACAATTCTCTCATAGTTTAAGATCAAACACAATTATTTAAACAAACTCCTAACTCAATCTTGTCATTAAATATCTCTAACACGCCTCTGAAATCTCATCATAATGCAATGAACATGAAGATTGGCTTGGAATAAATCAATCTTGTTTCCTTCAATGGTGTCTACAACAAACGTCTTCATATCAATCGGCAAAAACTGCTTCACATTAACCTGCTATTGATTGAATCTACATTGGATGACTCAAAATTTTTGACGAGTCATAGAAAAAAAGTGATAGAACTGAATATTTGGAGGGAAAATCATCATTGAGATGATTGAATACCCTAAAGAAATTATTTTAGCTGGATGACTCGAAAATTTTGAGGAGCCATAAAAAGTGATAGAAAAGAAGAAATATTTGGAGGGATAATCATCCTTAAGATGAGTGAATACACTAAAAAAATAGAAAAAATTATAGATTGAGATAGATCATATCGAGTGAAAAATGATAGCGAATTTAGATGAAATGAGTGAATTGAGAGATGTAGTTTATTTTCATAAAAAAATAGTTGATATAATCTCAACAAGTGGAGGTGGAGAAAATATAATAGAAAAGAGATGGAGAGAGATGCTGGTTTGCATGTGAGATAAGGACATCAATAAGAGATTTATTTAAATTAAAATAGAAAACAGGAAGGAAAAAAAAACAAACTAGGGCCGAGGCTGTCAACTTGTGGAAACCATGCTTGTAGACTCCAAAGCCGAACAAGAATCCAATGAGGACGACCATGGCGACCACACATGTTAATAGTTTGTTTGGATGAAGAATTTATTTAGAATAATAATTGAAATAGCATAGGAAAAATGAGATGAATTATGAAAGGGCAGGGGTGAGGGTTCGTTTAGATCAATGTTACGAACCCCCACCCAGACATTTTTCCGTAAAAACTTCTCAGGACCTAAAAGACGTTAGTCTGGGAGATTCCATAATAAAGAAATATAAAATTGATTGTATTGAATCTATCATAGCAATTCTATCAAATAAAACTCTATTTAAACCAAATAATCTATCATAACAATTCTATAATAATTTAAGTTCAAACACAATTATTTAAACAAACTCCTAACTCAATCTTGTCATTATCTTTAACACACTCCATCAACTACTTAAAAAAAACTGAAGTGTATTTTACACACTCTAACTCTATAATGGCTTCACTTTGAAACACTCTAAACTTGAAATCTGCTACATACATTGCTCTAGTAATATGGATAAGGATGACAATTTCGACCCAACCCGCTGGATATCCACCCAACCCTATCCGTTAGGGTAGAGTATTTTTTAGGGTAGGGAAGGTTATGAGTTTTATTTTTCAAAACCTGATGCTGGTAGGATATATATATATATATATATATATATATATATATATATATATATATATATATATATTCACCATGATTAAATAATGACAACTTACGTTACCTAAAAAGAGTAAGAAAACAATAAAAATTCTCACAAAAAAAGAAACAAAATAACAATAACACTAAGATGTAATTTAAATAGCACTAATATTTTATTTACATATCAATTGTCGATGTCAAAAGCACTATTTTCCCCTCCCAAACGATTTCGTCAAAATCAAGGTTGACAGGTGCGATTTTTTTAATCCTTTGAATTTTTTAATTATTGTATTCTTTAATCTAATATATTCTTCTCTAATATCTATCATAAACCCAAAATCCGTATCAATCCCGATACAATGTATATTGGTATTTTTTCCTTCACAACTCATGCAGCCAAAGCCAAGATTGATATGCGTGACTTTTCATCTTTTGATTTTTAATTGTTTCAGTGTATGTTTGATATAATATGTTTTAAAAAACTCTAATTTTTAATCTGGCACTACTAAAGTGAGGCGCCAAATTTTATCCCTAAATAATATAAAAAATATACATATCCCTATTTTACAACATCTCAATTCAAAAACATCTACAACAAAGATCCATATCATTATCCCTATAACATTTCAAATAATATTAAATAATACATATTCTACCTCACAACCCTATTTATACACATTAAATATTTATTATTTCACCTCAAAGAAAGATCCCTATCCTTATCCCTATAATTTTTAACAATTAAATATGTTTAGAGGCGTTGAATAGTGCATCCCCACAAGTGGGGATGATCTGCTCATATCCCTAAAAATAAATAGGGATATGGACTCTGTATAGAGGAGATTATTTGAGTAAAACTCTATTTTTATCTTCATTTTAGGGATAGGACACCAGTATAGAGCTTTCTTTGAAGTCTTAAAAGACTTTTGTTTTCTTTTTTCTTCTTACAAAATTGACAACTTTATTTATATTTTTGAGTTAACATAAACCTATTTTGTCACCTCTATAATATTTCGGAAGTCTACGCGATATTTTGACATGAATATGGTCATGAATTTCCTTTATTCAATAGTTTTTAGAATTTACGCATCATTTGTCATATTTAAAATTTCTTACTCTACATTCAACATTTTGATACACAAGGATAAGGAACAAACACATTCAAATATCACGTTCTAAGGATTCAACACATATTTTAAGACTTGATTTTGTGTATTTACGTCAACCGTATTACATAAAATTTCTCATTATATGAAATTTCATTGTTCAATTGTAATTGAACCAGTTATCCATGGATATGAATACACCCGTGGATATCCACGTGGGTAGGGCATGGGTAATGGGTAGGGCAAGAAAAAAAAATTGATAGGTGGGGTACGAATATAGTAAAATCCGTGCTCACCCCGTACCTCATCCCTAAATATGGAGGGGCTGTTTAGGTGAATAGTACACAATCAACTTGCAGTCTTGCACCCTTTTCAATCACACTATTTTTTTTTTCTCTTTTTGTTCTATATAAGAGTATCTTTTAATATCAATATTTTATAAACTACAAATTCATAATTTAATTATAATAGTATCCTTTTCAAAAAAAAATTATAATAGTTATCTAAAGTGATATTACTAGGGATAAGGAGGAAAAAAAAACCTTCAACAACAGATGTTTTCATTGTTATTTATAGCATCAAAAATATTTTCAATAGCTCATCTAAAAGTTTGAAGATGATGAAAACGGAAATAAAAATAAAAAAATAGAGTAGAAAAGTGTTTAATGTTGATTGTATAATTTTGTTTGTTAAATAAAATAAGATGAAGGGAAAAATGTTTTAAGAGGATTATATGAAGGTGTTTGTTGAAGTAAATTGATTTATAAAGTGTTAAAAATATATAACTGAAACGGAAAACGATAGAGTTAAAGGGTGATATAAATGATTGTTGTTGGAGACCGTCGTAGCTTTATGATTTCTATGGGATGTAGTGTCGAGAACTCATTTTGCGTGTTTGAATCATTGGTTAAATTTAGTGTCTGAAAGATCTATTTGCAAGTTCTGTTTGTTTTGGTTTCTTAAACTCTTTTTATCACATTCAAAGTAGCAGTTGGGTAGTTTCGTTGGAGTACCATAGAAATAGGGAGGAGAATGGGTAATAGCTAGGGCTCGTAAAATATCCCGAAATCCCGACCCGACCCGACCCGACATCTGACGGCCCTGTTTGGTTTCGGGTTGGATTGGGTTGAATGGATTCAAGAAAGAGAAATAAAATAAAATATAGTGAAATAATAATTATAAGGTTGAAATGTTATGTTGAAATTTATGTAGTTGAAGAAATAATTGATTAGAGAAATATAAATGAAATATTATATTGAAAAAGTAATGGTTAAATAATATAATGAGTGATTAAAGTGAATTAATTAATATTATTTTATTTGTTGATGTTGAATGATTGATGAGAGAAGTTATAATAAAATAATAGAATTAATAAAATAATAATAAATAAGATACTGGAGTGAATAAAATATTGGGTTGTATCCACCCGAAACCAAACAAGGCAGAAAATATCCGATCCGATCTTTTTCCAGTCTGATATTTTTCCAACTCGATTATTTCGGGTTTCTCCCGACCCACATAAATCGGGAGCTCATTCGGGTGGTAGACTTCAATCCTGATGGGATCCCGAGCCCGACCCGACAAAATTAATTATAATACATATATTCTTTCGTATAAAAAATATATATATATATATATATATATATATATATATATATATATATATATATATCCCAAATAATAAATAATATATGCAATACTACCATTTTTGTTTGAAAAATACATTATATTTATTAAGCTAGTGAAATTGAACACGCGATTTACCTCAATAACAAATATATGTTCATCTTCTTCACCATTCGACGCCTTTCTTCATCCTACGCCGCTATTAAGTGTCGAATCTTTATATTGATGGTTGTTTCCATTCAATCTCTTATGTGTTTTATGTTGTCTTATTTCAAAATAACATAACCATTTTCACATGCTATTTTTTGGAATATGTTCTCCTAACCCGATGGGATCCCCGAACATTCGGGTATCTCGATTATCGGGTCCCGACACATGTCCGGTGCGGTGCACGGTAAAAACGTGTTCCCGAATCGAGGCCAGGACGGGTTTGGGTTGGAGAGTTACGGGTCGGGTCCCAACCCGATACTAGCCCTACTTATATATAGGCTTTTGGAAACCCTAGGTCGGTTTTCAAAGACTTGAAAAGAAAAAGAAAACATTAAGAAAAGGAAAAAGAGAACAAATTACGAATGACTAAAATACTCTCACTAAAAGGTGAAGGGTTTTACATTCTCCCCTTCTTATAAGAAGTTTCGTCCTTAAAACTTGATGCACCGGGTAAGGACAGAAACTCGAAGACAAGAGAAATACCACAAACAAGATGGTCTTGAGGGTCTTGATTAAAGCCTAAAGATCAACATCCTAGACATCAGTGTTTACGCCCAAGATTTCTTAACTTAGGCTTGCCCGTGTTTTCCGAACTTAGGCTCAAACCAAGCTGTGCGCCTATCCTGATACGAGTCCTTATCTGGACACGGGGCGTTAGGCATGTGACATTTAGAGTAAATTTTAAATATCACGTAAGCCTTGTGTCATATCGAGTAATTAACGATTAAATGCGGAAGAAGAAAAAAGTCAAGACTCGGGAAAATAGACCCTCATGGTCTTCCAATAACAACCCACAACCAGAATACAATGTCAAACTAAAGCACAAATAACTGAAAGAAACACTATTATCCATTACAAGCATAAATACGGAAAAAAGGAACTACAACAAAAGGAAACTAAATCATAAACGACTCCACTCAAACCAACATGTACCTCCGATCATAAACGACTCACTCATCGTCAAAACAACATGTACCTACAACTTTCTTATTCCAAATAAAAGAGTAAGCACCGGTCGAATGTTCAGTAATGAGAAAGAAGATCAAAAGAGAGATTCATGGTTGTCGTAATCTGGGAGACACGACATGAATCTATTTCATCCACTTTAACAAATTGTTTAGATCCGTTACAAGATATATTAGGAAAACTTCTTTTAAAGTAAAACTTGAAGAATACATAAAGACATCTTTAAGAGCATATTTTTTTTGAAGATAAGAGCATATCTTGAAACAAAAGGCAATGCCACTTGAAAATCAACAATAAACCATGCATAGAAAACATGTCTACGTAATACATTAGTTTATCTCGCACGTACTTGTTCGTTCAATTAACTACTTAGTTAGCGTGTTTAGCCTAATGATCAACCTTACGGAAGCCATCTACTAACCCACACCATACTTTTCTACTACCATAGCATGTTCGTGTCTTGTCTACCATGTTCATGTTTCATACTTCCTGAGCATATTCTTGTTCCTGTCTTGACTATTTTGTATCTCCCGTGGGACTTAAAACCCACATGGCTTACCATAAGAGCTTGTTGACACGGGGAACATGACTATTCATACATCCAACATGGGTCTGGGCCATGGTACACCGTTCGGTTCGTTGTCTTGAAACGACATAGGGAATACAATTAGTCATATGTCCGACATGAGACTTAGAACCCATGGTACTCCGTTCAGTACATCTCCAGATAACATACTATAAACACATAAGAGCACACAAAGCGCATATATTCACGTTAAAATCCATATCTAACCTACATGAGCGTACAAAATCCATAACAACGCCAGACTACCACCATATCTCCACTAATCATAGAATACAGAACCTATAAACATAGCTGGAACCTAAAGTAACTTCCAGGACACCATGTTGTTAACCTGGATTGCCCGAAAACTAAGTTTGAGGGTCATTCAGGGAACTATCTTGATTGGAGGCCACGGACACCAGCCCAGGCTTTATCCCCGAACTCAGTTGACGTGCCTAAGATGTCTAGAACCTAAGTCTGGGATCAGTCCGGATGCTTTCTCGGGCAAAGGCCAGGAGCAACGGCCAAGGCTGTTAGGTCCCCATAGATTGAAAGTTTTGATGATACCAAAATAGTTAGTTTAGAAACCAAGTAGATGTTTGCTTAGTAGTTTGACATGTGAATTTTATAGGATTAGTCAGACTTTTCTTGTACTTGTAGAATCTAAGATAGCCTAGTCTTGAAGTTTTGAACACAAGAAGACCTGATGACCAGACTCTTGTTCATCCATCTATCAGACTACTCAAGTCAGAGTTCTTACAAAGGAAAAGTAGACCAGCAAGCAAAGTAAAAGAGCAGACGAGTAAATTATTCAGATCTAGACAAGTCAAAGATCAGACCAGAGACGACCAATGATTCCCTTAAGTGACTAAAAAGATAAATGAAGTGATAAATTAAAGGGCAATCCACACCGTGATGCCATGAAGACTCCGGTCTTAAGGATAATTACACAACCGCCACATAGTGTGACACTTATCCGTGTAAGTGGGTCAGTCTAACGTATGCATTCTCTAATACACGTCCACGTCATACCCAAGTGTCTCTACACTTCGATAGACGAGATTTATCCCGCGCCTTAAAGGCATGAAGACATCTAATACGTGCTAGTCTGTTTATACTATCAATGCCTGTTTAATAGTACATCGACCTAGAGACATTTAAGTATCAAACTTATTAAAGTGATTAGAGATCTCATCAACCATAATCGCCTATCATGGTTTCTCTATCACAGTTTAATACTAAGGACGTTATCATATAACAATTCATAATTGGTTCTTTAAAAGAACATATATATGACAACAGAAAATCCATTTAATATATGTATAAACATAAAGAAATAGTAGAAATGATCCGATCCGGTCGGATCCGGTCCAACCCGATTGGGTTTAGGACACTATTCCAACAATCTCCCACTTGGCCTAAAACCAATCACTAGCACACACAAGACCAAGTTGAAACACAAGAATCGATGCACTTTACTGCAACCACCACTAGCCATAAACGGATCGCTATCCGTGGGGACTCAGACTATCTTCATATCATGTTCCAAATGACCAAGTCAAAGGAACCGCGTCAACACACACAATAATCTCTGACGAGACCCTGGTCCTTGCTTCAAGCAATGAATCCACTTACTATATCAGCTATATAGAAAGGTGGAAGAACCGTACAAGGTTCAAGAATGAACCTTCTAGATCCATGTCTTTGCTCCCATTTAGCCTCTAAGGCACTACTGTGTTTTGGCCTAGTTGTAGAATTTACAGTGACCCATCGCTAAGAACATTTCCCGCTCACTGTATCACTTATTCAAAGTGACTGCAAACCCAGACTGTATCTCCCACTCGCCTTCATAAGACTTAGATATACGTCTGTATAACTATATTTATCTAATTCCAAGTTTCAATAAACTAGGACCTCTCCCTTAACTTGTTTAAGGATATTCTCGACATTCACCAGATTTACTTTCATACTTGCTCATGACTATTCATGGACTATGAACATCCGGCATTACCTATAAGATGGTTCCTATCGCAGTAGCGAAGGAAACCTTCCATAAGCATCATCTTTCACCTTATCTTTAGGACTAACGTCCTAACACAGATAGATCTTGAGAACACCGGCCAGCAGTATCCCTGTCGCGATCTTTGCTAAACTCCTTTTAGCATCACATCTATATAAGTAAACTATAATCTAACAATAGTTAAATCTATCGCTATAGATTCTTATTTCCAAAAAATAAGAACTGCCAATCCAAGTACTTTCGTAAAGACCTTGAATTACCAAACATTAATTGACTGTGACATAGAGTGGCAATTCCTCAGTGAGATATCTAATACATTGCTCAAAAATCATAACACACTCCCACCATCCATATTGCACATGGGCATATCCTTCTTTTGACTAAGCCAAACTCCTTTGACTGTCAAACAAAGAAATCGTCTAGAGAAACTTGTTTGAGTCCATAAATGGATCTCGTGGGCCTACATATCATGTCATCGTCTATGAACATCGAGTTGGTTGCCCAACGTCTTCAACACTATCATATAGTCATGATACGAAGTTATAACAAGTATTATCTGAATAGAACTGGGCTCAGCCCCACGGGGACATTCCCTCTAGGTGAGACAGACTAGGTTCATAACCTGGTTGTCACTGATGGAATCTAATTCAGATATTATGGCTCCTGGCCATATCGCTCAATCTTGCCTTTCAAACATTCTTTCACAAGTCGTGAGATATTCATTCTTCAAGATGAACATACCGATAGCCTTTTCAGGCTTGAGGTTATCCTGAACTTCTGAAACTTTTGTGTGCACTTTGGCGTTGTTCTACACCTCATCGCTATGCGGCATCTGCTCATGTTCCAATGGTTGAATATATCTTTGAGGTTCTCAGACTACATTTGAGATCTAAATCTACTCCCACTGTTTCTTTTGGAAGAAACACTTCCTCTAGAAGACAGCATGTTTGGAGACAAACATTTTGCTCCACGGACAAGTAGATAATATCCAGCGTACTTGCTAAGTCATTCCACAAAGTTGCATATGTCGTACTAGGTCCAAACCTTTCTGACTTTGCCTATGACAACTTCAAATCATCGGTTAAGATAGATTCGACATTATCTTCTTCCATATCTAATATGGAATTTATTCAACCTTTATTCTTTGGAACCCAGTTAAGTATAAGGGCATTATCCCGAAACGGCTAAGGGATACTTCGCATGGCTTGCGTCACACCTTTATCATATAAAGTGTTATTTCCATTTTGGGAACACAATCTAATTGCGTATCCCAAAGATGGTATCCTTCAAGGGAGAATCTTATTCCCTTTCAGACGACTTCTGAAACACCCTTTAAGTATTAATTACTTCAATCCAATTGAAGATTAATTCCTAAGTAGCTCATCAATCTCATATTCGTACTGGCTCGAACTTTTCGGGCTTTCCGAATTATGCACTTCACTGAGTACACTTGACTATTTCTAAAAATAGTCATAGAGATTAACAAACAATTGTTTGTGGCATTAATTGTCGTAAGCCAACAAACATCGGTATGTTTAGACTTTAGACATTTTTTCTAGAGTTTACGACCTTTTTCATAAAAAGGGTATTTTAGTCATCTTTAGATAAGATACGTATTACCCACGTGATTCATAATCATATGGTTCAACATCATCAGAATGATGTTTAATTACACGCTTCCTTTCCAGAGAGACTATGTCTAGAGTAACCACAAATCAAGGATAATAACCATACAAATATTTAGTTGAGATCCCATCACTTATATCATCTATATAGTGACATCAATCTAGTATGTTAGATTCAGTGACCTTCCAACTTTATCGGAATAACATTTATTCTTTACGATTGAATATGTCTACTAAATCCTAACAAATAACTGAAAGTATGTTCTTCATAAGAACCGAACATAATAACATTTATTTAGTTCCCTTATCAGCTTTACTAGATCCGCATATGGTAAGTGTTACAACGTTTGCTTCACCTTCCATTTCTCAGATTAATCTTTCTAATTTAATCACACTCAAGATATCATATATCTAATAGTTGACTTTCACTTAGATAGATTTATCTCAACTCACTTGCCTAGAATAGAAACTTCAATAAGTTCTCTATTTAAGCACATGCCCTAACTTTCATTTTTAATCCTTTAAGCACTTGAAAAATGTTTCTTATTGTAGTCTTCATAAGACTTAAGAAAGATCACAAGAGCCATGTCTTTAATTTCCTTTCATAAAGAAAATCTAAAGTTTATTAAATAGTTTATTTAACTGTTAAGGGTGAAAATCTATGTTTTATTATGATATATTTTATGGTATTTTCCCTCTTAATTGGATTAATTGCATAATAAATGGCCCTTATATGGAAATATTGAGCATACTAGGTTTTTAAGGACTTAATCGCAATATTGAATAAATTATGTGTTTTCATCGTGAATTATAATTAATTGGACTTTATTACAGTTTTGCGATGTTTTCCATGTGTTATAGGTATGTTCATTGTGCTCAAATGATGATCAAAAGGGTTAAAATTCGAGCTATAAAGATTTAAGAAGAGATAATGATCGAATGGAGTGGGCGGGAAAAAGAGATAGAGATGATTTAATCAAGTTTTATTCCAAATAAATCAAGCGTCCAAGTCCCGTCCAGGAGTGGGCGGGCGTCTCGATAATCCAAACGGGCGTCTAGAGGAAGAATTCAATATTGAGGCATCATGAACTTCTTCGAGCGAACGCCCGTAACAATCAAACGAGTGTCCAAAGTGCAAAAGAAGATCGAGAGAGTTTGGGCGCTATCCAAACGAACGTCTGCGTTGGAGTTCGAGAACACTGACGACGGCGTCTACTCAATCAAACGAGCGTCCGGATTGCCGACTTAGTGAAACCGCCTCAAATCTCTATAAATACTTGCCTATTTTCACACATTGAGAGACCAATTCTACAATTCTCGAACCCTAAACCCTAGGGGTGGCTATAGGCTGCGTTTTTACTCGTTTTTTCCCAGTTTTATGTTCTTAAATTCCTAGATAAAATTAGTTTAGTTTATGCAATTTACTTCAACAATTCAAGCTATTCAAGGATGCTAAGAGGCTAGGCTTCAATCAAACGAGCATTGTGAAGCCATCCAACTTACATTACTTTTGATTCTTCGGTTATTTTGTAAGTTTTTAATCAAGTTGTTTCCTTTATCATGTCTTATGTTGATTAATTGCATTTATATCGAAAGATGTGCATGTATGATGCTTTATATTTGATGAAAGTCTTTATAAACATTAGATCACCATGATTTAGGAATAGATCTTTAATCTATGTCAAACGAAAGTTGATAGGTTGGAAATCTAGGTTAAAACGTTAAAGTTTACATCTTTGTTTATGTTATGACGCGTTAATTTCCGTAAATCGAAAGATAGAAATTAATAGCGAATCATCTACTGAAAGTAGGATTCATACCTTTGATAAGATGAACCACAACTTGGTAGAAACTGCAATATAATCGGGATGAGAGATTAGTGTTTGTTGGATAGGTGGATCAATACTCGTTTGCCCGTATTAAACTTGATTTAACCTCGAGAGACTTGAACCTGCTTAGTTAGTTTATTTTCTATTTGCACTTTTAGAGTAATTTGTTCGCAACCAAACCTCCCTAGCTTTGGATTCGTCCTCTGTCTAGTTTATATTCAGCATATATGTTCAGTTTAGTTTTGTTTAATCGCTGTTTAGTTTAGTTTTCCGTGACATAACTTAGTTAGACAAAAACTAGGAACCACCACCGTCTAGTTCCCGTAAGATCGACCCGGCATTAACCACTAGTACTACGATCCTTATACTTGGGGTTAACGGATTATAAATTTATTACTTGTTTGTTTTGCATAGATAAAATCCGTAGACAAGTTTTTGGCGCCCGTTGCCGGGAACCGGACGGTTGTCTAGTTTTTGTTCTAGTTTTTATTTTGCTTTCAATTCCTGTTTTTAGGTTAGATATTTTCAATTTACATTTGTGGTTAGTAGTTTAGTTGTTTTTGTTCAAATTTACGCTTTTTAATTGCGTTTTTGCTAGTAGTTAATATAAAATCTTTGCTCCTAATTTATCCTCTGCTTTCATTTTACCACGCTCTGTTTTCCTATCCGTTTACCAGCTTGACGAAAGCGTCCGTATTACCGACGCCCGTCCGATTCTTGCTTGATCCGGACGGCGTTTAGTTTCTCGGGCGCCCGTCCTCCTCGAAAATCCTCGATCTGAATCGATTACGACGAATGCAGGCGGCGTTCACACTTCGACGCCCGTCTATCTCGAAAAAAGGGTGGACGCTTTCGTCCACAATTTTGGACGTCCGTCCGTTCCTCTTTTCCTTCTATCAACTTCTTCTTTTCTTTTCTTTTCCCTAGGTTTTGATCTTAGATTAGATTATAAGTCTTTAGCTTAAGTCGTTAGTTTCTTAGTTTATAGTTCTCTTTCTCTCACTCTTTCTTTCTTGCTCAACAACTTGATCTTGGATCTCGGTGTATGCAAACTCGTAGTCGGAAGGGACCACTAATCTACTCCTCGACCCGAAGCGACCATAGTCCGACCCAATAGGCGGAAACTTCGGTTCGACGAAGGAAACACTCTAGATCAAGAATTTGAGCATTATCTTTCAGGAGAAATCGAAAGAATAGTAATAATGGCAGCGGAAGATAGACGGACGTTGGCCGACTATGCCATGCCTGGCACAGTCACCATCAACCCCGCGATTGTTATGCCAGCCATTACTGCTCAAACTTTCGAGCTAAAGCCAGGACTTATTCAGATGATGCAGCATGCATCGATTTTTCACGGCTATCAATCTGAGAACCCCCACACTCACCTACACACATTTCTACACATATGCGGTACTACCCGTATCCAAGGTGTAAGTGAGGACGCAATCAAGCTCAAACTTTTCCCATTTTCCTTGCGGGGGGAAGCACTAGAGTGGTATCACTCTCTCCCCTCGGAATCCATTACGACCTGGGCCGGACTTGAAAGAGAATTTTGAGTCAATATTTCCCTCCATCAAAGACGGCCTGTATTTGAATGAAATCTTCACCTTCCGTCGGCGGAAAATGAGTCTTTCTTTGATTCTTTGGAAAGGTTCAAGTCCTCCTCCGAAAATGCCCCCACCATGGCTTGCCGATGCAAAGGCAAGTCCATACATTCTTTAAGCGGATTGACCGAGCTCACTAAGGGCATGGTCAATAGTTCATCTGACGGGGCATTTTTGAAGAAGACTCCAGACGAAGGATGGGCATTGTTCGAAGACATTGCCAAATATAACTATGCTCCATCCTATCAAGCTATTCAGGCACCTCCTCCTCCTCCCAAGGTCGAGGAAGTGACTATGCAGACCGATTGCCATGTTGCAAAAGCAAATGGCTAACTCTCAACTGACAACGTCCCAAACTGTTCCTAATCCGAGTAATCAGACTCTTTTGTTTCCACAGAACTCTCAGGTCCTGTATTGCAACAATTGTTGTCAACCTGGCCACGTGTTCAGCCAGTGTCAATTTCAACCCCCCTCTGCTCATCAAGTCAACGCTGTTCATAATAATGGACAGTATAATCCAATCACATGCCAAGTGTGTGATGATCCGGGGCACACTGCTCGTTTCTGTCCCATGATTGGACAAAACGCGGAAGTGAATGCTTTTTCTGGCCAGTCTAATCCTAGGTTCAATAACCAATTCTCTGGCCAGAATAATGCTCAAAATCAGGGCTTCATCCAGAATCCGAGTTTCAATCAGAATCCAAACTCGAACTTTAATTCTAACCCGAACTTCAATAGAAACCCTGGTTTTGGTTCGAACCAAAACTCTAATTTTTCCAATCAAACACAAAGGTTTAATCAGAATTGGCCCTCCATTTCTAATTCCAATTATCATAATCGGCCCAGCCAGCCACAAAATCAAAATTTCTCCAATTCTCAAGGCCCCTCGAATTCCAATGACCTCAAGGCTGAATGGAACTCATTCAAAGAGGAGCAAAACAAGAACATTCAGCTTCTGATGAGTACCAATAAGAACCTTGAAAGACAGATAGGGCAACTGGCTGAGCAGTTAGCATCAAGACCCCCGGGGCATTTGCCCAGTTTTACGAGAAAAATCTAAGGCGGTCATGTTGCTCGAGCCGATTTAGCGGCGACCAATGTCTTGACCTCGTACCAACCATGCACTATGGACAAGAGGAAGCCAAGACAATGAGTTTAAGCGGCGGTATACACCGAGTGGTCCCCCGGCTTTCGGAAACCACAGCCCCTCCCGCCATTGATAAGGCGGGAGGGAAGTTGAGCACCCATCGTCCCTTTGGTCGCAAGCAAGTAATCAGTGGTGATCCCCTGATAGGTGAAAAGGTTGGAAATCCTCGGTGGCATTGTTCCACGAGGACCGAACAAGTTGGAAATCCTCAAGTGGTGATCCTTGAGGACCGAAAAAGGAAAAGAAAGTCGGTGGTGATCCACGACTACGAAAGCTTCTGAAAAAGGCGGTTCGGTGGAAAGATTTGGAAGACAAAGCTATCGGCGCATCCTCAAAGAAAGTCTTTTCCGAGAGTGATCTCAAGAAGCTTCCGTTTCCACCGAGGAAGAGCAACATTCCATTGGTTGAAGACAAAAAGTACGAGAAGGTGCTAAACCTTCAAAAATACTCGAGTAAATCTGCCATTATCCGAGGTCTTGGTCGAGATGCCTAAGTATACAAAGTTCATCAAGGATGTTGTATCTTCCAAGAAGAAGTTAGCGAGAATGGATCAAGCGGTTGGTAAGGAGTGTTCTCTCGTCAATTATGAAAGCTTACCAATCAAGAGAAGCGACCGGGAAAATTTGTGCTCACATTGCGGATGGGAGGACTAGTCTTCCCAACTTCCTTATGTGACCTGGTGCATCTATCGACTTGATGCCATTATCTCGTGTGCAAGCAAATTGGTTTACAAAGTCTTCTAGAACCCACGACCATGAATTTGCAGTTCACGATAGATCTTCTAAGAAAGCTTGAGAATCTAAAGGACGTATTAGTTCAAATAGATGGGTTTACCTTTCCAGTTGACTGGGCACGTCTTAGATATTGAGAAAAGTGAAAATGTCCCTTGATTCTTGGAAGACCCTTCCTATCTACAACTAGAGCCCTTATCGATTGTGATGGTGGGCACGTGACCATTCGAGTTGGTGACCAGGAGGTGAGTTATAGTGTTTCTAAATCTATCAATGTACCTTCGGATCTCCAACCGGTTGTTCCATTGAGAGATGTCGATGACTTTAATGACTCCATGGATACGCAAGTCTTGGCTGTAGAGGCGGAATATGAGCGATTGATCGATAATCTGAATAATCATGGTGTGGTCAATCTAGACCAGTTAGCAGCTGAATTTGAGGATGAGCTAAGAGAAGAAGCCTTGGCGATAGGACCACCGAGTAAGCTCGGCGATGTTGAGTTGAAGAGTGGCGATCTTAAATCAAGTCTAGAGGATCCCCGTAGATTTGGTGCTGAAGCCGTTGCTCAAACATCTTAAGTATGTGTTTTTAAGAGAAGGTGACAAGCTTCCTTTGATCATCTCTGCCAAGCTATCTCGTATAGAAGAGCTTAAATTGTTAAACGTCTTGCGCAAAAATGAAAAAGCCTTTGGATGGCAGGTGGGAGATATCCGAGGGATATCTCCCGACATCTGTATGCACAAAATCAAGACTGAGGAGGGTGCAAAACGAGTTAGACAGCCTCAGAGAAGACTCAACCCTCACATGCAAGAGGTAGTCAAGAAGGAAATTATCAAGCTTCTAGATATGGGAATCATTTACGCCATTCTTTGAAAGGTGAATGGGTTTCCCGACTCAAGTAGTTCCCAAAAAAGGTGGAATTACGATTGAGAAAAATGAGAAGGGAGAGGAGATAGCATTGAGGCTCGTTACAGGCTATAGGGTCTGTATCGATTATCGAAAGCTCAATGAGGTCACACTGAAAGATCATTTTCCCCTTCCATTCATAGACCGGATGCTTGAGCGTCAAGCGGGCACGCATTCTATCGCTTCTGGATGGATATTCGGATACTTCCAGATACCCATCGATCATGTTGACCAAGAGAAGACCACTTTCACTTGCCCTTATGGGACATTCGCCTACAGGCGGATGCCATTTGGTCTCTGTAATGCCCCGGCCACCTTTCAAAGGTGTATGATGGCAATCTTTGACGGGTTAGTTGAAAAGTGCATGGAGATTTTTATGGACGATTTCTCGGTCTTCGGTCAATCCTTCGATGATGGCCTCGATAATCTTGATCAGGTGTTGTCTAGATGTGTGGAAAAGGACTTAGTGCTCAATTGGGAAAAATGCCATTTCATGGTAGATGAAGGCATAGTTCTTGGCCACAAAGTGTCCGCCAAAGGTATAGAAGTAGATAGGGCCAAGGTAGAAGCCATTGAGAAGATGAGTTATCCTAAGAATGTACGCAAAGTCAGAGGTTTCCTCGGACATGTCGGTTTCTATAGGAGATTCATCCAAGATTTTTCCAAAGTAGCCAAGCCCTCTCTACTCTTGGCTCAAGGAAGACGTTGAATTCGATTTTGATGATAGTCTGCAAGCACGCGTTTGAGGAGCTCAAAACGTCTGATCTCTGCTCCAATTCTTATTTCACTGATTGAACTTACCTTTTTGAGCTTATGTGCGATGCATCCAACTATCTTTGTTGGTGCGCCTTAGAACAAATGCTTAATGGAAAGTTCCAGCCTATCTATTATGCCAGTCACACACTGAATCCTTCTCAAGTTAACTACACAACCACTGAAAAGGAATTATTAGCCGTAGTCTTTGCTATGGATAAGTTTCGTAGTTACTTGCTAGGTGCTCAAGTGATTGTGTGGACTGATCACGCTGCCTTGCGTTATCTCATGACCAAAAAGGAAGCTAAACCGCGCTTACTGCGTTGGATACTGACCCTCCAAGAGTTTGACGTTCAAATCAAAGATAAGAAGGGCAGTGAGAACGTAGTGGCGGATCATGTCTCTAGGATGATAAGTGAGGAAAAGGGTGATCCTGAAGATATAGATCTTTACTTTCCTCTAGAAAACATCATGTTGATCGATGGCCGCTCTCCTGATGTTCCATGGTATTCGTCCATTGTGAATTACCTTCATGCCCGTTACCTTGACCCCGAGATGTCGTATCAGGAGAAGAAGAAGTTCTTCTCTGATATGAAATATTTCGTTTGGGATGAACCTTATCTGTTCAAGATCTGCAAAGATGGTTTGCTTAGGAGATGCATTCCTGAATTTGAGCAACAAGAGATTATCGAGAAATGCCATAGTGGACCCACAGGTGGTCACTTTGGTCCTTGGAAAACGGTTGCGAAGATCTTCCAGTCCGGTTTCTATTGGCCTACAATCTTTAAGGATACAGAAGCCTTCAGTAAAGCTTGCGATAGGTGTCAAAGAACCGAACTCGACAAGCGCTTCGACATGCCTTTAAAACCCATCTTAGAGTGCGAAGTCTTTGATGTATGGGGCATCGATTTTATGGGACCTTTCCCATCATCGTGTGGCAACAAATACATCTTAGTCTGCGTTGACTATGTTTCGAAATGGGTGGAGGCAGTGGCCACTCCTCACAATGATCATAAAACGGTCATGAAATTTCTGAAGAAGAACATCTTTGTGAGATTTGGATGCCCTCGAGCCTTGATCAGTGATGAAGGAACGCATTTCTACAACCGACCTCTAGAGAAAGTTCTTGAAAAGTATGGTGTTCGCCATAAGACCGGCACACCATACCATCCGATGACTAGCGGTCAGGTTGAGCGAAGCAACCAAAGCATCAAGCAAATCTGGAAAAGACAAAGCAATCATAGAAAGGACTGGAGTTTGAAATTGGATGATGCACTATGGGCGTATAGGACTACCTATAAAACCCCTATGGGTACATCTCCATATCAGATGGTTTACGGCAAGTCATGTCATCTGCCAGTTGAGTTAGAGCATAGGGCCTATTAGGCGGCGAAGTTTCTTAACTTTGATTCCCAAACTTGTGGAAAACATCGACTGCAGCAGCTGCATGAGTTGGACGAGTTCCGACTCCAGGCTTCACGAAAGCGCCAGATAAGCAAGGATAAGATGAAACTCCTCCATGACGCAAAAATTAAGAAAAGAGAATTTCAAGTAGGGAACAAGTTCTTCTTTATAATTCCAGATTACATTTGTTTTCGGAAAGTTCGAGGACACGATGGTCCGGGCCCTTTACGATTCTCAAAATCATTCCCGGAGGCGTTCTAGAACTACTCGGTTATAAAGATCACCCGTTTGAGTTAATGGTCGAGGTGCAAACACTACATTGGAGAACCTGAGGCAAGCCTTTGATTGTTAAATTTCTCGATATCCTTGGATGTGGTGTTAATGAGGTCGAAGACTCGGCGAGATTTCACCCAATCTGCTTCTGAGGATAACGGTGGTGGTCTATCACAAGAAGTTCTAGCCGGTAGTTGGGACATGGAGGAATACGCGAGGAGCAACAACTCAAACGTCGTGCAGAGAAATCTACAAAGGAGAAAGTCGACCATGGGAAAGGTTCAACGTATCTGAAAAGCTCACAAAGCTTTAATCCCATGCGTTAGGTGTCGCTTTCTGCACCCACAATCTGATCGTAACTTTAACGAGGTAATGGCGGGCGAGAAAAGTCAAATGGCCTGACCAGTGAATTTAAATGGTGTCGAGCTAACGACATAAACCAAAAAAGCGCCACTAGAGGCATCCTGATATCCAATCTTGTTTTAGTTTTTCTTAGTTCTTTTTGCTTTAGTATGTTATTTTGGTTAGTTTTACTAAGCTTCTATGTTTCGATCCACAAGAGTAGTCTTTGTCTAGATATGGATCTCTACGGAGTTCGCCCTGAGGAGTTCCCACTCATTAGTCGCATCCCGCTGATCACAGTAGATGATGGGCCAGGAGGCACTATAGTTCTTCATGTAGATTTTGACATTAGCACTCAGGTTAAGACCATCACGTGCGTTATCATTGTTCCACCGTGTTCGGGAGGCGGCGAGTTCACGATCGAGGAGTTGCGAGAGGCCATAGGGCGTCCTTACACGATCCTTAATGATCCTATCTCGACGGATTTGGCACTAGTGTCTTTGCAATGAGCATTTTAGAGGTGTTGAGGTAGCCGGTGAGGATTGGTGTTTGCGGGATGAGTACGACTTCCCTCCGGCTTATCGACATGCTTCGACGTCTCATTCGCTTAGTGGATTGGGGCGAGATCTCACGCAGATTAGTGTTTCATTAGTTAGTTTTGCTTTCGTCGAGCCCCGACGTAAAATGGAAGCGCTTGGTGGGAGGCAACCCACTGTTTTATTTTTGTCTGTTTTATTTTCAAATTCTCTCATGATTTTCCATATTGTACTTTTGAATTTTAAATTATCAATAATAAAGGTTTCGCGTTTAGTTGTTTCATATGATAAGTTTTGAAAAAAAGGGACAATTTTGTGTTTTTCTTGACTGGACGCCCGTCTAGTGATCTTTGGGCCTTGATCCGCCCTCAATTTTCCTGGGCGCCGTCCAAGATATGGGACGCCCGTCTGGAAACGAGCTTTTCAATCCTGTATTCGACTTCTTGACCAGACGTTCGTCTAAAAAATATGGACGCCCGTCCGGATAATTCCCTCCAATCCTGTATTCAAATCAAGCTTTTGGACGAGCGTCTAGCATTTTGGACGCCCGTCCGGTTCATCAAATTTCCAGCCAGACGCCCGTCCGCCGAGTTGGACGAGCGTCCACTACCTGTCTATATATATCCCCCTCATGCCATGAACCCTCATTCCTTCGAATTTCAAACCGCCACACCCGACTTTTGCCCTCCTCTCAACCTAAATCCCTTGATTCAACACCAAATTGGGCGATTTCAAGTGCTATAGGACGCCCCTGACACCCTATCATCGATTTTCAAAGCCAAATCCCCCAACATTCCATATTTTTAGAGAATCGGCCATCTATATAGTCCGACCTTGTTCAAGAAAAATCGAATTTTTGGGGTCAATTTGTGTTGTTTTGGACGTCTACAAAGCGTTATCTTCGTCCACTCACCATCTTCGGTAAGTTTGTAGCGACTTTTCTTGATTTCTTTCATGTTTTTGTGAGTTCGATCTTTGGGTCGGCTCATTTTCTTGAAGTTTGTCTCATTTTGTTGCTGTTTTCTTCCTGTTATGGTGTTGTGATGATGTGGTGATGATGGTTGTGGTGGATGGGTTGGTATTGTTGAATTGAAATCCCGATTTGGATGTTAAACGGGTAACCTTTGTTGTGGGCTTGTTTGAATTGGTCTTAATAGCTTCAAACATGGTTGATAAGGAAGTGGTTGCGAAGAAGAGGTTCGGTAAGGATGTGGCTAGGGAGAAAGGTAAAAAGCGTAAAGGGTCGGACCCTCCCATAGTTGATCCAAATAGAGGCGTAGTGATTCGAGAGCCATCCTCTAGGGCTTCACAGCGAGTTAGGACTGATTTGAGGGACGAGACTACTTCCGGATCCGAAACTAATGACGATGAACCCTTGATTATGATGCCTGGGGTACCTCACGGTGCAAATCTTCTAGGGCTGAACGTGTCACGGTGGAGACAATTTGTACTGCACGAGGTGAGACCGAACCGAGGGCTGAACCGCCTCGAAAGAAAGTGAGACCAGCTGTGCCTATCCCTATGCCTCGTCGGTTTGTCAACTCTAAAGCACATGAGGCCTATACCAAACACTATTTCGCTCGGAATATGTTGGTTGAGCGAGCGATGATAGAGACAAAAGTGGATCCCGTTTTTGTGAAGTTGTTGAGAGATAGGAAATGGGAGGAATTGATGAAGATCCGACTACCCCAGCTTAATGATTCGTTGGTTAGGGAGTTTTACGCTAATTTTTCGAAACCGACTTGAACACGGGGTTGTGTTGGTTCGGGTGTTAAGGTTCCCATTTCACCACAAGTTTTTAATGCAAAATATGGGTTGGCAGCGTTTGAAGGGTTGGATTATAAGGAGGAAATTAAGAGAAGGCAGGATTCGGGACAGGATCCCTTGGAGGAATTGAGGTTGAAAGTTTGCCCCGATGTTGCTTGGACGCTCAGACCGGGTGGGGACCGTAAGGAGATTGTTACTACGGCGTGGTCTGAGGATTGGAGAGTCTATTGCCATTTCATCCAGAGTCATTTATTGCCGAAGAATAATTTGACACACTTTCACATAGGCGACCTTGGAATGTTGTATGCTTTGGTTTTCAAGTTAAATGTCGATGTTGGCCAAGCGATTTATGATGAGTTGGTGTTCAGTCAGAAGAATTACAAGCGGAGTTTGATTGTCCCACATTTGATTCATCAGATATGCAAGGATGCCGGAGTGCCGGAGTATAAGCAGGATCATAGGCCTAAGAACCCGAGAGGTATTCAGAGAGAGAAAGCTCCGTCTACGGTTGAGTCGTAGGCTGTTCCCGTTACTGAGCCTGGTTCCACTTCGACACCGCCTCGAGCCTCAGTTCTTTCTGGATTATCTTCTTCCGAGATTACTCGGCATAGTATGGCTCATAGTTTGAGGACGATGTTGAGTGACATCCGGGATGGCCAAGATAATATTTTGTCGGTTTTGGAATGTATCGTTGATGGACGGCAACCGAGAGATCGGCGGGTATTCAATGCAAGTAATATGGATTATGTCTTCTCCGAGCAGATAGAGCGGGTGATAGCTGAGGTGGTCAAGATGGAGGAGAAGCCCGAGTCGTCTGACGATGAGGAGGATGAGCCCCCAGTAGACCTTGCTACTGCTTCTACTACGCAGCCTGAGCCTACACGGACGACGTCCATCGTTCTTTATACCTACTTGAGATCCTCCTCATGTTGATGCCCCTGCTGGTGGTTCTGCTGTTATTCCTCCGTCTGATGCTCCGATTCCGCCCGAGTGATCTTGAGATTTTTATGCTTTTTCTGCTTGATGTATTTCTTTCTTTTATCCGACTTCGATCTGGTTGTATTTTGACTATTACTACTTTCCTTTTGGATGCTTCTATGATTTCTGTACTTTCTATTTTTTCTCGCTACTGTTGACTATCGTAGGCGTATGTTTTATTAAATCATGTAAGCTGTCTAGCACCACATATTTGGATTGCGATTTCGTTGGTATTATGATCATTTTTGGATGACGCTTGTTGTTATATCTCTTTCATTCATTCCTTTCACATTGTTACGTTATTGTGCCTCGTTTCCCCCCGAGATTCTGTTGTTTTGTCGAGTAGTGCAGATCTAGTTTTTGTTGAGCTCTCGGTCGAGTTCGGTTTGGACGTTTTTTTATCCCGACGCTTTTGCGAGTGTTGTTTCTTTCATGCTCCGGCCTGACCAACATCTCGATTTTCTACGCGCATACAGCTAAGTTTCTTATCCTTTTACTTTCTGCACAACATGAGGACATGTTGCATTTTTAAGTGTGGGGGAGGGGATAGTTCGATTTGTACCTATACGTACACGTTTGTTTAGTACGTTAGATTGTTGTTTTATGCGAAATGAGCGTAAATTTTTCAAAATTTTCCGACACTTTTGTTTTTGTTTTGTCCCGAGTAGGCAATTCAATTTGAAGTTCGTTGTTTTTATAGTCATCTATGCGATATTTCATATGTTCCGTAAGTTAGTTGCTTCACCTGACACTACTTTTCACGAGCCATAGGGACGATGAGCTATTTTATAAAGTTATACCCCGTTTTGGATTAGTAGTTTTTGATTCTCTTATAAGTCATGTGCTTAGTGCTACGTATATATCTTGAGATTTATGATAGTTTGTATTTAGATCCGAAGTATGAGATGCTGTGAATATCTAGAAGTTTGAATGTGATAAGTAACACGTAACTAATGTCAAATGAGAAGTTGAAAAATTTAAAATGAATCTATGTGTGTGTCGAAAGCTAGTCGATGATTTGAGTGCGATAGGGTATACCACGTATATCCTATACCACTATGATGAAAGCTGCCTTATGATTGGAGTAAGGTAGGGGATTATCTCGAAATGTCCTATTCTGCTATGACCGGGCAAAAGCTCATCCTAATGTGTGTTTAAAGTGAATGAATTCAATCAACTTAAGATATGTTGTGAAATGAATAAGGCTTAGTTTTCGTTAATCTTATCCCCAGTATAAACTGATAGATATGCTGTAGGGATTATCCTCTGAGTATTTCAGAAAGGCCCTAGATTCATTCGATCATCCTTTTCGGGATATGTCACGTTTGTAGGGTACATCTTATGAGTATCATTTATTACTATTCTACGAGGGGGGTATTAGCTAGTTTTGCTTTGAGTTATTCAAGTTTGGTTTTAGTGGAAGTTTTCTATGGCTATGCACTTACACGATGGTGAACACCTAAGTTATTGAATATATGTTATACTTGTTTAGATGCTGCTTTTCCTTTCTCGAGCCTAATTTTTTTGTTTTGTTTTGCTCGGACGAGCAAAAGCTAAGTGTGGGGAGTTGTTAAGGGTGAAAATCTATGTTTTATTATGATATATTTTATGGTATTTTCCCTCTTAATTGGATTAATTGCATAATAAATGGCCCTTATATGGAAATATTGAGCATACTAGGTTTTTAAGGACTTAATCGCAATATTGAATAAATTATGTGTTTTCATCGTGAATTATAATTAATTGGACTTTATTACAGTTTTGCGATGTTTTCCATGTGTTATAGGTATGTTCATTGTGCTCAAATGATGATCAAAAGGGTTAAAATTCGAGCTATAAAGATTTAAGAAGAGATAATGATCGAATGGAGTGGACAGGAAAAGAGATAGAGATGATTTAATCAAGTTTTATTCCAGCTAAACTGGCGTCCAAGTCCCGTCCAGGAGTGGACGGGCGTCTGATAATCCAAACGGGATTGAGGCATCATGAACTTACTGAACGAACGTCCAGAACAATCAAACGAGCGTCCAAAGTGCAAAAAGAAGATCAGAGAGTTTGGACGCTATCCAAACGAACGTCTGCGTTGGAGTTCAGAACACCTGGACGAGCGTCTACTCAATCAAACGAGCGTCCGGATTGCCGACTTAGTGAAACCGCCTCAAATCTCTATAAATACTTGCCTATTTTCACACATTGAGAGACCAATTCTACAATTCTCGAACCCTAAACCCTAGGGGCGGCTATAGGCTGCGTTTTTACTCAGTTTTTTCCCAGTTTTATGTTCTTAAATTCCTAGATAAAATTAGTTTAGTTTATGCAATTTACTTCAACAATTCAAGCTATTCAAGGATGCTAAGAGGCTAGGCTTCAATCAAACGAGCATTGTGAAGCCATCCAACTTACATTACCTTTGATTCTTCGGTTATTTTGTAAGTTTTTAATCAAGTTGTTTCCTTTATCATGTCTTATGTTGATTAATTGCATTTATATCGAAAGATGTGCATGTATGATGCTTTATATTTGATGAAAGTCTTTATAAACATTAGATCACCATGATTTAGGAATAGATCTTTAATCTATGTCAAACGAAAGTTGATAGGTTGGAAATCTAGGTTAAAACGTTAAAGTTTACATCTTTGTTTATGTTATGACGTTAATTTCCGTAAATCGAAAGATAGAAATTAATAGGCGAATCATCTACTGAAAGTAGGATTCATACCTTTGATAAGATGAACCACAACTTGGTAGAAACTGCAATATAACCGGGATGAGAGATTAGTGTTTGTTGGATAGGTGGATCAATACTCGTTTGCCCGTATTAAACTTGATTTAACCCTTGAGACTTGAACTGTTTAGTTAGTTTATTTTCTATTTGCACTTTTAGAGTAATTTGTTCGCAACCAAACCTCCCTAGCTTTGGATTCGTCCTCTGTCTAGTTTATATTCAGCATATATGTTCAGTTTAGTTTTGTTTAATCGTTGTTTAGTTTAGTTTTCCGTGACATAACTTAGTTAGACAAAAACTAGGAACCACCACCGTCTAGTTCCCCGTAAGATCGACCCGGCATTAACCACTAGTACTACGATCCTTATACTTGGGGTTAACCGGATTATAAATTTATTACTTGTTTGTTTTGCATAGATAAAATCCGTAGACATTAACCTTTTGAATCGTATTCAAAACATTGACAATTTAATTAACCTCTAAGAAATGAAAGAATTAAGTCGATACTTAAATCTTATACTTTTGAAAACAACATTTTCAAAATTAGATGTGGTCATTCTTATCCAACGTTTGAATTAATTGTCATCGTATGACAGAATGATCATATTGGATCGTATCCAATGTCATGAGATTCCGCTTTTCATTAATAATTAAAGCCTTGGAGTACTGCATCAAATATGTAGTCTCCTTATCTCTAACTACTATAAAGGGATTGCTTGTGTCATTGCTTATTTTAAAAGGATTAAAATTTATTACTTAACCATTCTTGAGAACGTTTCTCAACCAGTCATAATTTGGTTTTACTAATCGAGAACAACATAAATATAAAGTTTGCTAAAACTACAACATAAAAATAAAGATAAAAGAGTGTTGTTGTCTATACACGCAAAATCAAATATGGTCTTTGGGATTATGATTTTGCTCCCACTAGTCAACTACTCCCTATTGACTTTCAAGAATTTTTTCCAAAATCCTTTAGTGGCTGGAATCCTATCTAGTTGACTCGATCCCCGACGTGGGCCGATCGACCGGGTCAATTTCGACGGGTAGGTACTTCTTACCAATCGCGTCTTACGCGACTTCCAGTGGTTTGACCAGTCAACTCCTTGACAATTCACATCGTCTATGTGGTAGTCAACCTTATGTCTCTAAAATCAAACGGTCCTGACGTGGGCCAATCACCGCAAGATTCTTAGTCGAGTCGTAACCCAAGTATTCATGAGATCTCATAACGATCATATCTCGATAATGACGATATACCCGTGGTAGGTCAACTCCCGAAGTGGGCCGATCAGTTGGATCCGAACAAGGGCTCTTCACCGTCACTATAATATTGGGAGACATTTTATAACTCGATTTTTGTTGTGGGAGTAATTACGTAAATTAATTCACTTAATTAATTTAATTACGGTCTCATCAAATATATCTATCTCTATAGACATACATCCTACACATTTATCTAGATCGTGCCTAGTCATGCATCTATCGTATCATATAAAATAAATACAAGCATAAAATAAATAAATGCGTAAAGTAACCGGTATGATCATGGACTTTTCCTAGTGCGGTTTCGAATACAAATCGATTTAAAACCGCGGGTCACAATCAAAGGTAAGGTAGGCTGCAACCGCCAATAGGATATTTAATGCTCCATTCTTCTCCAATGGGATCTTTATTCTTCTTTCTTTGGTCTCCATCTTCCGCTCCATTCTTGTTACATTTAATTATATTTAATAAAATAAATACACCCGCCGCATTGCGGGGAAGTCAACGGAATGGGATAAATGCGAGAAAATAAACTAGGTCACGTTCTTCATAACGGCCTAGACAATTTTCAAACCAACATAAAAATTAAAACATTCACATCTATCCTATCGGTTGAGTCAGCGATCAATCGGCACCCATATAATCATATTATATCTACTATATCTAATCCATACAATAACATCTTATGAAAAGATAAAATTAAAATTTAACTACTTGCGTCTTAATTAATCAATTAACATTTAATCTATTAAATAATTTTATCCAATCAATTAACTAATTAACATTTAATTAATTAAATGATTTTAATCGAAATAAAATTAACGATTAATTTTAAACCGATTTTAATTTTAATTTTAATTAATTAGAACTATTCCAAAATAAATCAAAATTAAAATTATTTCTCTTTTGTTTCTTTCCTTTTGATTCGTAATTAAAAGGATGATGCTTTTTAGTTTCTAAACCAAATTTGAACAGCTTTTTTACAAATCAAATATTTGAAAGAGTTGCAGCTTATTCCAAATCAAATATTTGGAAAGACCAAATAATTTTTGGTTTAGGTGCGCCACTTTCCAAAATCAAAATTTTAGAGTGGCTGCAGCTTGCAGCTTTTCCCAAATCAAATATTTGGAAGGGCTGGCTATTCCAAACAAAGTTTGGAAAGACCATTATTATTTTAATGCCATGTGGCATCCCAATGGCCAAAACTATTTGAACCATTGGTTAGCCACATGACACAACTAAACAAAGGGGAATTAATAATCACAACTATGAACCATATTGAATCACAAAATACATAAAAAAAAAATTTGGAGATCCGCCAGCATTGACCGGTCAACCGACTACCGGCAAGAGTTGCCTCTTCTCTTTGCCCGCAATCGCCGCCACGATCGGCGAGCACCACCCGATCTCATTTTTTTTTCTTTTCATTTATCACTTTTGCGAATCAAAAAATCTTTCATCTTTTAATCACGTGATTTAAACGATAAAATTAACTACGCACAATAACATGCTTATTGCTTAAGCTCGAAACTCGCTCTGATACCACTGTTAGGAAATCTACGCGGGAACGCAGCGGAATTCAAAAATTTATTTCCTATCGACCCAAGATCGACTTCGTTTAAGCAATAAACAAACAAGTAGTAGACGGTGGTTACCTTGGTTGATCTAAAAGATCGACGCTTTGACCGTCTAAGGAGAGTAGTTCCGCATAGAGCCGCCCAAGTGTTCGGCCTCTACCGCTAGTCCACACGAGCAGCCCGCCGGAATCCCATCATTGATTGCTATTGGAGAACTCCGGTTTCTAGACCGGCCTTTTTTCCCACTCTCCAACTCTCCAAAAGATGCTCTCTATTTTACACAAGAACTATTAGCTCTTGGAATTATGATGTACAAAAGAGCTTGACACCCACCTCCTATTTATAATGGAAGTGGCGCCCTTAGTAGAGTGGAGGAGAAGAAAACATTTTCCCAATAAAATAAGGAAAATATAATTGATTGATTTATCTCATTTATTGGATATTGTCAATATCTTATATTGAATATTCCAAGATATTGTCAATATCTTATATTGACTATATTTATCTTATTACCATAAATCTATTTTTCAAAATCTATTAATATCTAATATTAATATTATGGTAATATTATTAATTAAATTGCACAATCCAAATATATCCAATATATTTAAAACTTGCGCCACATGGATGCGTGCACATCTTTAATCACATGATCAACTACTTTGGCAAACTCACTTACTCACGTGTATTGCATATATATATATAATATATGTTTATTTAATTAATATAATACTATGATTAATTAATTTACAAAATACATGTGTATCATATACACACATAAATTTCGTCACATACACATCAACTATGTATATTTAATTAATCAACATAATTAATATCTTGTATTATATTTATTCATAATAAATAAATACCACCATATTATTTTACCACTATAACCTTTATAGTCTCGAGATAAACTTTCATTATTTGGTTATCATCTATAACCATAGTTTAATCCGGCTAGATGTTCATATGTGTGTGACCCGATAGGCTTCCGAATATGTTGGATGTAGACACAAAATGCAAATTACGAAAATGCCCATCATACCTAACGATCACGGGATAGCGTCTAGCAACACACCGTGACCCCCAATCATCAGAAGAGTCAAATGCAATGACTACTACCTTTCATTTGAAACAGTTACCGTGTAACTTACAATCATATCACTGTAATAATATCCATACGGTCGTACGTCGAGTGTCAAACATTAACGACCGTATCTTATAATCTGGATATCATGCTCTCTCGAAGTAACTCATTTACTCCCACTTTGCAAAGATTCACGAGAGTCAGACATTCCTTATAAGAAGCCCATTTCGGATATTCGATCCCAATCATAGGATACGAGATTCCCGGACGACCAATCATGTATACTCCGCATGCTTCAATATCATACCCAATCACTACCGCATGATCGCCCCGTGGCTAGGGGAAACCTCAATAGTGTCAAAGCATGACAATCCACACCGTGATGCCATGAAGACTCCGGTCTTAAGGATAATTACACAACCGCCACATAGTGTGACACTTATCCGTGTAAGTGGGTCGATCCTAACGTCGCGCATTCTCTAATACACGCCCACGCACGGTCAAGTGTCTCTACACTTCGATAGAGCGAGATCTATCCTCGCCTCTTAAAGACAGAAAGACATCTAATACGTGCTAGTCTGCTTTATACTATCAATGCCCTGCTTAATAGTACATCGCCTAGAGACATTTAAGTATCAAACTTATGAAAGTGATTAGAGATCTCATCAACCATAATCGCCTATCATGGTTTCTCTATCACAGTTTAATACTAAGGACGTTATCATATAACAATTCATAATTGGTTCTTTAAAAGAACATATATATGACAACAGAAAAGCCATTTAATATATGTATAAACATAAAGAAATAGTAGAAATGATCCGACCCGGTCGGATCCGGTCCAACCCGATTGGGTTTAGGACACTATTCCAACACATTCATTAAGTGAAAAAGTCCAAAATAAAAAAGAGTTCATTCACCCCCTCATAAATCTTACAAGCCTTGTATTACGGACCAACAAGTGGTATTAGAGCGTGTCTCCTAAAAACACGCCTTCATGTTCTATTTGTTGGAGTGATCCATTTCTTGCGATTTCAAAAGTCATTATTTCTGCATGAAGTCTAATAGCACTATTGTTAGAGTACTCATATATTCTATTTCAAATTTTGATGAATGGAAAATGCGTATGCAGATGCACTTAGCTGCAATCCATGAAGATAAGGTCATAGTGATACAGGATGGTCCCATTACTATAATGAAGCCAAACAGAGATGAAGCCACTCAAAGAGCTGAACCGGTTGTGAGAAAGCCAAAGCATGAGTGGAATCATGAAGATAAAAAGATAAACAATCTGCATAATGTTGCTAAAGACACCATAATGAAGACCTTGGATAGCAACATGTTCCTGAAGATCAAAGGATGTAAAACTGCAAAAGAGATATGGAAAACTCTAATCAACTACTGTGAAGGCACAGTGGAACGGTGCCTTTAGAAATTTGAGACTTTCCAGATGAAGTCTGGAGAAACCGTTGAAAAGATGGAAGCTCATTTTCATGAGATCTTAAATGAGCTACAAATGCTAAATCGTAAGCACAGTCAAAAGGATATCTGCATGAAGATTCTGAAAGCTTTTCTAGGATCTTGGGATATCATAACCACTGTCCTAGCCGTAACAAAAGATCTAACAACACTAGGCACAGTGGAACTCTTTTCTGATCTGAAGGCATATAGATTTGAGCTGAACAACAAATCTAAGAAGAATATTCTAGAAATACCTGCTATTATCGCTCCCATTGGAGTGACATCAGAACTATTGGTTGAAACGGTTAAGCAGAGTCAGATTGACCAACTGCAAGATCAAATGGCCTTAATCATGAGACATGTCAAAGGTTTGTCTCACTCAACCAAAAAGATTCAACAGTAAAATCAAAACATAAGAGATGATTACAGAAGGATAAATGATGATAGAAGATATGACATACGAGACACTCGTAGAGAAGATTTTAGAGACAATCGCAGAGATGATAGAAGGGACAACAGAGATGATGAAAAGAAAGATGATCATCAAGCAATAAAGAAACAAGAAGAGTTGTTGTGCTATAATTGCAACAAACAAGGGCATTTCAATACAGATTGTCCAGAACCAATCAAGAGAATCGGGGATGAGGACAGACATGCAAACAGATGACAAGGGTAAAAACAGACAAACTTACAAAGCAGACGATAGCTCTTCACATGAAAGCGTGTTTGAACCCTTATCAGCTTCTGATGATAATGCAATCATGGAAATAGAGGACAATGCTGAGGTAATATCACTGTTCTCAATCTCAGCATCCTCATCTGGTTCATGTTCCAAAGCTACAATTCCAAATCTTGAGAATGCAGATATTCAAGGATTTCTTAAGGATCTTAACAGAGAGTTCGAAGAAATTCAAACAAACTCCGTTCTTATAAAGAAAGAAAATGAACATCTCAAGTCTAAACTGAAAGCTGAACTGCTCAATTTAAGAAATAACAAGCCTTCAATGATAGATGTGTTGAAATAGTGTCCTAAGCCCAATCGGGTTGAACCGGATCCGACTGGGTCGGGTCATTTCCACTGGTTCTTTATGTTTATACATATGTTAAATAGCTTTAATGTTATTATATATTCTGTTTATCTACATGAACCAATTTGTGATAACGTCTCTAGTGTCAAACTTGTTAGGTGTGATGCCCGAAAGACAATTTTTGTAATTGTTTTATTTAATAAATGAATTGACGTTATTATTCATATTTATTATTCTCATAATCACCGATGTGACAATAGTATTTACACTACAGAAAACCCTAAGTATATCGTTTATGTAATCACTTAACTCAGTGTATGGGATATACACAGGAGGATTGAGTTAGTGAAGATGTACTTAAAATACAATTAGCCCGTAGTGAAGTTAATCGAGTATCGGGTCTCTCCTTTAACGTGCTATTAATGCGCCCCTGAACACAATAGGTGTGATTGTCTTATCCGGACTTTCGGTTAAGAGAACCTAATGGGGCATTTATATATGATAGATATATCGTATAGAAATTTGGACCGATTTGATTAGAGTTCACGATATAATTCCGTAATCGAGAAGTCTTATCGAATCAATGGATGATCATATTTATGGATATATCTTGATCCTGAGGTGATCACAGTCAACTGCTTGAATCAGTATGAAGTTTGACTTGACGGTTAAGGATTACACCGAGTCTGTGGTCCGAATTACCCCATCTTGGCATTGTATCTTTGGATTGAGTGAGTAGTCTATGTTATCACGGATACGGAATCCATTCCTTCCATTTATGGAAGTAGATAGACGATTCCTTTATTTGTTAATCCTAAAACGATCGATCGCGCGAGTTCATATCACACCGATTGATCACCAAAGTGAGTTGTATGAATTAATTGATCACTAGGGGGTTAATGGTAAATAAGGATAAGAGGTTCTAAAAGGGTTAACGGTAACTTCCCGATTTAGAATGAATATCTATGGAGGATTAATCCATATGTAATGATTATATCAATGGACGCTTATTATCATTCTCATGAAGAGATAAATATAATCTCATAATCGGAGGAGTGCGATCACGGGATTATGGTGGCATATTCCTCGTGATTGATTTATCAAATATAATTATTCATTCGTAAGATAATTATTTATTTGATTTATCGGAGCCACGATTATTAGTCCATGGTCCCCGACGTGCTTCCTAATATAATATAGCATAGCTATTCTCGGACGTCGAATCCTAATAATATTAATTTAGTTCTTGTTGGACTTTATTAAAACGATATGTGAATTAATTGTTTAGTGGATTATTAAATTAGTTAAATTTAAATAATTAAATATGTGGAAAAGACATTTTCCATAATCTTGGCCAATTGTTATAGCCCAAAAATTAATTATGACTAGGTCATGATTTAAAAGTGGCGCCCCCTCTTATTTTTGGAACAAGAAATTAATTTTCTTGTGATTAATAAGACATGTGCGTAAAATATTTATTGGATAAATATTTATGGAAAGAAATAAAGATAAATATTATCCTAGATTTGTTCTAGAATATTATGGGATTATCTTTTATTTAATAGGATTATCATAATTGATTTTGTATTAATTATAAAATCCTTGGGCTTAAGTTTTACTTCTCCTATATAAAGAGAGTTCCTCCTGCCCAAATAACACACTACAATTTTAGACTTCTACCTCTGTAGAGGTGAAGGAAAATTTCGGCCAAGAAGTCAAGGGAAAATCTTGGAGATTTTTCCGGTAGCATATCGGAAGGGTTCGAGTCGAGAATTTCCTTCCACCGGAGTTGCTTGGATCACACGTCACGGAAGATCGTGGTGCTCTTCACGCTTTCCTTCGTTCATCCTATTGCGGTTCTTCAACTTGGATTTTGAGATCCAAGAGGTATGTTCTACAACCCCCTTGTAGATATAGATCTAGTTATTTTTATTACGTGTAGTTTATAGATCTAGATCCATTAAATCGCTTCCGTTGCGGATGATATTACTAACAGTGGTATCAGTCGCCATGGGGATCTATATTTATACGTATAAAAATATTAGATCTAGGAGTGGTAAAACATGTAGATTTTTGTCCCAATTTTTTAAATGGGGCGCATGCATGATTATTTTTTATGCTTATGAATGTCGTGGTTGAAGAGATGGATTGGGGTTGCATCACTTTGTTTCCCGTTAGATCTATTGTAAACTCATATAAACGATGAAAATTCGTCCATATGAGTATAGGAAATTATGTAATTCTTTTTTTATTGCAATTTTAATTTCCAGAAAATAGATCTGTTTAGTAGCTGTTTAGTTATTTCGTGTTTCCTGTTTATCGAACCGTTGAAACGAAGATCCCTCCGGTCAGAATCAAGATTAGAAGATGATGATCAACTCCACAAATTTTGGCGTCGATCAGAGTCCGTTTCGATATCCGTTTGATGCTGCGAAGAGGCTGCTGTAACAGAAAAACGCAGGATTCACAGAAACACTATCTGTGACTTCCTCGATTTTCTGGCAGAGTTTGGACCGTTGAAAAGAAAATCCGACCGTTCAGATTGATCAACTTGGAGTTTTGGACGTACCATAAAAATTTTAGGTCGATCGGGATTCATCTCGATTCCCGATCTGCCTCGGGAATTCATTGATGCAGTGCAGTCAAAGTCAGATTCAGCAGCAAGTTTGGCGGTTTACTAGAGAAAATTGGTAAGTCAAAGCACCGATCCAACCGTCCATATTGAAGTTCAAGGAGTGAAGAAAAGATCTGGAAAGTTTCGTCCCAATCCGAGTTCGTTTGGTTTACCGATCATCGAAGAGTTCGAACAGCTGCAGATTTAGTTAGAAAGTAGTAAACCCTAGTTAGGGTTTTGGTTTTTTGTTTTTTTTTTATTTTCTAAATAGATTAGATACGGGGGTGCCAACGATCCATCTCGGTGTTTAAATTTTCCGCATTTATTTTTTATGTGTTTGATCATAAAATAGATATAAAACCGGAATTGCCATGACATGCATCATATCATAAATCCACTCCATGCATACATGTAGAATTTTAATTTTGGTAATTAAAATAGGCATGTATACAAACTCGTGTAATTAGTTGAAATTTAATTAATACGTGGTAATTAATAAATTTAGTAACTAATTAATGATCCGAGGACGGGTTATGAAATCGTTAGGCCTTTCGGTGTGTGTTCTCGGTGAACCGCCTTAAAGCCCAAACGAGATCACGTTCTTCAATTCGTAGTGTCTACGAGATTGAATGATGGTAAAAGAACAATAAATCTTGGATAAAAACGGTTCGCTTATAGGTTGGGTGGTCAACTGAGCTAGGCTCGACCGACTTAACCCTCCTAGTGTGATGTATGCACGGGGGTCCGGCAAGACTAAGCTACACCAGAGAACGGAGGGTGATTCCTTTTTATCTCAATGAGGCCGTCCTGACCCGATTTCGTCCGACTGTCACATATGTTCCAACGAATAGGACGGGTAGGCTTGCCTACGTTACCGACACCATTCGGAATCCTTGATTTGATGTGCTTTTATGTTAACATCAAAAGGCGTGGTTAGTTAACCCACAACCACTTCCAAAATATTGAGTGGGAGCGGGGAGGCGACAGTAACCCCACGGCCTCTACTATAGATACAAGTAAGTGAGAGAAGGGTGACGCCGAGGCGCTTTGATTTCGTCCCCCTAAGGATGGTGTTCGCCTTATCAACATTCATGGCTTGGTCTCCGAAAGGATAGGATTTCCGGTACTCGTTGGGTCACCGACCTATCCTAAGGACGGCATACTCGGGCGTACCTAAGAGATCCGATATAGTAGGTCACACTCATCATGGGTATTTTTGATAATATCTAGGCTAAAAAGGAAGGTAGTCAATGAATAAAGGGATGTTCGATTCTCGTGGGATGTTCGATTCTCACAAGTTATTCATTGATGAGATTGTCTCGATTTAACCGTCATCTCTTTGACCTACCCTAAGGCGGCACTCGAGATGCGAGGTTAAAACCTTGGAATGGTAGAGTAGACTTAATTTTTAGTTTACAATTCCTAAAATTAATATAGTAGTGTTAAACTTGAATTAATTTATGTCATTTTATTTACAAAGATTATCCCTTACTAAAGTGCTTAAAAATTTATAATTGACTAGTATTGACTTCGTTAAAAGTGGAAAGTAACTAGGGCGTTGAACTAGTTAATCGATAATGCAATTATTTTTTCGAAAGAGATATTTTCTCTTAAGCCTTTTAAAAACCAGAGTGACATATAGGTATGTCACTAAAGGTCATTCGTGTCAAACGGAGACAAACTTAGGTGATTTCGACTTTGAAATTCTTAGTGAATTTTGAATGTGTAGTAATTACACGAGTAATTTTCTAATTGAAAAATCGGAAAATCATAAAGTGTTACTAGTTGGACGATAATTGGAATCGATGAACTAGTGGGAGCTTTATGATTTGTTGTTTTTCTAGAACATTAGAAAAGTGTAATCGACTACACACGTAATCGTTCTAATTGAAAACCGGAAAGTCATGAAATGTTGCTAGTTAGACGATATTTGGAATCGATGAACTAGTGGGAGTTTCTATGATTTGTTGTTTTTCCGAAACAATAGAACTATGTACGAAAGATTTTCTAATCGAAAAATCGGAAATTCATAAAAATAAAGCATTGCTCGTTAGACGGTATTTGGAACCGATAAACTAGTGGGAGCTTTAATGTTATGATTTGTTGTTTTTTCCGTATATTAGAAAATCCGAGAAGTCTCGACGAGTAACACTCGAAAATAGACATCCCACGGTTCAAGAGTAGTGTCTACTCAAACGAACCGCTGGTTCAAGACTGTTTCCATTCATTGAAGGTCAAGAATGGGAGAATATGTCTAAAAGTGTTAGTCACCTAAACTGAGAAAATTTTAAGGCTGAACCGAAAATTAATTAACTGAAAATCATAGGATAAGGGCGGTGATTTTGGATCACCAACCTATGAATCCTTGGCGATTTTCTCGAGCTAAGTTCTTTAGAAGAACAAGGTAGCAGTGCATTTAACGATTAAAAGAGTAAACAACGGGCGCTTAATTTTAGCCGGAATAGTGGGAGTGATATAAGGTAATGAATCTCGGATTCAATCCTTGATATCGCGAAAATTATTTTCCGCTTAAGATTCGTTGGAACGAATGGATTTACCTTCTATTCGATAATTTGTTTGTCGTATAGAAAGTGAATATACCATTTGTAGTACTAATCCAAGACTCGACTTTTGTTTGATAAAGTCAAAACCACTTAGAATCTACTGAAATATGTATATAAAACACATCTTAAGAACTATTAAAAGCAATTGGTTTCTATATTTAGATAAACGCTTCTTCATATTCCATAGTTAGTGCATAGTCCCTAAAAGACAAAACTCAAGACTGCTCAGGGGTGATTCCTTTCTCCCGATCTGGTTATATTGTCTCAAAGGTTCAATGACTAAGTTTCCTTTCAATCGGAAAAGGATAATGGTTATAAAGAAGTAACATAGCTTGTTTATGACGACCTTCGGGGTCTGATGAAAGATACAAGCTAGTAGGAGCTTCCGAGTAGTGACTTCTTGTCTGATAACTATTCGAACACTCCGGTCAGTTTATCCAAAATATTTTTGAGGTTTCTCTGTTTTCAACAGAGATAGAGTATTCTATACTCGGAATAGGCCATTCATAGTCCTCGAGACTGATGCTCAGCCTGCCTCATTGTGACATGTTCTCACTAATTGAGAAACCGTTAAATTGCCTTATATAGTTTTTTTAGATGTGCTACAATACACTGCATAACTCAATAAAGATATTAGAAGCAAAATATCGGTTTACATTGAAATGTAAGACCGAGAAGTCTACCTAGGATATGCTTTGGAATTTACGGATAAGGTGTGGATTCGGTTCACCCCACTTCCATAAATATAAGCATTTAGCACACGGTGCTTGAAGGTAGGTCTGGAAATTTCGCGAACACGTTCGGTCAGTGACCAATCGTTCTATATCTTGTAGCATTGAGAAAAAGGTTTGTTATAAGATTCATGAAATCGGGAAGGGACAGTTATACTGTTGCATCCTTTCTGATAGAGTCTATGAACAACAAACCTTGAACCTTGGAGTACGGTTACTCAAGGTAGTTACTAACTGATTAAAATCAGACCACATCCAACATCGGTTGTTGGTGATAACACTAAATACTACTAAACTAGATCAGAATTTCGATCCACCCAGAATGTAGTGGGAGTATGGTTTACCAATTACCCATTACGGGTTCTGTGGACTTTGTAGTCTGAGGATCGATTGATGACCTATGGCTCTTTTGTGAGCAGTATAGGATTCTGATAATAGAGGTTGGTTTAATGGCCATAACCCTGTGAATGGAGTTCGGTACTCCAATTCTGTTCATGCTCTTGTAGAACCACCTGAGCGTCCTCATGCCCAAAGGGGGAGTAATTGGATCTACACGGAAAAGAGTAGAATGAGTTCGGTATTGCATGATTTCGTTCAAAAGCGTAAAATAGGGGTGATTCCCTAAGACTTTCTTGCCAAACAAACGGAGTCCTGGATTCATTCAAAACAAAAGGGTATTGACTTATGAACTTATGACAGGGATGATCACAAGGCTTATGTCCTTTATGGATAAAAAGCAAACCTCTCGGTCACCGGAAGTCATATATTTCTACAATATGTGGATTTGACCGAATATTGATAAGTCTTTTGTAGACTGGATATCAATTTTAGTACAAGAGAGTGAATATATATATTAGTGTTTGTGAAGGATAACACTTTGCACTAGTTGGAATCAACATAGGTGTGTTATCCAAGTCGACCGACAATGCCACAATTCTCTCAAATGAGATTTGGACAACATTCTTAAGAGTTTGACTCGGTCGAATTCATTAGAATCGAGATCCACCGGTTTCCCATCCATCTTATTGGTTAAGATGATGCATCTGTGTATGCAACATTCAACGAGGAAGTTCTACCCTATGCCTCGGGAATGACTCTCAAATCTTCGGATCAAGAGAAATGGGATAGATTCTCTTTCTAGTAAGAGATGGTCGTTATTGAACGTCAACTTTGATCGAATCTTAGATTTGGCGGTTAACAAAGCAAGTTTAGTATGTCCTTTAGTATCTTGAAGAGAACGAGGAACAATATGAGGACATATTCATGTGTGAACTGGATATGTGTGATACAATCGATTTTGACTTTAAGTCGATTGAGGATGATCGTTAAGTCGATCTCGGCCTCGATGTTTACTCAGCACCACATGATTTGATGGACCGGTAACGCTTCGATTCTACGGATCGTCTCGAGCCGACAACCCGACTAATCATTAAGACCCATGACATTTAGATGTAGGTGCTCCCGAGTCACCGACCTATCCTACGACGGCATACTCGGAGTGTACTTTGGAATCAAAATGGTTATGACATGCTTAGTGGGTACTAGAATACGGGATAAGTCTCCATTGCTTTAGAGCAAGTGGGAGATGTAGTTTGTTGTATTTTAAATAATAGGGTGTGCTCTAAAACAATTAATCACATGCTTTCGTGCAAGTGGGAGATTGTTAGGTGTGATGCCCGAAAGACAATTTTTGTAATTGTTTTATTTAATAAATGAATTGACGTTATTATTCATATTTATTATTCTCATAATCACCGATGTGACAATAGTATTTACACTACTGAAACCCTAAGTATATCGTTTATGTAATCACTTAACTCAGTGTATGGGATATACACGGGAGGATTGAGTTAGTGAAGATGTACTTAAAATACAATTAGCCCGTAGTGAAGTTAATCGAGAGTATCGGGTCTCTCCTTTAACGTGCTATTAATGCGCCTGAAACACAATAGGTGTGATTGTCTTATCCGGACTTTCGGTTAAGAGAACCTAATGGGGCATTTATATATGATAGATATATCGTATAGTATTTGGACCGATTTGATTAGAGTTCACGATATAATTCCGTAATCGAGAAGTCTTATCGAATCAATGGATGATCATATTTATGGATATATCTTGATCCTGAGGTGATCACACCAACCGCTTGAATCGGTATGAAGTTTGACTTGACGGTTAAGGATTACACCGAGTCTGTGGTCCGAATTACCCCATCTTGGCATTGTCTTTGGATTGAGTGAGTAGTCCGTGTTTATCACGAGATACGAATCCATTCCTTCCATTTATGGAAGTAGATAAACGATTCCTTATTTGTTAATCCTAGAAACTGATCGATCGCGAGTTCATATCACACCGATTGATCACCAAAGGTGAGTTGTATGAATTAATTGATCACTAGGGGTTAATGGTAAATAAGGATAAGAGGTTCTAAAAGGGTTAACGGTAACTTCCCGATTTAGAATGAATAAATCTATGGAGGATTAATCCATATGTAATGATTATATCAATGGACGCTTATTATCATTCTCATGAAGAGATAAATATAATCTCATAATCGGAGGAGTGCGATCACGGGATTATGGTGGCATATTCTGTGATTGATTTATCAAATATAATTATTCGCTCGTAAGATAATTATTTATTTGATTTATCGGAGCCACGATTATTAGTCCATGGTCCCCGACGTGCCTCCTAATATAGCATAGCTATTCTCGGACGTCGAATCCTAATAATATTAATTTAGTTCTTGTTGGACTTTATTAAAACGATATGTGAATTAATTGTTTAGTGGACTATTAAATTAGTTGGGCTAAATAATTAAATATGTGGAAAAGACATTTTCCATAATCTTGCCCAATTGTGTTATAGCCCAAAATTAATTATGACTAGGTCATGATTTAAAAGTGGCGCCCCCCCTCTTATTTTTGGAACAAGAAATTAATTTTCTTGTGATTAATAAGACATGTGCATAAAATATTTATTGGATAAATATTTATGGAAAGAAATAAAGATAAATATTATCCTAGATTTGTTCTAGAATATTATGGGATTATCTTTTATTTAATAGGATTATCATAATTGATTTTGTATTAATTATAAAATCCTTGGGGCTTAAGTTTTACTCTCCTATATAAAGAGAGTTCTCCCAAGCCAAATAACACACTACAATTTTAGACTTCTACCTCTTGAGAGGTGAAGGAAAATTTCGGCCAAGGGAGTCAAGGGAAAATCTTGGAGATTTTTCCGGTAGCAAATCGGAAGGGGTCGAGTCCAGAATTTCCTTCCACCGGGAGTTGCTTGGATCACACGTACGGAAGATCGTGGTGCTCTTCACGCTTTCCTTCGTTCATCCTATTACGGTTCTTCAACTTGGATTTTGAGATCCAAGAGGTATGTTCTACAACCCCCTTGTAGATATAGATCTAGTTATTTTTATTACGTGTAGTTTATAGATCTAGATCCATTAAATCGCTTCCGTTGCGGATGATATTACTAACAAAACTGTGAGAGAGAAATCATAATAGTGATTATGGTTGATGAGATCTCGGCTCACTTTAAAAGGTTTGATACTTAAATGTCTCCAGTCATATGTACCGTCAAACAGGACATTGGTGGTACGATTAGACTAGCACTTATTGGATGTCTTTTATCTTTTTGAAGGTAGGGATAGATCCCGTCTATCGAAGTGTAATGACACTTGGACTGTACGTGGACATGTATTAGAGAATGCGTACGTTAGACTGACCCACTTACTTTATTAAGTGTCGCACTATGTGGCGGTTGTGTAATTATCCTGAGACTGGAGTCTTCATAACATCATGATGTGGATTGTCATGCTTTGACACTATTGAGGTTTCCCCTATCCATGGGGCGATCATGCGGTAGTGATTGGGTGTGATACTGAAGCATGCGTAGGATTCATGTCGCTCGTCCGGAAATCGCATATCCTATGATTAGGAGTAAATATCCGAAAGGGCCTTCTTATAAGGAATTTCTTATTCTCGAAAGTCTTTGCAAAGCAGAAGTAATATGTTATTTTGAGAGAGTATGATATCCAGATTATAAGATACGGTCGTTGATATTTGACACTCGACGTACGACCGTATGGATATTGTAACAGCGATAAGATTATATTTACACGTTAACCGTTTCACATGAAGGGTAGTAGTCATCGCTTTTGACTCTTGCGATGATTGGGGGTCACGGTGTGTTGCTAGACGCTATTCCGTGATCGTTAGGTATGAAGGGCATTTTAATAATTGCACTTTGTGCCTACGGCCAACGTATTTGGAAGCCTATCGGGTCACACACATAAGAACATCTAGCTAGATTAAAATGCGGTTATAGTGATAACCGAATAAGGAAAGTTTATCTCGACTATAAAGTGTTATAGTGAAAAATTAATATGGTGGTATTTATTTATTATGAATAAATATATATAGGTCGAAATTATTATGTGTATATTATACACATGGAATTTTGCAAATTGATTAATCATAGTATTACATTAATTAATTAATTAAGAATATTCCGAATGCCAACATATGTATATATGTGGCGCCAATATAGTGTATTAAGATACACTTAGATTATTAAAATTAATTAATGGTATTACCATATATTAATAGTAGATATTAATAGATTTATATAAATTGATTTATGGTAATAAGATAAAGATATATTCAATGCAAGATATTGTCGATATATATCTTGGAAATTTATTTAATATAAGATATTGAATATTAAATAAGACAAATCTAGAATATTTATTTTCCTTTACTAGTAAAATGTTTTCTTTATCATTAATCTACTAAGAAGCTAATCCCAATAAGTTTGGGATCATAAGGGGCGTCTCACCCTCTATATAAGAGAGCAGTTGGCTAGCTCTTTTGTACATCACAATAAGAAGAGTTCTAATTTACAAAATAAACTGAGAGCTTCTAAGAGAGAGATTTAGAGAGAGAAAAAAAAACCGGTCTAGCAACCAGAATTTTCTAGTAGCTATCCAAGGAGGATTCGGTGAGGTGCTCGAGTGGATATTGATAGAGGCTGGACACGTGGACGTCTCGTGCAATACTACTCTCTGTAGACGGTCAAAGCGTCGATCTTTTAGATCAAGCAAGGTAACCACCGTCTACTAACTTAATATGTTTGTCGCTTCAATGAAGTCGATCCTGATTAAAAGGAAATAAATTTTTGAATTCTGCTGCGTTCCCGCGTAGATTTTCTAACAATGGTATCGGAGCGAGTTTCGAGCTTAAGCAATAAGCTAGTTAACTTTCATTGTAATTAAAATAATAGATGCATGATTTAGATTCTCAAAAAGAAGAAAAAATGAGGTGTCGGCTTTTTGGGGAGCTCGGTCGAAGCGGCGGCTCCCCGCCATGCGGCGGCGGCGGCGGCGGCGGCGGTCCCTTAGGGCTGCCGGCGTCGGCCGGCCTTATGTGGTGGTCCCCGGTTTTATCTTTTGTTGTTTTGTGAGTCTATATAGTACATTGATATCTCTTGTTGTTTACTTGATGTCATGTGGGCCAACTGATGGTACAAATAGATTGTACCATTGGGATGTCACATGGCATGAAAAGGACTACTACTCAATTTGTTGAGTTAAATGGTTTGACATATGGTCCACAATTGTGGACTTAAGGTCAACCTAGGCCATTCCAAATTTTTTATTTATTTTGGAGTAGTTCTAATTAATTAAAATTAAAATTAAAATCGTTTAAAATTAATAGTTAATTTTATTTCGATTAAAAAAATTTAATTAATTAAATATTAATTAGTTAATTGATTGGATAAAATTATTTAATTGATTAAACGTTAATCGATTAATTAAGATGCAAGTTGGAAATTCTAGTGTTTATCTTTTTCATAATATTTTATTGTATGGATTAGATATTGTAGATATAATGTGATTATATGGATCCCGATTGATCATGGACTCGACCAATAGAATAGATGTGAATGATTTATATTTTTATGTTGGTTTTTAAAATTGTCCTAGGCCGTTATGAAGAATATGACCTAGTTTATTTTCTGCATTATCCCATTCCCGTTAGCTCCCCCGTGTGCAGCGGGTGTATTTATTTTATTAGATAGAAAGTTATGTATCAAGAATTGAGAAGAAGATGGAACCAAAGAAAGACAAAGATCCCATTAGAGATGGAGCACTAAAGATCCTATTGGCGGTTGCAGCTACCCTTAGATTGTGACCCACGGTTTCGTCAATTTCTATTTGAAACCGCATTTAGGAAAAGTCCATGATCATACCGGTTACTTTACGTATTTATTTATTTTGTGCTTGTATTTATTTTATATGATACGATAGATGCATGACTAGGAACGATCTAGATGAATGTGTAGGATGTATGTCTATAGAGATATATACAATTGATGAGACCGTAAATAAAATTAATTAAGTGAGTTAATTTTCATAAATATTCCCACGACAAAAAAAATCAATTTAAATTTGTCTCCCGGTATTATAAGGACGGTGAAGAGCCCTTATTCGGATCCAATTGATCGACCCACGTCGGGAGTTGACTTACCTTGGGTATATCGTTATCATCGAGATATGAGATCTCATGAATATTTGGGTTACGACTCGACTAAGAATCTTGTTGTGATTGACCTACGTCAGGACCGTTTGATTTTAAAGACAAGAGGTGGCTATCACATAGAGATGTGAGCTGTCAAAGAGTTGCCTAGTCAACCAATGGAAGCCGCATGAGATGCGACTGGTAAGTGTACCCACCTTTCGAAATTGTCCCGGTCGATCGGCCCACGTCGGGGATCAAGTCAACTAGATTGGATTCCATCCACTACATAATTTTGGATGATTCTTGAAAGTCAATTGAGAATAGTTGACTAGTGGGAGCAAAATCATAAACCATAAGACCGTTTTTGATTTTGCATGTATAAACAACAACACTCTTTTTATCTTTATTTTATGTTGTAGTTTTTAGCAAACTTTTATATTAATGTTTTTAATTCTCGATTAGTAAAAAAAAAATTATGACTGTTACCTTTTGAGAAACGTTCTCAAGTATTGTTAAGTAATTTTTAATCCTTTATAATAAGCAATGACACGAGCAACCCCATTATAGTAGTTAGAGACTACATATTTGATGGAGTGCTCCAAGACTTTAAATATTAATGAAAAACGGAAGCTCATGATATGATTAAATCACTTGCAGTAAGTTTCAACGAATTAATCATATATTGGATACGATCCAATATGATCATTCTGTCATACGATGACAATTAATTCAAACGTTGGATAAGAATGACCACATCGAATTTTGGAAAGGTTGTTTTCAAATTGTAAGATTTAAGTATCGACTTAATTCTTTGATTATTGCTTGAAGGTTAATTAAATAGTTCATGTTTTGAATATGATTCAAAAGGCTAAATAAACTATCTAATAAACATCGGATTTTCTTTATGAAAGGAAATTGAAGACATAGCTCTTGTGATTTTTCTTAAGTCTTATGAAGACTAAACTAAGAAACATTTACAAGTACTTAAAGGATTAAAAAAGAAAGTTAGGACATGTGCTTAAGATAAGAGATCTTATCGAAGCCTCTATTCTGGCAAGAGTGTTGAGATAAATCTATCTAAGTAAGTCAACTCTTAGATATATGATATCTTACGAGTGTGATTAAATTAGAAAGATTAAAATACGGAATACACCAAGTTACGAAAAGTGAAGCAAACATTGCGACATTTTGGTTTTGTATTGTGAGTCTAGTAAATAACAAAGAAACTAAATAAATGTTATTGTGTTCTGGCTCTTATGAAGAACACAAGCTTAGTTGTTAGGATTTAGTAGACATCTTCAATTGTAAGAAATAAATGTTATTCCGATAAAGTTGAACGGTCACTGAATCTAACATACTAGATTGATGTCACTATATAGTTGATATAGGTGATAAATCTCAACCAAATGTTTGAATGGCTGCTATCCTTGATATTTGTGGATGATCTAGATGTCGAATCTCTGGAAGAAACGTGTAATCAAATGCCATTTTGATGATGTCTGAACCATGTGCTTATGAATCATTTGGATAATACGTATTTTATCTAAAGATGACTAAAATCCCTTTTATGAAAAGGTTATAAAGTTTAGAAAAATTGTCTAAAGCCTAAACATACCGATGTTTGTTGGCTTGTGACAATTAATGCCACAAATAATTGTGTATTAATCTCTATGACTATTTTTAGAAATATTTGAATGTTCTTAGTGAAGTACAAGAATTCGGAAAGCCCAAAAAGTTCGAGCTAGTATGAATATGAGATTGATGAGCTACTTAGGAATTAGTATTCAATTGGATTGAAGTAATTAATACCTTAAGGATGTTTCAGAAGTTGTCTGAAAAGGAATAAGATTCCCTCTTGAAGGATATACCATTTTTAGGATACACAAGCAGATTGTGCTTCTAAAATGGAAACAACACTCTATACGATAAAGGTGTGACGTAAGACATGCAATGTATCCCTTACATAACCAAGTTCCAATGAATAAAGCTTGAATAAATTCCATATCAGATATGGAAGGTGATGACATCAAATCCATCTTAACCGATTATTAGGGTTGTCATGCTTCTAGCAAGCAGGCAATGTCTGAAAGGCTTGGAGCCTAGTACGACATGTAGGAGCCCGTACGCAATTAAAATAATTAACACGAATTAAACAACAATTTTATTGAAAATAAAACGAATTACAAATAAAAATGAAATATTCTAAAATAAAAGTGGATACAATAACTCCGAGACGAGTAGGACACTCTGTCCTTAAGACAAATTTGGTCCGGTGTGTACCCCGGTTAAAACCAATTGTCTCCCAGGATAACTCGGATTACTGATTCGTATAGAGGTACTTCTTACACGAACCTTCAAACTCTTCTAGTGCTCGAATCTCTTCTTCAAACTCGTATGCAACTACTTGTAACTATATGAATGTATGAAGCTTTACGGTGTTGTATTTCAATGTGTATATGTAGCTTCAATCCATATGGAGGCTATATATAGAGAGAAGGTCAATGGAATGAATTAATTACAAATGTTTCATCGATTCATGACAATGAATTACCATAACTCATCTTAATTACACCCGTTTCATCGATTCTGACAATGAATTAACCATTAATTATTGCCGAACCGAACTATGTTGGATAACCGAACCGAGTGAACTCAATCTTCACCAATCGAATGTATATGAACTGGACCAAGCCCAATTAACTTTTGTATAAAAAGTTTAACACAGGCCTGGGCCTAGGGCCCTCAGGCCCAGAAGGCCCAAAGCCCAAAGCCCAAAGCCCAAGACCAAGGTCAAGGTCAAGGTCAAGGGTCAAGGGTCAACGGTCAACGGGCTCGGGCACGGGCACGGGCACGGGCACGGGCACGGGCGGGCGGCGGCGGCGCGCGCGCGTGTGGCCATTTTAGCAGAACGTCTGACTGCTAAAACCAACCCGCTATCTCTCCTTCTTCTAGGAGCTTATACCACATATAACATTCTTCCCACATATATCTTGGAAAACATTTCTCTTTTTTCCAATGTGGTACACAGTTTAGTTGAATACTCTTCAACTTCCACTTCCAACAATAGTTCTTTCAAACACCCGACTTCAAGCGTTAATTTCTCATTCACTCGTACTCGAATTGAATGATTCTAAATCTGAATTCATCTACGACTTACGTAGTTTTCGAATTATCAAAACATTGTATATATTCTATACAAGAATATAATCAAATTAAGCTTGCAAAGTCGTCTCAATAAAATGATTATAAAATCATTTTTATTCACTTTAATTCAATTCCACTATTTTCTCCAACAATCCCCACATGAATGGAAATTAATGCAAATCTGCACCACAAGAGATTCGTGAAAAACATTGCATCGGGAGAGGTAGCTTACGGCTTTGAACTCCTACTAGTGAAGTACTATCGGATCTACTCGGCTAATCAGCTGAACTTAAGTCTTGAATCTATTCGACCTTTAGTGTAGAACTGCAGGACAATAGCACTCACACAATATTTCCATTTAGCACGTAATTGGTTCTCATGACTGGATTCATTTTGGCCCTGAATCACACCTGGTTTCAGAAAGTGCTTTAGAGAATTCTAGCCTCTGAATTCTCATAGAAGCGGCCCCACTTCGCACTTACATAGGTGACTTCCTATCAAGAGTATTCTGCCATACCCCACTCGAATTTAATCAAGTTATAGGAATCATTAAAAGTTTTCACTTAACCTTCACACTCCTGGCAGACAACACTTTTATTCACAGAATGGGAAAGTGTTCATCGACAGCTTCATAACTTAGTTGTCCCCTTGAACCAAGATCTTGGGATCTCCAGTCAACATGGTAGGGTTACCATTACAAAACTTAACTTTCAATAGGCTTAAGTCCCATTCCGAGGGTCAAAATTGACATCTGATCTCTAGGTAAACCTTTAGTAAGCGGATCCGCAAGATTCTCCTTCGATTTTACATAATCGATGGAAATCACACCACTAGAGATCAAGTGTTTAACGGTATTATGTCGTCGACGTATATGTCTAGACTTACCATTATACATACTATTTTGTGCTCGGTGTATAGCCGATTGACTATCACTGTGTATGCTAATAGAGAGCAATCGGTTTTGTCCAACAAGGAATGTCCTCAGGAAATTTCAAGCCACTCGCTTCTTCCCGCCTTTGTCGGCTATAAACTCAGCTTCCATTGTGGAACGAGATATGCATGTCTGCTTTGTGGACTTCCAGGACACCGCAGCACCACCAATCATAAAGATATATCCAGTTGTGGATTTTGACTCTTTAGAATCAGAAATCCAGTTTGCATCACAGTATCCTTCTAATACTGCTGGATATCTTGTGTAACGTAATCCCAGGTTCATTGTATATTTCAAGTACCTGAGTACTCTCATCAGCGCTTTCCAATGATCCTCACTGGGATTACTTGTAAACCTGCTTAGTTTGTTCACAGCACACGCAACATCAGGTCTAGTACAGTTGGTTATGTACATTAAACACCCTATAATATGTGAATATTTCAATCGAGACACAGCTCACCCTTATTTTTGACCAAGTGAAGACTTAAGTCAATGGGTGTTTTCATAGGACTTTCATCAAAAACATTGAATCTCCTCGAAACGGATTCAATGTAGTGAGAGATCATGATAATACTAGTCCTCGGATATTCGAGATTTTAATCCCCAAAATTACATCTCCTTGTCCCATATCCTTCATATCAAAATTGCGTGTCGAAGAATTTTTGGTATTCATGATGATATCATGAGTACTTCCCATAATCGACATATCATCAACATATAAACACACTAACACATAAGCATTAGGTGTTTGTTTGATGTAGACGCATTTGTCACACTCGTTAATTTTAAACCCATTAGATAGCATAGTTTGATCAAACTTTAGATGCCATTGTTTGGGTGCCTGCTTACATCCATACAAAGACTTAAGTCTAGTCACTTGTGCTCTTGCCTTCCTTCGAACCACAAACCCCTCGGGTTGTTCCATGTATATCTCTTCTTCTAATTCACCATTTAGAAATGCAGTTTTAACATCCATTTGATGGATCTCCAAGTTATAGATCGCAAAGAAGAGCAATAAGAACCCTTATAGAAGTGATTCTCGTTCTCGGTGAATAAGTATCAAAGAAGTCAAGACCTTCCTTTGTCGATAACCCTTGGCTACCAACCTGGCCTTATACTTATCAATAGATCCATCACCTTAAGCTTCTTTTGAAAATCCACTTACACCCGAGTGCTTTACTTCCCGGTGGAATGTCAACCAATTCCCAAGTGTGATTTTGCATAATAGAATCTATTTCACTATTAATAGCTTCTTTCCAGAAAGGTGCTTCTGGATTAGACATAGCCTCGGCATATGTCCTTGGAGTATTTTCTACCATGTAGGTTAGAAAATCTGCCCAAAAAGACGTTGAAGTCCTAGCCCTCTTACTCCTTCGAGGTTCCACTTCCTCGTTTTAGAGAGTACTATCCCCACATTTTCGTGTACTCTCTTATTTGAGTCTTCATTGTGTCTTTCTTTATGTGGAAAAACATCCTCAAAAAACACCGCATTTCTTGACTCCATGACTGTGTTTACATGCACATCAGGATTGTCAGATTTGTGCACAAGAAATCTATATGCACTACTGTTATGAGCATACCCAATAAATATGCAATCTATCGTTTTTGGCCCAATCTTAATCATTTAGGCTTAGGCACTTCCACCTTTGCTAAACACCCCCACACTTTCAAGTATTTATAACTTGGTTTGTGGCCTTTCCACATCTCATATGGAGTTTTATCCATCTTTTTAGACGGAATCCTGTTGAGAATTTTATTGGCGGAGAGAAGGGCCTCCCCCCACAAGTTCAGGTAACCCAACTAATCAACATAGCATTCATCATCTCTTTCAGATACACGGTTTTGCGTTAAATTCCGTTAGATTGAGGTGCATATGGCAATAGTTTGATGAATAATGCCCGAATCTAGACATATTCTTTCAAATGGCGATTCATACTCTCACCTCTATCACTACGAACCTTCTTGATTCGTCTAAGTTGATTCTCAACTTCATTCTTATAATTTTTGAATGCCTCGATAGCCTCATCTTTCTGCTACTTAGCAAATATACATAACAATACCTTGTACAATCATCGATAAAAGTTACAAAATACTTTACCGCCTCTCGATTGCACAAACTTTAAGTCACACAAATCGGTGTGAATTAATTCTAACGGTTCTGTTTCTTTCCACGGATGGAAACGGCGCTTTAGTCATTTTAGCTTCAACACGACTTGGCATTTTGCGCTTTCATTAACTTTAAGTTTAGGTAATAAATCCAAATTCATCATTCTTTGAATTGATTTATTATTAACGTGTCCTAAACGATTATGCCATAAAGTACAAGACTCAATCAAGTAAACAAAAGTAGAAGCACTTTTTATTAGCCTCGTAAGCACATTTAATTTAGGTACAATAGTCAAAAGATTTCTCTTGCATACCCAACATCATCACTTTATGTAAACATAAAATTATTCTAATTTTATTTTACAATACGAAGGTCCATAAAAATAATCTATCGACTGTGAGTGCCTTCACGCCAACTACCAATCCATTCTCGAGAAAGTGTGAATTTGTTTGCAACAAATTCTAACTTGTAACCTGCATAGTTAGGCGAGGACCGTAAATATAATTTCTACCGAGGTCCGGCACATGCAAAACATTTCGATAACCAGATAGTTTCCATTCTTTAAATTTAACGTGATATTCCCATATCCGACAATTTCGGACGTTGTTAAATTTGCCATGAAAACATTTTCTTGAATTTCTGGTATCCCGCAACAAAGATTTGTTCGCACACATATGTTGAGTAGCTCCAATTGTCTACACACCAATCATATATGTCTTTCATCGAGGTCTCTGTCATCAGCTCAATTTTGACTGCTTTAAAACCACTTCACTTCCCGCAACCTGGAGCTTTCTCCTTGAATTGGTGCACCAATAGGAGTCATCCGATTATAAAATTCCATTTCGCTCACTTACGTAAAACAAACTTTTATCGTAAAAGAATAACTGATAATACAACACGTAGGTTTTTCACCCAAAGAAAACAATGTGAAGATTGTTTTGACTCGTCGTCAAGCTCAAGTTTGTTTCAACTCGATTCTCCAACAATGTTTGTATTTCAATCTTGTTTTAACGTGGTAGTTTTTACAAAACACCAAAAGGAGGTGGACCGATTTTGCCGTAAATCGATACCAAAAGAAGTGGACCGATTTTACCAGAAATCGACAAAAATCGAAGTGGACCGATTTTACTCGTAAATCGATACCAAAAGAAGTGGGACCGATTTTACCGTAAATCGATACCAAAAAGCGGACCCGATTTTACCGTAAACCGATACCAAAGAAGGAAGTGGACCGATTTTACCGTAAATCGATACCAAAAGGAAGATTTAACTAATTATAAACGAGAAGTTTCGAAGAGATCGAACCGTTCGAATAAGTTTCATGTTCAATAAACGAGCTGAAAATTCGCAGTAAATATCATTTACTTACCTCGGAGAAAAAACTATTTGTCTCCAAACATGTTAAAATAATTAACACGAATTAAACAACAATTTTATTGAAAATAAAACGAATTACAAATAAAAATGAAATTTTAGAAGACAAATTTGGTCCGTGTGTGTACCCCGTTAAAACCAATGTAACTTCCAAAACTCGTATGCAAAAATGGAGGCTATATATATGAGAAATTTGAATGAAATGAATTAATTACAACCCGTTTCATCGATGGAGTAAATCAAGATCTCAAAGGTAGTTTGGGAACCACAAAGAGATATTCAACCATTGGAACATGAGCATGCGCCACATAGCCCGCTATCTCTCCTTGAGGTGTAAGACATGTGACGATCGGTGCATGCAAGTAATTTCTCATTCACTCAGTACTTTATGAGTCTGCATATAACTACACACCTAAAAGGGCTACCGGTATGTTCGTCTTGAAGAATGAAGATCTCACGACTTATACCAGAATGCTTGAGAGGCAAGATTAAGAGATATGGCTAGGAGCCATAGTATCTGAAGCAGATTCTATGTATGACGACCGGGTTATGAACCTAGTTTCACTTACCCGAAGGGAATGTCTCTGAAAAGGTGTAGCATGTCTTTATTGAAGACTAACATGGAAGGTAATGCGATTACTAGTTAAGATACGTTGATGGCTAAAGGGATACGAGGCCAAAACCTTGTAATTACCTTTACGCTACCAGCTATATATGCTTAAGTCTATTCAGATAATGCTTGTTGTAGCTATGTATCATGGCTATATGATAGTGTTGAAGACATTGGGCCAAAGGCTTGATGTTCATAGACGGTAACGTGATGTGTAAGCTTATGAGATCCATTTATGGACTAAAACAAGTTTCTCTATATAAGTTCTTTACTTTGATGATCAAAGGAGTTTGATTTGATCAATGGAAAGGATATGCCTAATGTGCGAAAGGTTTAGTCTGAGTGTCACAGGTTTTTGAGCAAGGTATTGAATACCCTTCTCAAGAACTGTCATCCCAAGTCACAGTCAATTAACGTTTTGTAGTTCAAGGTCTTTACGAAAGCTCTTGGAATGGAAGTTCTTATTTTATAAATAAGAATCTATAGTGATAGATTCAGATGGTGCTTAATTATCACAGTTCACCCTATAGATGAGATGCTAAAACAGTTTAGCATAGATCATAGCAAGAGATACTGCTAGCCAGTATTCTCAGGATCTATCAATGATAGGACGACAGTCCTAAAAGATAAGGTGAAAGATGATGCTTATGGAAGGTCCCCTTTGACTCCATCACAAGTGTTGTGAGTTAAACCAGATGTTCATACTTCATGAAGAGTCATGAGCACGTATGATAGAGATTCTGGTATATGTCGAGAATATCCTTAAAGGTGTTAAGGATGGGCTCTTAGTTTACTAAAACTTGGAATCGAACAAACCTAGATATACAGATATGCACCATGAATCTTATGAAGATATTGGGAGCTACAGTATGGGTTTGCATGTGCTTTAATCAAGTGATACAGTGAGCTGGAAATGTTCTTAGCTAGAGATCACTGTGGATTCTACAACTGGGCCAAAACACATTTCTTGAAGCAAGGACCAGGGTCTCGTCAGAGATTCATGTGTGTGTTGAGGCGGTTCCTTTGACTTGATCATTTGGAGCATGATATGAAGATAGTCTGAGTCCCCACGGATAGTGATCCATTCATGCTTAAGGTTAGTCGCAAGTATTGCATGAGATGCTTGTGTTTCAACTTGGTCTTGTGTGTACGAGTGATTGACTTTAGGCCCAGTGGGAGATTGTTGAAATAGTGTCCTAAACCCAATCGGGTTGAACCGGATCTGACTGGGTCGGGTCATTTCCGTTGTTTCTTTATGTTTATACATATGATAAATGGCTTTAATGTTATTATATATTCTGTTTATCTACATGAACCAATTTGTGATTGTATATATGATAACGTCCTTAGTGTCAAACTGTGAGTGAGAGATTTTCCATAATAAAGACAATCAAACCGAAACGGCGGCCATGAAACCCTAAACGGCGGCCATCTTATTTTCGCCGGCGCAATTCCTCAATCGCTGGCTTGGGCTTTGTTGCTGTTTTCTCCTCTTGCCCGCCACTCAAACTCAGGAGGACCTTCTTTTTTGCTGCTCCGACACAGTGAAGGCACACCGGGGCTGATTTCGGACTGTTTAGAGCACATGTTTCAGGATCTATATGGCTGACCCACCATTAAAGGAGGCTCCCCCACCACCAGATGGTAGCCGCACCGCCACCAAATCCTATGCGGCTGCTACGGCTGCTACAAGCAGTGCTAAAGCTACCCTTCCGGACTTCGGCGTCTTTGGTACTTGCAAGGGTGAACCCGCCTTCTTCGTATCCAGTGAGTGAGCTGAGATTCTTGCCCGGCCTTTCGAGAATGCTTTGGTTGCCAGATTCCCTGACTATCGGCCAAGAATCGACGAAATCCGTAAGTTTTTTACTCGCTTAGATTTAAAGGCAGAATGTAAGGTTAGTCTACTTGATACGAAAAATGTTCTTCTCCATCCGGGTTGTCTAGAAGACTATAATCGTCTGTTTACGCGTCGAGAATGGAACATAGGTTCAAATCGCTTTGTTCTCTCTAAATGGACAGTAGACTTCCGTTGTAATGAGGATTGCTCCACGGTCCCACTTTGGTTTGAAATTCCTGGGCTTCCGCTACCTTTTTTTAATCCTATGTATGTGGCTAAAATTGGGAATCTTATTGGGAGACCGTTCTCGACAGATCTCGCGACCAACGACATGAGAAGACCGTCAGTGGCTAGGGTCCTAGTAGAGGTAGACATTCAAAAACCATGATGTACTAGGGTCTGGTTAGGAGAGGATGTACATAAAGGGCAATGGCAAGAAATTCACGCTGAATATTGGCCCGAATACTGCAACTTTTGTAAGAGGATTGGTCATTCTGAAACTACTTGTCGTAAGAAGAATCCACCTCTAGAAACTGAGCGCAAACCCCCAAACACTACAAGAGGGCCGAAACCCCCCAATTGGAAAGGGGCTACCAATACTGGTTTGAGTAAGCCAAAACAAGTTTATCAGGTTAAACAGACTAGGAACTCACCGACATTTGCGAGCAACGCTACGGAGACTAGCAATGTGCCATCAACTTCCACCGCGCCGCCAACTAGCAAAGCCAATCAGAACTCCTTCTAGGTGTTGCAAGAATCTGATGGTAATGAGGACCTTGAGCAGCGACACCCACATACTGCCGATGAGCATATGGTCAAGAATGCACAGTCGATCGTGGTTGAGGAACCCTCAGTCGTGAGTGAGGGGGCAATGAAAAAGACCACGACATTTTATCCCAGTGCTAAATCTTTTGAATATCCGAAGAGCAAGGTACAGCCTCAGATAGTAAGGGGACAACAGAGTGCTCCGATCTTGAAGAATACTGGGACTGGGGTCTGGATCTCGCCTGACAGCTTACGAGCTTTCCATTCCACCTTGCAGGCCCGTTTTGACGCTTCCGGGGTAATTCCTGATTCGACAATATCAACCACCCCAGAGAAAGAATCCAAGACCCCTACCTATCTTGAATCTCGCTATGAAGAAGGGGGAGTGAACCTGATGTTGCTCAACAACAGAAGAGCCGAGGCAAAAAGAAAAACAAGACATCACCCAAGAGACGCCGCGCCAACATGATAAACTCGCTGCGGCTCGACGTGGATAAAGTATTAGACCAACTCGATACCTCAGACAAGGAGTCAAAGCAATACCTAAATTCTTTCTTTGACAACTATGACGAATGGACAACGGCTTCTGAGACTGAAGGACTCTCGATAGCAGCACCTTATAAAGGGATGACGACAAGGGCAAGGAAGCAGAGTTACCGCAAATATGATGAAGACTACGATTACTATTAATGCTTACATTGTTTAAATGTCTTTTATTGCTTTGTGTTTTTGTGGAGTCGACCGCGAACTAAGGCGACAACCATATGTATTTTCTTTCTTTCCTCTTTTCATCAATAAAAGTTATGTTTTCTAAAATAAAATTAAAAAAAACCGTGAGTGAGAAATCATAATAGTGATTATGTTTGATGAGATCTCGGCTCACTTTAAAAGGTTTGATATGCTTAAATGTCTCTAGTCTTATGTACCGTCAAACGGGACATTGGTGGTACGATTAGACTAGCACGTATTGAATGTCTTGTATCTTATTAAAGATAGCGATAGATCTCGTCTATCGAAGTGTAGTTACACTTGGACTATACGTGGATGTGTATTAGAGAATGCGTGCGTTAGATTGACCCACTTACTTTATTAAGTGTCGCACTATGTGGCGGTTGTGTAATTATCCTGAGACTGGAGTCTTCATGACATCACGGTGTGGATTGTCATGCTTTGACACTATTGCGGTTTCCCCTAGCCATGGGGCGATCATGCGATAGTGATTGGGTGTGATACTGAAGCATGCATAGGATTCATGTCGCTCGTCCGGAAATCGCATATCTTATGATTAGGAGTAAATATTCGAAACGGCCTTCTTATAAGGAATGTCTTATTCTCAAAAGTCTTTGCAAAGCGGAAGTAATATGTTACTTCGAGAGAGTAAGATATCCATATTATAAGATACGTTCGTTGATGTCTGACACTCAATATATGACCATATGGACATTGGAACAACGATAGGATTATATTTACAAGGTAACCGTTTCACATGACGGGTAGTAGTCATATCTTTTGACTCTTCGGATTATTGGGGGTCACGGTGTGTTCCTGGACGATATTCCGTGATCGTTAGGTATAAAGGTCATTTTCGTAATTGCACTATGTGCTTACGGCCAACATATTCTGAAGCCTATCAGGTCACACACATAAGAACATCTAGCCGTATTAAAATGCGGTTATAGTGATAACCGAATAAGTAAAGTTTGTCTCTACTATAAAGTGTTATAATGATAAATTAATATGGTGGTATTTATTTATTATGAATAAATATAATACAAGATATTAATTGTGTGGAGTAATTAAATATACATAATTGATGTATAGGTCGAAAATTTTATGTGTATATGATACACGGGGAATTTTGCAAATTGATTAATCATAGTATTACGTTAATTAATTAAGACTATTTTGGATGGAATTATATTTATACATGTGGCACCAATAATAGTGTATTAAGATACACTTGGTTTATGCAAATTAATTAATGGTATTACCATATATTTATATTAGATATTAATAGATTTGTATAAATTGATTTATGGTAATAAGATAAAGATATATTCAATGTAAGATATTTTCAATATATATCTTGGAAATATGTTTAATATAAGATATTGAATATTAAATGAGATAAATCTAGAATATCTATTTTCCTTATTTTACTAGTAAAGTGTTTTCTTTCTCATTAATCTACTAAGAAGCTAATCCCAATAAGTTTGGGATCATAAGGGGCGCCTCACCCTCTATATAAGAGAGGGGTTGGCTAGCTCTTTTGTACATCACCATTAAAAGAGTTCTAATTTACAAAATAAACTGAGAGCTTCTAAGACAAATATTTTAAAAGAGAGAAAAGACCGGTCTAGCAACCAGATTTTTCTAGTAGCTATCCAATGAGGATTCCGGAGAGGTGCTCGTGTGGATATTGATAGAGGCTAGACACGTGGATGGCTCGCACACTACTACTCTCCGTAGAAGGTCAAAGCATCGATCTTTTAGATCAAACAAGGTAACCACCGTCTACTAACTTAATATGTTTGTTGCTTAAACGAAGTTGATCCTGGTTAAAAGGAAATAAATTTTTGAATTCCGCTGCGTTCCCGCATTGATTTCCTAACAAGATGAAAACAGACCCGATCTAAGTGAGGTAACACAAATTCAGATCAAGCCTGTCAGCCGAAAGACCTAGAGACAAGTCTGGTCTAGGTTACTCAGAACAGACAACAATTGTCGAGTCTAACTTGAAGTTCAGATCTGAAAGTGGCACTCCTTATGAGCCGACTCTCAAATTTGAAACAAAAGTCAAACAGGTCAAGCAAGTCAAGTTTGTTAAATCTGTGATTGAAAATCAAAGATCCAGTTACTTATGAATCCATAAGAATTAACAAATCAAGGGATCATAAGGTCAGAGGGGAATAAGAGATTATATCCTTCTGATAATGACTGGAACATTGGTCTCCCTATTTGTAACAGGAAACCCAATGCCATGAATGGTAATTCTAAAAGTAGAACAGTGGAACGCCCTAGATTTCCTTCTACACACATAATGGTTCGTAACAGGTCCAAACATGTGTATAAAAAGAATTCTAAGATAATTGCAAGCCAACATTTAGGACTAACCCTGCTCAAGCATACAAAGGTAGAGAAAGGATTTCAGATGGGGAAAAGAAGTTTTACGAAATTCCATTTGACTATCCCCAACAGTTGTGTAAATGCCTAAGAGTCCCTCTCATTCAAATATAGACTAGGCCGTGCATCATCTGACACTAACACTGTTGGACTCAAACAGATTTGGGTACCTAAATCACATTAATTTGTTTTGCAGGATGTCTGGTACATAGACAGTGGATGTTTCAGACACATGACGGGCAACAAACATTGCATGGTGAAATATCAAAACAAGGATGGACCCAGTGTTACATTTGGTGGAAATCAGAATCCTGGAATCACAAAAGGAATTGTAAGTCTTATCAAGAATGATCCAAAAATATGTGGTGTCATGTTTGTTGAAGGATTGAAGTACAATCTTCTCAGTTCAAGTCAGTTTTGTGACAAAGGATATGAAATCCTATTCAACAAGAAGAAATGCAGAGTTATCAATGAAGAAACAGGACATACGATCTTAACTGGAAAAAGAAAGAAGAACATGTATGTAGAAGACTGGTCAACGGAAACTTCAGAAGTATGTCTACTAGTATAATCAAGACCTGAGATAAGTCGTCTGTGGCACAAGAGACTGAGCCATCTTAACTTCAAGACAATCAACATGTTGGCAAGGAATGATCTAGTGAAAGGACAACTAAATTTGGTCTACAAGAAAGACAATATTTGTGACCCTTGTCAAATGAGGTAACAAATCAAAGCTTCATTCAAATCAAAGGCAACACCGTCAACAAATCGAATTTTACAACTTCTACATATGGATTTGTTTGGACTAGTGACACTAATAAGTATGAGTGGAATGAAGTACACGCTGGTGATAGTGGATGATTTCTATAAGTACACATGGACTATCTTCCTCAAGAAATGCCAGATCTACTGAAAAAGACTTCAAAATGAAAAGGATCCGATAGTAATCAAAATCCGATCAGACGGAGGCACATAATTCCTGAATCAAGTCATTAGAAGCTACTTTGAAGAAAATGGCATGCAACATCAACTGGCTACTGCAAGAACTCCACAACACAATGGAGTAGCTGAAAGAAGAAACATAACATTAAAGGAAGCTGCCAGAACAATGATAGCAGAAGCCAACATGTCAAAAATATATTATGCAGTCAATGTTAGGAAATTTATGCGGCAACACAGCGGAATTTAAAATTTATTTCCTATTTACCAGGATCGACTTCGTTTAAACAACAAACATATTAAGTTAGTAGACGGTGGTTACCTTGCTTGATCTAAAAGATCAACGCTTTGACCATCTACGGAGAGTAGTAGTGCACGAGTCATCCACGTGTCTGGCCTCTATCAATATCCACACGAACACCTCGCCGGAATCCTTCTTGGATAGCTACTAGAAAAATCCGGTTGCTAGACCGACCTTTTCTCTCTCTAAATCTCTCTCTAAGAAGCTCTCAGTTTATTTTGTAAATTAGAACTCTTCTAATTGTGATAATGCAAAAGAGCTAGCCAACCCCTCTCTTATATAGAGGGTGGTGTGCCCCTTGTCAATCTCAATCTGATTGGGAGAAGCTTCCTAGTAGATTAATGAAAAAGAAAACTTTTTACTAGTAAAATAAGGAAAATAGATATTCTAGATTTATCTCATTTAATATTCAATATCTTACATTAAATATATTTCCAAGATATATATTGATAATATCTTATATTGAATATATCTTTATCTTATTACCATAAATCAATTTACATATGTATATATATCACATATATATTTATTACACACATAAATCCATATATATATGCATATTTACTACAAATGTGCACATGCATATCTTAAATGTGACATATATATATATATATATATATATATATATATATATATATATATATATATATATATATATTAATATCTTATATTTATACTAGATAATATAATACCATGATTAATTAATTTGCAAAAACAATGTGTATCAATATACACACAAAATTGCACCACATACGTATATGAATATACATTTAATTAATCAACATAATTAATATCTTGTATTATGTTTATTCATAATAAATAAATACCACCATATTAATTTATCACTATAACACTTCATAGTCGAGATAAACTCTCCTTATTTGGTTATCACTATAACCACATTTTAATCCGGCTAGATGTTCTTATGTGTGTGACCTGACAGGCTTCGAATATGTTGGTTGTAGACATAAAGTGCAAACTACGAAAATGCCCGTCATGCCTAACAATCACGAAATAGTCTCTAGCAACACACCGTGACCCCCAATCATCGGAAGAGTCAAAAGCGATGACTACTACCCTTCATGTGAAAACGGTTACCGTGTAAATAGAATCCTATCCCTGTTACAATATCCATACGGCCGTACGTCGAGTGTCAAACATCAACGACCGTATCTTATAATATGGATATCCTACTCTCTCGAAGTAACATATTACTTCCGTTTTGCAAAGACTTTCGAGGATAAGACATTCCTTACAAGAAGGCCCTTCCGGATATTTACTCTTAATCATAGGATACGCGATTTCCGGACAAGTAACATGAATCCTATGCATGCTTCAGTATCACACCCAATCACTACCGCATGATCACTCCATGGCTAGGGGAATCCTCAATAGTGTCAAAGTATGACAATCCATACGGTGATATCATGAAGACTCCGGTCTCAGGAAAATTACACAACCGCCACATAGTGCGACACTTAATAAAGTAAGTGGGTCAGTCTAACGTATGCATTCTCCGATACACGTCCACATACAGTCCAAGTGTCTCAACACTTTGATACATGATATCTATCTATATCTTCAATAAGATAGAAGACATCTAATATGTGCTAGTCTAATCGTACTATTAATGTCCTATTTAATAGCACATACGACTGGTGACATTTAAGTATCAAACATTTTTAAGTGAGTCGAGATCTCATCAACCATAATCACTATCATGGTTTCTCTCTCATAGTTTGACACTAGGGACGTTATTATATATACAATCACAAAATTGGTTCATATAGATAAATGCAATATATAATGACAGAAAAGCCATTTATCATATGTATAAACATAAAGAAATAGTAGAAATGATCTGACCTGGTCGGATCCGGTCCAACCCGATTGGGTTTATGACACTATTTCAACAATCTCCCACTTGGCCTAAAGCCAATCACTGATACACACAAGACCAAGTTGAAACACAAGAATCTATGCAATACTCGCAACCAACCCTAAGCGTGAACGGATCACTATCAGTGAGGACTCAAGCTATCTTCATATCATGCTCCAAATGATTAAGCCAAAAGGATCCTCCTCAACACACACATGAATCTCTGACGAGACACTGGTCCTTGCCTCAAGCAATGAATCCACCACCATATCATCTATATAGTAAAGGTGGAAGAACCGCACTAGGTTCATGAATGAACCTCTTAGATCCATGTACTGCTCCCGTTGCGCCTCTAAGGCACTATTGTGTTTTGGCCCAGTTATTGAATTTGCAATGATTTCTAGCTAAGAACATTTCTAGCTCACTGTATCACTTAATCAAAGTAACTGCAAACCCAGACTGTAGCTCTTATTATCTTCATGAGACTCAGAAGATACATCTGTATATCTACGTTTATTCGATTCCATGTTTCAATAAACTAGGAACTCATCCTTAACACTTTAAGGATATTCTCGGCATATACCAGAATCACTTTTATTCCTGCTCACGACTCTTCATGAAGTATGAACATCTGGTTTAACTCACAACACTTATGATGGATCGACTCTATTGCAGAAGCAATGGGGACCTTCCATAAGTATCATCTTTCACCTTGTCTTTTAGGACTGACGTCCTATCATTGATAAATCCCGAGAATACTGGCCAGTAGTATCATTTGAATTGATCTATGCTAAACTCGTTTAGCATCTCATCTATCCAGGTGAACTGTGATAATCGTGATGTATCTAAACCTATCACTATAGACTCTTGTTTCTAAAATAAGAACTGCTACTTCCAAGAGCTTTCATATAGGCCTTGAACTACCAAATATTAATTGATTGTAACTTGGGATGACAGTTCTCGAGAAGGATATTCATACCTTGCCCAAAAACACGTGACACTCCCACTAACCCTTTTGCACTTCTGGCATATCCTTTCTTTTAAACAAATCAAACTCTTTTGATTATCAAAGTAAAGAACTTATATAAAGAAACTTGTTTGAGTCCATAAATGGATCTCATGAGCTCACATATCATGTTATCGTCTATGAACATCAAGCCTTTGGCCCAACGTTTTCAACACTATCATATAGCCATGAAACGTAGCTACAACAAGCACTATATGAATAGCCTTAAGCATAGCTGGTAGCATAAAGGTAATCACAAGGTTTTTGGCCTCGTAGTCCTTTAGCCATCAACTTAGCTTAACTAGTAATCTTATTACTATCCAAGTCAGCCTTTCATGAAGACATGCTACACCTTTTTGAGACATTTCTTTCAGGTGAGACAGACCAGGTTCATAACCTGTTATGTCGCTCATGGAATCTACTTCAGACATTTTGGCTCCAAGCCATATCTCTTAATCTTTCCTTTCAAGCATTCCTACATAAGTCACGAGATCTTCATTCTTCAAGATGAACACACCAGTAGCCCTTTCAGGCATATGGTTATCTTCAGACTCATAGAATACTTGTGTGTACTGAGCAGTGTCCTGCACCTCATCGCTATAATGTGCCTGCTCATGTTCCAAAGGTTGAATATCTCTTTATGGTTCTCAAACTCTTTTGAGATCTTATTTACTCCCACTGCTTCTTTTGGAAGAAACACTTCCTCTAGAAGACTGCATGTTTGGAGACAAAAATCTTATGCTCCGTGGGCAAGTAAATAATATCCATCGTGCTAGCTAAGATATTCCACAAAGTTTCACATGTCACACTAAGATCCAAGCCTTTCAGACATTGCCTGCTTGCTAAAAGCCCGACAACTTTAAATCATCTGTTAAGATGGATTTGATGTTATCGTCTTCCATATCTGATATGGAATTTATTCAATCTTTATTCTTTAGAACTCGGTTAAGTATATGTATTGTATAAGGGCACTACCCCAAAACAGGTAAGGGTTGTTTCGTACGGCTTACGTCACACCTTTATAAAGTGTTGGTTTCATTTAAGGAACACAATCTAATTGGTATCCTAAAGATGGTATCCTGCAATAGAGCATATATTCTATTTCAGACAGCTTCTGAAACACCCTTCATGGATTAATTACTTCAATCCAACTTAAGATTAACTCCTAAGTAGCTCATCAATTTCATATTCGTACTAGCTCGAACTTTTCAAGTTTTCCGAATTGTTGTACTTCACTAAGAACATTCAAATATTTCTAAAAAATAGTCATAGAGTTTAATAAACAATTATTTGTGATATTAATTGTCATAAGCCAACAAACATCGGCATGTTTAAGCTTTTGACAATTTTCTTGATTTTATAACCTTTTCATAAAAGGGTATTTTAGTCATCTTTAGATAAGATACGTATTACCCACATGATTCATAATCACATGGTTTAAACATCATCAGAATGACATTTGATTACACGTTTCTCTTCCAGAGAGTCTATATCTAGCTAGGACAACCACAAATATCAAGGATCACAGCCATTCAAACATTTGGTTGAGATTTCTTCACCTATATCGACTATATAGCAACTTCAATCTAGTATGTTAAAGTCAGTGACCGTTCAACGTTATTGGAATAACATTTATTCCTTACAATTGGAGATGTCTACTAAATCCTAACACACAACTGAGCGCGTGTTCTTCATAAGAACCGGAACACAATAACGTTTATTTGTTTCCTTTATCAGTTTACTAGACTCAGAATACAAAATCGAGAATGTCTCAATGTTTGTTTCACTTTTCGTATCTTTGTGTATTCCGTATCTTATCCTTATAATTTAATCATACTCGTAAGATATCATATATCTAAAAGTTGATTTGAACTTAGATGGATTTATCTCAGCACACTTGCCTAGAATAGAGACTTCGATAAGATCTCTTATATTAAGCACATGCCCCGACTTTCCTTTTTAATCCCTTAAGCACTTGTAAATATTTCTTACTTCAGTCTTCATAAGACTTAAAAATCAAATGAGCTATGTCTTCAATTTCCTTTCATAAAGAAAATGCAATGTATATTAGATAGTTTTTTAGCCTTTAGCATATTCAAAACATGAACTATTTAATTAACCTTCAAGCAATGATTAAAGAAATAAGTCGATACTTAAATCTTACAATTTTGAAAACAACATTTCCAAAATTCGATGTGGTCATTAATTGTCATCGTATGACAGATTGATCATACTGGATCGTATCCAATATATGATTAATTCATTGAAACTTATATCAAGTGATTTAATCATATCACGAGCTTCCGTTTTTTCATTAATTAAAGTCTTGGAGTACTCCATCAAATACGTAGTCTCCTTGTCTCTGACTACTATAACGAGGTTGCTCGTGACATTGCTTATTTTACAAGGATTAAAAATTACTTAACCATACTTGAGAGCGTTTCTCAAAAGGTAACAGTCATAATTTGGTTTTAACAATCGAGAATAAAACATAGAAATAAAAGTTCGCTAAAACCTACAACATAAAAAATAAAGATAAACGAGTGTTGTTGTTTACACATGCAAAATAAAATATGGTCTTTTGATTTATGATTTTGCTCCCACTAGTCAACTACTCCCAATTGACTTTCATGAATCTTTCAAAAATTCTTTTGTGGCCAAGATCCCATCTAGTTACCCCGATTCCTGACGAGGTCCGATCAACCGGAATAATTCGAAAGGTAGGTAACACTTTACCAATCACATCTCTATGTGACTCTTGGTGGTTGACTAGTCAACTATTTGACACTACACATCTCTATGTGGTAGCCAACCCCTTGTCTCTAAAATTTGACGGTCCTGACAAGGGCCAATCACCGCAATATTCTAGTCAAGTCATAACCCGATATTCACGATATCTCATGCGATCATATCTCCATAATATCGATGTACCCAAGGTAGGTCAACTCCCGACAAGGGCCGATCAGTTGGATCCGAACAAGGGCTCATCACCATCATTATAATATTGGGAGACAATACTTCGACTTGATTTTTGTTGTGAAAGTATTTATGTAAATTAATTCACTTAATTAATTTTAATTACGGTCTAGTCACGCATCTATCGTATCATATAAAATAAATACAAGCACAAAATAAATAAATGCGTGAAGTAACATGTATGATCATGGACTTTTCCTATGTATGGTTTCGAATACAAACTGACGAAACCGCGAGTTACAATCTATGGTAGCTGCAACTGCCAATAGGATCTTTATTCGTCTTTCTTTGGCCTCCGTCTTCTGCTCCATTCTTGTTCATAAAATTCTATCTAATAAAATAAATACACCCGCCTCACACGGGGGGAGCTAACGGGAATGGGATAATGCAGAAAATAAACCAGGTCACGTTCTTCATAACGGCCTAGGACAATTTTTGAACCAACGAAAAATAAATCATTTACATCTATCCTATTGGTCGAGTCCATGATCAATCGGGGTCCATATAATCATATTATATCTAACATTTCTAATCCATACAATAAAATCTTATGAAAAAGATAAATATTAGAATTACCAACTAGCGTCTTAATTAATCGATTAACGTTTAATCAATTAAATAATTTTATCTAACTAATTAACATTTAATTAATTAAATGATTTTAATCAAAATAAAATATAACGGTTAATTTTAAATGATTTCAATATTAATTTAAATTAATTAGAACTATTCTAAAAATAAATCAAAATTAAATTAAGTCTCTTTAGTTTCTTTCCTTTTGATTCTTAATCAAAAGCGATTCCTTTGGTTTCCAAAATCAAAAGACACCCACCTCGGCCCCTTTCCAAAATCAAATATTTTCAAAAGTGCCTAGGTCTATTCCTAACCAAATTTGGAAAGGCCAAGATTTATCATAGCCCATAATTATGGACCATAAACGAAACAGTGTCATGTGGCATCCCAATAGTCCAAACTATTTGTATCATTTGGCCACATGACCTCAACTAAACAGAAGAGTAATTACCAACCACAACTATGAACCATATTGAAACACAAATACACGAAACAAAAGAATGAACCTACGGAACTGCCGCCAGCCGAAGCCGACAGCCAGGAGGCTGCCGACACCGCCGGCTGCCGGACAGTGTTGGTGCCGCCGCCAGTCGGCCGAGCACCACCCGATCTCCTTTTTGCTTTTCGTGTATCATTTTGCGAATAAAAAATCTTTCATATTTTAATTATGTGATTTAAATGATATAATTAACTACGCAAATTACCAATACTTATTGCTTAAGCTCGAAACTCTCTCTGATACCACTGTTAGGAAATCTACGTGGGAACGCAACGGAAGTTAAAATTTATTTCCTATTAACCAGGATAGACTTCATTTAAGCAACAAAATATTAAGTTAGTAGACGATGGTTACGTTGCTTGATCTAAAAGATCGACGCTTTGACCGTCTATGGAGAGTAGTAGTGCACGAGGCGTCCACGTGTCCGGCCTCTATCCATATCCACACGCGTACCTCACCAGAATCCTCCTGGGATAGCTACTAGAAAAATCCGGTTGCTAGACCGGCCTTTTCTCTCTCTCTAAATCACTCTCTAAGAAGCTATAAGTTTATTTTGTAAATTATGACTCTTCTAATTGTGATGATACAAAAGAGCTAGCCAACCACTCTCTTATATAGAGGGTGGTGCGCCCTTGTCAATCCCAATTTGATTGGGAGAAGTTTCCTAGTAGATTAATGAGAAAGAAAACATTTTACTAGTAAAATAAGGAAAATAGATATTCTAGATTTATCTCATTTAATATTCAATATCTTACATTAAACATATTTCCAGGATATATATTGACATATCTTATAGGGGGAAGGGGCCAAAAGGACGTCAAATCTTATAAATGGGGATCAAAGGACATTTTTAATTTTGGGTGATTAAGAAGGACAAAATGATAATAAATGGACCGAAATACCCTTAGTTTTTTTCCTTTTATTTTGTGCAATTTGTAGTAACTGCTTAAACATCCGGAGTAACGTTGCCCAATAAATGCACTACGTGAGAATCTTCCGTTGGATTTATTGATATTTTGAAAAAATAGTATATCTAGGAAATTATGGCAATGATATATGTTACACTCATAAATATACTTTTGGCTAAAAACTAAATTCATAAAAATAAATAGGTAAAATTAAAATAAAAAGTGCAGTCAGACAAGAATCTAATAAAATATACTTACAATAATAATAATAAAAATGTAGTAACATATAAAAAAATAACAAAAATAAATAAAATATACTTATAATAAAAAATGTATTTATACATTAAACATGTAGTAACACTAGAAAAAAAATGTAGTAACATATACAAAAAAAAGTAGTTACAACCAATGTACAAAGAAGTAGTCACTCGAAATTATTTACTGTATGTTGGAAATTACCATTGTTATTGCATTGTTACTTCACGTGTTACTGTTACTTCACTTGTAATTTTTACTATATGATGGAAATTATCATTCTTATTGTATTGTTACTTCACGTGTTATTGTTACTTCACACACACACACACACACACACACATATATATATATATATATATATATATATATATATATATATATATATATATATATATATATATATATTTGTAACCGAATAGTGTTTTTTGGTCAAATTTTCTTTTTTGTCTTTTTGTTTTTATTTTTTATTTTTAAATTGGATAAAAGATTTGGAAAGATTCAATTTTCTACAATTACTCCTCTTTTAATTGCAAGGATTTACTTCCATTTATTTCCCTTTATTCATGTTTTTTAAATTACTAAAAGGGTATTTTGGGAACTATACATAGGTTTTGTCCGATTAATATTCGATTTCTTGAATCCTATTAAATTCATTAATTCATCATTCTTGACAAAAACCTATATATATATATATATATATATATATATATATATATATATATATATATATATATATATCTTATTACCATATATAAATCAATTTACACCTGTGTATATATCACATATATATATTACACACATAAATCCATATATATACATATTTACTACAAATGTGCACATGCATATCTTATATGCTTGTCACGCAAGTATATATGTATATATAAATATTAATATCTTATATTAAAACTAGATAATATAATACCATAATTAATTAATTTGCAAAATCCATGTGTATCAATATACACACAAAATTGCGCCACATACGTATATAAATATACATTTAATTAATCAACATAATTAACATCTTGTATTATGTTTATTCAGAAGAAATAAATATCACCATATTAATTTATGACTATAACACTTTAAAGTCGAGATAAACATTCCTTATTTAGTTATCACTATAACCGCATTTTAATCCGGCTAGATGTTCTTATGTGTGTGACCCGACATGCTTCTGAATATGTTGGCCATAGACACAAAGTGCAAATTATGAAAATGCCCTTCATGCCTAACGATCACGGAATAGCGTCTAGCAACACACCGTGACCCCCAATCATCGGAAGAGTCAAAAGCGATGACTACTACCCTTCATGTGAAAAGGGTTACCAAGTAAAAAGAATCCTATCGCTGTTACAATATTCATACGGTCGTACGTCGAGTGTCAAACATCAACGACCGTATCTCATAATCCTACACTCTCGAAGTAACTTATTACTTCCGCTTTGCAAAGACTTTCGAGAATAAGACATTCCTTATAAGAAAGCCTTTTCGGATATTTACTCCTAATCATTGGATACGCAATTTCCGGACGAGCAACATGGATCCTACGCATGCTTCAGTATCACACTCAATCACTACCGCATGATCGCCCCATGGCTAGGGGAAACCTCAATAGTGTCAAAGTATGACAATCCACACTGTGATGTCATGAAGACTCCGGTCTCAGGATAATTACACAACCGCCACATAGTGCGGCACTTAATAAAGTAAGTGGGTCATTCTAACGTACGCATTCTCCCATACACGTCCACGTATAGTCCAAGTGTCTCAACACTTTGATTGACGAGATCTATCCTTATCTTCAATAAGATAGAAGACATCTAATACGTGCTAGTCTAATCGTACTATTAATAACCTATTTAATAGCACATACGACTAGAGACATTTTAGTATCAAACCTTTTAAAGTGAGTCGAGATCTCATAAACCATAATCACTATCATGGTTTCTCTCTCACAGTTTGACACTTGGGACGTTATTATATATACAATCACAAATTGGTTCATACAGATAAATGCAATATATAATAATAGAAAAGCCATTTCTCATATGTAGAAATATAAAGAAATAGTATAAATGATCCGACCCGGTTGGATCCGGTCCAACCCGATTCGGTTTAGGACACTATTTTGACAGTCAACACTACTTGTCACACTCAAAACAGATCAATCATCAACAAAGTTAGAAGAAAAACACATTGTGAAGTGTGGAATGGGAGAAAACCCAACATTTCCTACTTTCATATCTTTCGAAGCAAGTGTTTTACCCACAACAATGGAAAAGATCAACTAAAGATTTTAGATGCCAAAGCAGATGAAGGAATATTCTTGGGTTATTCAGACATGAGCAAAGCCTTCGGAGTTCTGAATAAAAGAACACTATCGATAGAAGAATCAGTGCATGTCGTCTTTGGTGAGCCAAACTTCAACACTGATCTGCCCAAACTAGAAGAAGATCAAACTACAGAAGGGCCAATTTATGTTGATATTAAAGTAAGATAAATCAATTCAATGGAACTAGATGATTTTCATCCCACAATTGAGCAAGGCACAACACCAGAAGAAGTTCAGACCACACCAATCACATAGCCCAATTTAAATTGGTTACGAGATCATCCAGCAGAACAAGTTCTTGGAGATCCAAACATTGGTGTTAGAACTAGAAGACAACTGGAAACCATGCTCATATGTTTTCTATCAGATATGGAACCCAAAACTATTGAAGATGCGTGCAAAGATGCTGACTGGATAATAGCTATGCAAGAGGAATTAAATGAATTTGAGAGAAATCAAGTCTGGGAACTCACCAACCAGACCACTCAAATGTCATTGGAACAAAGTGGGTTTATAGAAACAAGATGGATGAAAATGGAGTCATCATCAGAAACATGGCAAGATTGGTGGAAAAAGGCTACTCACAAGCAGAAGGTATTGACTTTGATGAGACATATGCACCAATTTCAAGACTAGAGACAATCAGACTATTCCTAGCATATGCAGCTCATCCGAACTTCAAGTTTATCAAATGAATGACAAATATTCCTTCCTAAATGGACTACTTGAAGAAGAAGTGTATGTGCAACAACCACCTGGATTTGAAATCAGAGGACAAGAACACAAATTTTACAAGCTCAACAAAGCACTCTATGGTTTGAAACAAGCACCCAGATCTTGGTATGAAACCTTGTCAAAGTTTCTTGTGGAAAATGGATTCAAAAAGGGCACAATAGACATGACACTATTTAGAATCCAGCATGAAGATTGCACACTTTTAGTAAAATTTATGTGGATGACATCATCTTTGGATGTCAAAATTCCAAGTTATGTGAAAAGTTTGCCAACTTGATGAAAAGTAAATTTCAAATGAGCGTGATGGGAGAATTCAATTATTTCCTTGGACTTCAAGTCAAACAGATGAGGAATGTAATCTTTATCAACCAGAGCAATTACATCAAAGATCTCATCAAGAAGTATGGAATGGAATCAAGTGCAAAGGCTGCAGCTCCTATGTAAGAAAATCTACACTTACACAAACATGTTAATGGAAAAAGTGTGGATCAAACCAAATATTGAAGTCTGATAGGTTCACTATTATATCTAACTGCAAGCAGACCAGACATATCCTTTTCTGTTGGAGTTTGTGCAAGATCTCAATTAGATCCAAAGAAAAGTCACCTAGCTGATGCAAAATGGATGTTTGAAATATCTCAAGGATACAGTTGATCTGGGATTATACTATCCAAAAGAAGGTGATTTCACTCTAATTGGATACACAGATGCAGAATATGTTGGTTACAAAGTGGACAAGAAAAGTACATCTGGTAGTTGCCAAATGTTAGGGAACAGACTAGTATCTTGGTTTAGCAAGAAACAGACGTCCATTGAAATATCTATAGTAGAACCGGAATTTGTACCCGTAGGAAGTTGTTGTGCACAAGTCTTATGGATAAGGCAACAACTCTGAGACTATGGAATTGAGGAAAAAGGGATTCTGATCAAGTGTGCTATATCAATATTAGAAAATCCAGTTCAACATTCCAAAACAAAGCATATTGATAGCATACATCACTTCATACGTGATCATGTAGAAAAATGTGACGTGAGATTGGTCGACATCAAAACAGACGATCGGCTGGCTGATATCTTCACCAAACCGCTTTGTGAGAACAGATTTACAGAATTGAGAAGTCTTCTCGGACTAATTAATCTTTCATAGTCCATATGATCATATGAAATTAATTAGTGTATTTGATCCTTATCATTTCAACTGAGCTTACTTGATAGATCAATCACTATGTTTAAAGATTTCTTAAATTGATATTGGATTCCAAAGCATCTGGTTATCAAACAATTGTTAGGTCTCTATATTAATTTTTATGATTAAAACAAGTCTGAAGACAAACCAGACAACTAATGGACAAAGACTAGTAATTGACTCTCAAAGCAGACGACTCTGGTGAGAAAAGAAAGTAGACTAGACAAGGATTAGATATTCTGATAAATGAGTACTATGTTATATCAAATGGCATTGAAGATGAAAAGTGTTACAGATTTAATGATGCAAATAATTGTTTAATCAAGTGCTGCAAAGACATGTTACAAGAGACCACTTGACTCATTAAAGCATGTAATGCGAGGAGTTACGAGACATTTTTTTGGGGAGTTCCGAGGCGAACAGACACGTGGTGGACGCGCATTGGCCAGACGTCTGATGATTGCAATTCTGATAGCATTGAACCGACATATTGCGTCCCTAAACTGTCATAAGTGGAGAAGTTATAGCCCTTACACGATCTTCGAAAATCAAAACCACCTTTACGGCTAGTAAACTTACGGTTGGAGCATTGATACACACAAACCCCAGATCATTTATATATCCACCGTCCATTATATATAACCTCATATCTCAAAAACCTTTTCACAATTTGATAACAGTTAAAATAATCTATTCTATGGCATCAACATTATATCCATTATGAGCTAAAAATAGTTGTTTCGACCTATAAATATGAACCATTTGAGTTGAATATCATATGTCGGGTTCGTGAGTCGAGAAATCTGCACTTAACGTTTATTTTCCCTGTTTCGATATTATTTCGTGCATTATTTGATTATTTTCAGGATACGAAATATTGGGCTGAGCATCATGGACGAATCTGGAGTGGACTGAATGTAAGGAACGGGCCTAGGGTATTCCAGAACCTTCCAAGTTAAGTCGGCTGAATAAAAAGGACAAAAATACCCCCGTTAACCCGGGAGGCGGTGCCGACTTACCGAGGGTGCAGAACCTTCAGAAACACATTTTCTTGGACAAGAGGTAGAACTAGGTGTTTCTAAGTCGGTTTAGATAGCTATAAATAAGAGGCTTCGCCTCAGAACACAAGTGTACAATTTTCAAGACAAATATTATTCAATAAAAGTTCTCTATTCTTTATTTTATTTATTTTATGAGTTCTGGTCGGAGGGACGACGGAGTCGCCGCCTAGGGAGAGATCTGAGGGAGATCTACGCTCGTCTTCGAGGGTATGATTTTCTGTCTTTTCCAAGACGTAGATCTATTGTTGTTCCATTCGACTAGTATGTTTTAATTGCTTATTTAGTTTATTATGTAGTAGTTAGTTTATTTTACCCCATGTGTTATAGATCTGATTCGTTGGTGAAGAAATCATGAAATAGTAGTTGCGTTCTTCAGATCTACGACGGTCTATATCGCTAGATCTGAATACCTAGTAAATTACTAATTTATGATAATCGGCGCCATCTACGTTGATCGATAGATTTAATTTACATGTTAGTAGCCTGATCAACTATTTGCATGTCATCGTAAACTAGCATGAAATACGAATAGTGATGTGCTATTTTTGGACATTATCTAGAATGGACCCTAGGAACGTGCTGATCAATGTCGACGGCTGTCTAGATGGGTTTGCGGTATGAGTTAGCGCTCAATATCGACAGCTCTAGTTCTTTATTCGTATGGGCTATTATGGACCAATTAAGGAGGGTAGCTTGCGTATATATTGTATACTACCATTGTCGGAGTAGATAGGGTTAGGAGTTGTACCCATAGCTAAACAATTAATAAATTCACCAGTGGGGAGGACTGCTGCATGTGTGGGGGGAATAACTAATTACTCATAATTGAACTAATACATTAGAAACTCTAGTTTGCTTCGTTGAACTTGCATAATCTTGCTAGTTGATTGTTACCAAATTTACTACTGTCTATATTATAGTTGGTCGTAGACCATTATCGTGACAAGCTCAATCTTGATAATTAGCCGTTCTTACGAGTCTCTGTGGGATCGAACTTGATTCGCTAGTACCCTACTATGATAGACCTAGTCCTATTGCAAGTAAGTGCTTTGCATGCGATCACATTACCACTTTCAAAATTTGAAACCCCCTCCAGAAACCCTCTTTTGAACAACTGTTCATCTTCGTCATTCCTACTTAGAATCCTTATATAGAAAATCAAAATGGTTAATAACCAAGTTCATACAGGTCAATCCTATCACTTGGATGGATATCTTGAAACCTCCAATACTGCATTTGCTACAAATGTAGTGAGTTATTTTCGAAGAAAAAATCGTCATAGACTAATTGACTATCGCAACCTGAAATACAGTTAAGAAGACCTTCTTGATTTCTGGATAAGAGCGGTTTTTAGCATAAGAAATGGAGAGTTTAGCTCGCATGTGCAAGGCAGAGAGATCAAAATCAAGAAAACCATATTTCAAACAGTCATTGGGTTAGAAACTGGAATTTTTGCCCAAACTCGACATATTCATATCGCAAATCGACCAAATTTCTCAACATCATTGCTTTTTATAAAAACACGGGATTTAAAATCAAAGAAAGCACTCACAGGATGAGTATTGAATTTTGTCTTCTTTCTGAGATGATCACAAATAGATTATATGGAGGCACTACCAGCAAAATCATTCTCTCAGAAGAACTATTTATACTACTATACGTGGTGCATAATGGACTCAGTTTCAACTGGGGTAAATTCATCTTTCAAAAAATTGTAGATCAGTTGCTAAGGGAGAGAAACTTGTAGTGAATCATGGTAAAAATAATGATGGATCCTTTCACTTCTACAAATAATTTGGCTTTATCATTCAGACATTGTTGAGGATGATGTGTTTGAATATGAGAAATGCCATCCCAGTTCCACGTGCAAGAATCTCCTTCATGCCTGAGCATGAGAAAAACGACATGGCCCGGGCAAATAAATGGAAAAGAGCCATCACAACAGTGGTTTCACGAGGACCACAACCAAAAGACACTTTGAGACAGGCTTCGGCATCTAGATTACATGCATCAACCATTAAGAGAGCTACCAAACGAACCAAGACAGTGGTAGAACAGCACAGGGATTCAGCACAAGAAATTCCAACTCTCTCCGCTTTACCAGTTGTTCCAATTTTCTGCTACGGCCATATCACAGGTATCAGTTCCAACTATTCCATATGTGCATATTGTTGATATACCCTCTTTAGATGATGAGGATACCATATCTCTGGTTGAGATAATCAAGAAATCCACCACTCATTCATCATCAACTCCACAAACTGCTATGCAATCAGAAGACTTGGGTACATCAGGAAATGTACCAAACTCAGTTGAACCATTGTCTGTTATTGAAGAAAATCATGTTGTAGAAGAAGAAGCATTTGTTCTTGAGGAGGAACCACCCACGATTAAAACCCAGACTACTAGAGAACAGCATACAACAGAGACTAGTCTGTTGAGAGACTAGACTTGTACTCCACCTTTGGCAACACTTGAAGCTGAACAAAGTGAAAGTCTTGCTCCTGTGGAACAATCCAAATCAGAACGTAAGGATAAAGACATACCGGAGACTCAGCACATTCCATACTATGATCCGTACCATGTAGATCCAACTGATCCACTCTACGAGCAGAAAATGAGAGAGGCTAGATGGATGAAATGGAAAGTAAGCCCTATTGAGATTCATCATTTAGCTGATAAGGAAGAAATGGAAATGGAAGAGGCCTAGGTAAGAGATCTGATACAGAGGAAGTACACCCAGAAGACATCTTTGTAGGCATGTTCGATCCTTGGAAATTGATGTATATCACAACCACCGTTCTCTCAACTTTGGATGAAGATTCTCACAATGATGATGATGATGTTAATCATGATGGTGATGGTGATGATGGGGATGCAGGACGAAATGTTGCAGAAAGAGGTTCTGTAACCCCTCAAGAAACTGAATAGTTTGAGGAAACTGAAAATCTTGGCACTAATGATGATGGAGAAGAAATCAACCAAGAAGAATGGGAACAGCCCTAGGGGGAAGAAGAGTCCCTCCCATAGCAAGAAAAGTTTAAAGGCCCTAGTTTGTTGGACATTGCGTAAGACATTCAACATAGTGTAGATGGGATTCACACAAATCTTGAGTTTAGACAGGATCTGGATGGAAAAGCATTTGGGTATCTAACACAACAACTACAAGATCTAAATGTTGAAGGTTTAGGGCTCAGAAATGCAGTGTCCAATCTTGCCACCAACACAAGGACATCTTTAGAGTACATGATTGACCAATGCTTGTGTTAAGAACATTTTATTATGGTTTGATGATGGTCATTCTAGCTGTTATAGCAAGCCTGAAATGAGTTTGAATTCTCTGTATAAGTCTTTACTTAGAGTCTGACATGTTGTATTAGTTGATTCATACAAGTATTGTACTAGTTGGTAGGATGGCTAAGTAAAATAGAAATCCAGCAGAGAAAAGGCAGCCAAGTACCAGCAGAGAAGTATGAAGACATATGGATTGACTTATAACCAAGGAAGTCTGTGATGAGCTTGGATAAGTCTAAGTTAACCTACAAGTGATGAAATTCATTGTTTAAATATGGTGTACACTGATCTCACACAAATCAAGGATCAGTGAAGTACAAGTACTCTTGGAAAATCAAAGAAATCAAGAAAGCAGTGAACCGGCAAAGTAAACTGTCTACCGGCTAAGTAAAGAAAAAGCAGAGAAAACAAAACTAATCAGCTAAGTCAGCAGGAACACTTAACCGGTCAAGTAACAGACAAGTGAAGGAACAACTAAGCAATTCAAGCTTATTTAGAATGAGAAAAACAAGGAAGATTCAGAGGATCAATCATTAAATGCATAATCAATCAAGAATCGATCAAGGACGACGGATTTTATGATGAATGTTTGAAGAAAATCATGATCACTGAAATCAAGGAGAATATAATCAAGGGGGAATCAAGAATTAAATCAAGGATTATTCCCCATATTAAATAGCCAACGAACGGAATTTTAAATCAAGGATTATCAAGGCTATAAATAGAAGACATTGACAGACAGGCAAAACAACGATTTGAATATACAAGAACAAGCAGAAACTCTGTCAAAATTCTAAGCCTTCTGTCAGAACTTAAAATGACACATTTAGAGATCAACTCAGCAATCAGAGCTACAAATACACATCAAATACTGAGATTGATCAACTAATCTGTGAATTCAATTCTTAACCCAGTCAGTAACTGAATCAGATCCATCTGAGAAGGAGTTGTGTTTGTGATAGCTGCTGAAGGATTTGTTTTCAAGGAGCAGTGTTGAAGACTGAGTCACTGAAGCTTCTGTAGCCAGAGAGTGATAGTCTTGAAGATTGTGAAGTTTGTGTAGCCAAGGACAATCTTGCTATTGTATTAGAGAAGGACAATAGTGAATTCCTCCAATCATCATAGGAGAAGAGTGGATTAAGGGATTACACCACCCTGAACCACTATAAACTTTTGTGTCTATTTACTTTCAGCATTTTACTTTACAACACTTTATTTTATTGCATCCTATATCTTTGTTTGCATAACCCACTTTGAAACAGCATTTAAAAGAAGGGACTTATCCGCTGCCCAAAAGTTTTTAAAACGAGAAAAGTTTTTGAAACTCCAGTATAGTCATTCACCCCCCTCCCCCCCCCCCCCCTCTGACTCTACTTTTACCCTTCTCTGGGACCAACAATTGGTATCAGAGTAGTGTTCCTAGTACACTACTCTCAATTAAAGGGGAAGATCACTACTCTTTCCGTGGGTATGTATGTCCAAGAACACTACTCTCAATTAAAGGATCATGAATTTGAGTTAAACAGTGAAGATGGTGTACCAGCAGAGGCACACAAGGCCAGTGCACTGGTTGCACCCCAGCAAAGCAAAACGGCTGATACAAACAACAAAGAGACACAAGAGTAAAAAGAACAAATTGCTTTACTGATTAAACGTTTTGACAGGTTTAGCAAGAAGAAACAATCCAAGGGAAGTTCATCATCAAACAAGAAGTCAAGCTCAAGCAAAGACATGAAGAAAAAATATGATGAATGCAGATGTTTAAATTGCAAGAAGAAAGGACACTTCAAGGCAGATTACCCTGAAGAAAAGACAAAGATGAGGAAAAGAAGAAGTACAAAACAACAGATAAGAGAAAGAGAAAGAAGGCACTTTAAGCTGAAACCAGTAGTGAAAATGATGAAGAATCATCTGATAATGATTCAGATGATGGTGAATCCAACAACTCAGACAATGACAAGGCATACCTATGTCTTATGGCTAAGGAATTGATGAAACTGAGGTAATATCTAGCTCATAATCATAAAATGCTTCCCTATCTGACATTGCACGATCTTCTATTTTCTCATTAGATTATGCAAACCTAATTCAAAATCTCATGAGTAAATTTGAAGAATTCAAATAAATCATGAAATTCTGGAACAAGAATGTGAGTCTGAGAGAGGAAAATAAAAGATTAAGGAAAAACTGGATGGACTGAAAGCTGAATCAACTAGTAAGGAAGTACACTCAATTGATCAACAAGCAGCATATGATCACTCATCTGATGTTGAAAGACCAGCTGATAAAACCTCCCTACCAGTTAAGAGCACCACTGCACCACTTAATGCACCAGGTAAGGAAGTACACTCACATGGATCTTTTTGGACCAGTCACACCAGTAAGTGTAAGTGGAAAGAAGTACGCTATAGTGGTGGTGGATGAATTCTCTAAATTCAAATGGACTATATTCATGAACAAGAAGAGAGAGATACTCAAGAAGCTACCAGATTTGCTGAGAAGAATACAAAATGAAAAGGAATTGAAGATCATCAAGATAAGATCAGATAGAGGCACAAAGTTCCTAAATGAAGTAATCAGGACCTAATGTGAAGAAAATGGAATACTACAGCAACTATCAGTAGCGGGAACTCCACAACAAAATGGTGTAGCGGAAAGAAGAAATAGGACACTCAGAGAAGCTGTGAGAACTATGATTACAGAAGCATGTATACCAAAAAGATTTTGGGCTGATGCAGCAAATACAACATGCTATACTCAAAATAGATCTATCATAAAAAAAACACCATGGCAAAACACCATATGAAATTTGGAATCGAAAAAAACCTAACATTTCACATTTACATATGTTTGGATCTAAATGTTTTGTTTTGAACAGGAATCAACTACATGATGGAAGTAGCGCCCGAAAGACAATATATGTAATTGTTTTTAGAATTAATAAATGACAGATTTATTCTCATCTTATTACTTGCTTCGTGCTTGTAAGTAATACACTACTGAAAACCCTAAGTCGTATCATATGTAGCCATATAACTTAGTGTGTTTGCCACACACGAGGGTTAAGTTTATGGTGATACACTTGAAATGTTAGTCAGTGGTGAAGTTAATCAAAGTATGGGGTCTATTGATTAAACCACCATTAATGCGTCCAGAACACTTTATGGTGTGACCGTCTTATCCGGACCGTCGACATTGGTTGTCTAAGTGAGGCATTTATATATGATGAGAGTCATATAGGACTTGACCGATTTAATCTGCGTTTCTCATATAATTCCGTGATTGAGAAATCTTATTAAATCACAAGATGATCATTTATGGATTAACCTTAATCATGAAGTGATTACAGATTCCTACTTGTTTCAGGATAGGGTTTGATGTGTTCGTTAAGTATCGCTAAGAGGCGCGGTCCGAATCACTTTCACATTGGCACTATTCTAGGATGAGTGAGAAGTGTGCGTCTCACAGATATAGAATCCATTCCTTCCTGCGGGAAGTAAAAAGACAATCCCCTTATTTGTTGATCCTAGAAACTGATCGATCCCGTGAGTTCGTATTTGTTATGAACTAATTGATCACTAGTGGGTTAATGGTAAATAAGGATAAGATGTATTGAAGAAGGTTTACGGAAATAATCCTACTTCAGTACGGATAGTCTATGGAGGGTTAGTTTATATGAAATGATTATATCAATGGACATTTATCGACTCGACCCGACGTTTTGAGAATAAGTTATATCTATAATCGATAGAGTTCAGTTTCGGATTAATGGTGGCTTAATTCCGGAATTAATGAGTTGAGTAGAAATATTCTGTTCGATGAATATTTTATTCAATTTATTGTAGCTACTGATTATAGGTCCATAGTCCCCGGGTTGGCTCCTAACACGCGAGTGTTTTCTCGTTTTGTGGAACCTCGAGAATAAATTAAATAGTTGGTCTATTTAATGAATATACAATATTATTTATTTGGTAAATAATATGTAAAATAGAAAAGATATTTTTTATTAAATAAATGTTGAAGTTGGTGCCATTAATGTTGATAAAATTAGGAAAATAAAATTTCCTAGATTATGTCACATGTGTAATTAGTTAATTATCTATTTGTTGGATAATTAATGGAAAATGAAGAGATTGATTTTTTGGGAATTATATCTTATTTTGTTGGAAAAATATCTTTTCCATATGGGAATAGGTTTTTGTGGTGTGAAAATGATAACTCTCTTGACTAGTTATTTTGCTAAATAAAGAGAGTTCCTCCTAGCACAATAATCACAATTAAACGCGCCACTTTGTAAAATAAAGGAAGAAAAATTAGTTTCTTGCCTTAGTCATTTAGAGGGAAAAACCTAGGGTTTTTCTTGGGCATATTCGAGGAGGTTCTACGGCGAGGATCGACGTCCACCAGTCGTCGCTAAGAGATACAACCCGGAAGACTACGGCTTCTCCCTTGGTCGATTTTATCATCTCTCTCCGGTATGGGTAAATCTACTAAACTTCTCGTAGGATTAATTAGTTATGTCTCATATCGTAAATCGCATAAGCTTCTGATGTGCTAAGATTGAGTGTCTCGATCGGTGCTACTACTCCTTGCATGTGGTATCAGAGACAGGTTCAATTTTTACGATACCGAGAGCATAATTAATTAAATTAGGAGTGGAATTGCATATTAGGTTGCATCTTTTATTTTGTTGAATGATTGAATGTTGTGGTTGACGAGATGGATTGAGGTTAGTACTTGTTTACCGTTAGATCTATTGTAGGCTCGTATAATTAGTATTACACGAGTATATGATGTATGTAATTTATTTTGCAATTTATGTAATTTATTTTTGTAATTTAAATTTCATAGTAGTAGTATTTTTTTATTCGTCGGATACGTCGGCCAAAAAAAAATAAAAAATAAAAAATAAAAAATATCTACAATGGAAAAGAAAAAGTGGCGCTGCAAAAGGTCTTCAATGGATAAATAATTCAATGCAAAAGGTCTTCAATTTAAAGTCTTGATGTTATATATTCAAGATAACAGGCTGCGAGCGAAAAAAAAAAAAATTAAAAAAAAAATTTAAAAATGAACGGCTGGTATCAACAAGGCATACGAGAAGAGAAAAGGAAAAAAACATCAAATTTGTTTTCTATTATCCAACATGAAGCTGGTTTCAACAAGGCATATTAGGATGTACTTTTTTTTTGTTTTTCCTAGTATAAATAGGTTAGATACGGGGTACCAACGATTCATATCAGTAATTTACTTTTATGCATTTATTTTCATGTTTGATAATTTATGTGAAATAACGATGTCATGATATGCATCATATTTATGAATTCCACTCCTAGCATATGCATAAATGTAGATGATTAATCGTGATATTATTAATTTAGGTAATTAATTAAATTAATTAAAACGAATGGAATTTTATCGGGATATAAAATTCACATGATAAACTTAATTTGGGATAATAAATCCTACGGGGTTTAGGTTATGTAATGTCTACATAAATTTTGAATTTTGATAATCAAAAATTAGAAAATCCGGAAAAGTTGGACACCAACTAAGCAAAAGGTTCGAAAAATTGGTTCGGGCGGTCAACAGGGCTTCGGCTCGACTCAACTTGTCCGTCCAAGTGTGACGTTAGCATCAGGGGTCCGGCAAGGTCAAGCTATCCGGCAAGCTGAGGCTCAATGGGGTAACCTTAGCCCGATTCATCCAGCAGTCATACATGAACCAGCGAAGAGGACGGGTCGGCTTAGCCGATCCCGACACCATTCGGTGAACTTGGTTAAAGCTCAGCCAGGGTTTAAAACCGATAAGTTGGTGGTTGCTTTTCTTGATTTATTGTTTTTTGACTTATTCGAAAAATTCAAAAATCCCAGAATTTTTTTTTTTAGGAAAATAAAATTCTTTGTGAAATTTTATTTATGTAGTGTCTACGTAAAAGGATTTTAATATCCAGAAAATTGGAAAATCGTGAAAAGATAGGACACTAACTAACGGTATTTGGAACCGATAAGTTGGTGATTGCTTTTCGTGATTTATTGTTTTCGGATTATTGAAAAAAATTCCGAGATCCAAATTAAATTTTTATCATGACATTATTAGGACTATACAATTCATTAGTGAATTTTTGTTGTGTAGTGTCTACACAAGAGATTTTCTAAATAATCGATAAATTGGAAAATCATAAATATAGTGTCACTAGTTAGACGGTATTTGGAACCGATAAACTTGTGGGAGTTTTAAATTTGTGATTTATTGTTTTGGTAGAAAATTCTTAAAGTCCTAATGTATTGGGATTATAAAATTCTTGGTGAATTATAATTGTGTAGCGTCTACCCTAGGAATTTAAATAAATCCATAAAATTGGAAAATCATGAATTAGTGACACTAGTTAGACGGTATTTGGAAACGATTAACTAGAGGGCGGATTAACTTAAATATTCATGATTTATTGTTTGTGGATTGTGAAGAATTTCTGAATATCCCAATGAGACTACCTAATTTTCAAAATAACGAGTGGGAGCGGGGAAGGTGACAACTGACCCCACGGCCTCTACTGTTGACAGAAGCAAGTGAGAGAATGGGGACGCCTTGTGCCGCTTTGATTTCGGCCTCCTAAGGATGGCCTTCACTGCTATCAAAATGCATGGCTTGGTCTCCGAAAGGATAGGATTTTGGGTACTCGTCGGGTCACTGACCGACCCTAAGGCAGCATACTCGGGGCGTACTTTGAGATCTGAAACAGAAGGTCACACTCGAAAGGGTATTTTTGGAAATATCTTTCCTGAAAAAGGAAGGTAATCAACAATTAAATAGAGATGTCTGATTCTCAGATAATTGTTGAGAGAGATTGTCTCAATTTAATCGTCAACTCTTTCACCTACCCTAAGGCGGCACTGTACGTGTGAGATTAAATCCTTGGAATGGTAGGATAAACTGCATGCACGACATCATGTTTATAATTCCTAAAATCATATTTCGTTGTGGTGTATTATTTGATTTATAATTCTATCAAAATTTATTTCTACAACTGCATATTATCTCATGGTATCTAAACTGCTAAACATGAAAAATTGACTGATGATAGTTTCGTAAAAGTGGAAAAGTAACAAGAACGTTGAACTCATAAATCGAGAATGCAAATTAATCTTTTCGGAAGAGGATATTCCTCTTGAGTCTACAAACTTAAGTAACATTGATAAGTATGTCACTGCTGTCACTTGTGTTGAACGAGAGACAAACCCAAATTAGTTCAAAGATGACGAGAATGATTTGGTATCAATCTCACAAAGACATCACACAGTTCACGAGTAGTGGCTACTCAAATGAACTGCTAGTTCACGGCCATTTCCTTTATAGAAAGCCAAGAATGGGAAAGTAAATGTCTAAAATTGTAAGTCATCAAAACTAAACAATTTAATGGCTAAACCAAAATATTAAAAGAAAGCAAATGATAAGGAAAGTGATTTCAGATCACTAACCTGTGAATCCTTAGAGACTTTCTTAACCGAGTTTTTGGAGTCAGAAGCTAAGTTCTTTTGTAAGAACAAGGTAGCTAGGCATTAATAATTAAAGAGTAAACAACGGGCAGTTATTTCAGCTGAGATAGTGGGAGTGATATAAGGAAAGAAATTCGGATTTTAATCCTTGAATATCAAAGAAATATCATTTCTGTTTTCAGATTCGTTGGAACAAATGGATTCACTTTCACATCGATAATAGAGTTGACTTAATGAAAGTGAATATGACATTTGTATACGATTCTGAGACTCGGACTTTTGTCTGATAAAGTTAGAACCACTAAGTAATGCTGTAAAGGTATATGTAACACATCATAAACTATTAAGACAAATGGTTTCTGTATTTAGATAAACGATTCTTCAGCATCTATTTATTAGTACATATATCCTAGAGATAAGATCTGAAGACTGGCTAAGGGTGATTCCTAACTCCCAGTCTAAGAACACTATCTCAAAAGAAAAATGACAAAGTAAGCTTTCAATTAGGAAAGGTTAATAGAGCTGAAGAAGTATCATAGCTTGTTCATATTGACCTTCGGGGTCTTATGAATGATACAAGCTAGTGGGAGCTTTTGAGTAATAGACCTTCTTTGGAGGAATCTCGGATGTCACCAGAGAAGAGAGTATTCCATGTTCAGATACAGGCTATAGCATAGTATTCGGAACTGATGCTCGGCCTACCTCCGAGTGAAATGATTTCACTGAAAGGATAAACCATAGATTGTCTTGTATAGTTATTCATATGCTACAATACACTACTTAACTCAATTAAGATATTGGTTGCAAAATAACGGTTTACGTTATGATGTAATACCGAGACGTCTACCAAGAAAATGCTTATGAATTTGTGGATAAAGAGAGAAGTGCATTTTCTCCACTTCCGCAAATAGAGGCATTTAGCACTTGTGCTTGAAGGTAGGACTGGAGATTTTACATACACGTTCAGATGGTGTCTGTTCGTGAAATATCATAATGTAATGAGTAAAGGTTGGTTATAAGATTCTTAAGATCGGATCATGACGGTTACACTGTTACAACCTTTCTAAAAGAATGTTTAAATAACAACCGTAGACCTTGAAGTACAGTTACTCAAGGAGTTACTATCTGATTTAATCAGACCACATCCAACATTGGTTGTTGGGGATTACGCTGATTAATACTACTGAACTAGATCAGAATATCAATCCACCCAAATGCAGTGGGAGTATGGTTTAACCATTGACCCATTTGTGATCATCTGAACTTTACAATCTATCTGGGTGATTTGATAACCTATGGTCTTTTAGGGAAGACTGTATAGGATTCTGACAATAGGAGGTTGGTTTAAAGCCATAACCTGTATATGGAGTTTTGGTACTCCAGTTCTATTCATACTCTTGTGGAACCACCAAAGTGTCTCAAGCCCAGTGGGAGTAATTGGATCAACATGGAAAAGAGTCGAATGAATAAGAAAGTTTTACTTTCAAGGAAAAGCCAAGTGGTCTAGGGGTAATTCCCTGAGAAGTAGAGAGTTAACCAGCGGTGATGCCCTGTACTCTCTCACCATTCAGCCTTGCATGACTCCATGAAAAGCAGAAAGACTAATATGGGTGATGCCCTGAAACTTTCTTGCCGTACAAAAGAGCTTGAATTCATTCGGAATAGAAGGTTTTTGGCTTAAAGCCAATGGTAGATTGACTGCCTATGCTTATATCCATCGGTGGATTAAAGAAAACCTTCAGGTCATTAAAATTCACATGTTTTGAAATGTGTGGGCTTGACCAGAATATTGATGAGTCTTTTGTAGACCAGAGAATCAATATTGGTAAAGTTGTAGACGTTAGTGATTATAAAAGATTACACTGCAACGGTTGGGAACAACTTGAGTGTGTTATTTGAAGTCAGAAACTGACAAGCCAAGATTCTCTAAATCAGAGGAGTGGACTATATTCTTAGAATCGATTCGGTAAAATTCACGAGAACAAGCTGTGGCAACGTCCCATGCATATTATTGCTTAAGATGATAACGCATATTCATATGCGATATTCAACGAGAGGTTTCCTACCGAACCCCTCACGGAATAATTCTCTCAATCTTCGGATATATAGAAAATAGGATAAATTCTTTTTTGGATAGAGAATGTCAGGATATTAAAAGTCGATTAAAGTCGAGTCATGGATTTGATTATTGAAAGCGGTTTAGTGCATCCTCAAGTACCTTTAGAGAACGAGGAATCATATGCTTGTGTATTCGGGTGCGAACCTGAGTGTCGTTGACTACACTGTCGGAATAAGGATGATCGTGAATCGATCTCAAGCTCAGTATTTACTCATAGTGATGGAGCTGTAGTCTGGAGCTATCCAGCACTGCCAAATTGACTCTTTTAGTCAATACATAGCCGCTTTTGGAGCAGCTAAAGAGGCAGTGTGGCTTGGGAAGTTCTTTGTTGGATCAGGAAGTAATTACAGGTCTTGATGAGCCAATACCATTTTACTGTGAAAACAGTTGAGAGGTAGCTCATGCAAATGATCTTCGTAATCACAAGAGGTCAAAAGCATATTGAGAGTAAGTACCACCTGGTCAGACAGATCATGCAAAAAGGCAACGTATCGGTCCTTAAGATCACCTCGAGCCGACAACCTAGCTAATCAGTTTACCAAGTCTTGTGGAAACCAATGTCACTAATAAGCACTTGACGGGTATGGATTAGGGAGATATGTCTCATCTGCTTTAGAGCAAGTGGGAAAATGTTGTGGATAGATAGAATTAAGGTGTGGTGCTCTAAAAACAATCATTGCTTGTCTTTACGGGCAAGTGGGAGATTGTTAGACATACTGTCCCCGAAAGACATTGGGAGATTGTTTGCCCTAACTTGAATTCCCATTTATCGATCATGCCTTGAGGAGACGAACGCCCATTTGAATGCCTGAACGCCCATTTGAGTTATATGAGCTTTTTGAATCGGGCTGAACCTCTCCAAACGCCACTTTGGGGGTAATTTGAACGCACGGTTGGCCAAAACTCTAACTTTCAGTACCAACAACTACTTCTGTGAACACTATTTTGCATTGGCCAAATGCCAGATTGAGGTAGGCTTGAGGCAAACACCAATTTGGGGATGGGCAAACGCCAGTTTGCCTTGATTTCACTCCAAACACGATTTTCCTCTACTTTCATGCTACACTTGTGCCTTGATAAACTCTTTCACGTTAAAATATGGCCTTCCGGGCCTCGAGTCACCTAAGTCCTGCAATAAACACACTAACAAAACACCACGCATAATTCCGCAAGACAAAAGTGCTCGGAAATGAAGTAAATATCGCTAAAAAGGCGGAGTTTACTATCGATGTGACAGTTTAACTCCCCGTGCGTATAACTCTCGATATTACTCTTGAAAAGGCCTAAATCTACCCAAAACATGCCAATAAAGTGATAAACGGGGGTTAAACTGCACACCAAAGTACAGTAAAGTTGACTCCCATCAGTCCTCACAAGGACTTGAAAATGCTTGTCAATTTCAACAATCTCTATCTGATCATGAGATTGAAGAAAAAGAAGAAGAAAAAGTGGAAGAAGAAACTAAAGCTGAAGGAGAAGAAGAAGAGGAACCAGTTGAGACTTCAGCACTCGCTGAAGAAAAAACTAACAGATCATTCAATCTGGACATCAATCCACTGATTGTGGACATGGAAAGGCAGTATCTAAGCATGCAAAATCTCAAAACTGCACTGAGGAGCAGTGGAACCTCTATGCATCACAAATTTGATGCTCTAATCAGTCACATCAAAGTTCAAGATGAAGTGATGGAAAGACAAGGAAACTTACTTTGCAATTTGCAGCATCTAATTCCCCACCATGTCCAAACAAATCTGGAATTCCTGGCAGAGACACTTGATGGAAAACTCAACCCCATTGTAGACACACTGAATGAGCATACTCAACAAATTCAAACCATGGATGAGATCTTGGATCACTCAGCACAGCAGCTCAACACACTCATCCAAGTATCTGAGGCAACAAATAAGATTCTGGAAGAAAGGTTTGATGCTACCAAAAAGAGGGAAGGTAGCAGTAAGCCTGAAATCTCCAAAGGGAAGGGAAGCTCAACAGACAAAGGTAAGGGCATCAGGTTTGAAGAGAAGAAGTAGCCCTTTTGATAATAACTTTTTTCCTGTCTGTTAATTTTGAGTAATCTTGAACTTACTCTCTATTGCCTTTTATGGATGAATAAAATTTCTGAGTTTTATTCTGTTTATTATTTGAAAAATCTGCAACTTATGTTCAGGCTTATGAGGGTTTTGGCATCATCAAAAAGGGGGAAATTGTTAGGAACATTTTATGATGTTTTGATGATGGCCATACTAGCTGTTATAGCAAGCCTAAAATAAGTTAGAATTCTTTGTATAAGTCTTTACTTAGAGTCTGACATGTTGTATAAGTTGAGTCAGACAAGTATTGTACTAGTTGGTAGGATGGCTAAGTAAAACAAAAATCCGCCAGAGTAAAGGCAGCCAAGTACCAGCAGAGAAGCATGAAAACATATGGATTGCCTTATAACCAAGGAAGTCTGTGATGACCTTGGATAAGTCTAAGTTAACCAACAAGTGATGAAATTCATTGTTTAAATATGGTGTACACTGATCTCACACAAATCAAGGATCAGTGAAGTACAAGTACTCTTGGAAAATCAAAGAAATCAAGAAAGCAGTGAACCGGCAAAGTAAACTGTCTACCGGCTAAGTAAAGAAAAAGCAGTGAAGGAAGAACTAATCAACTAAGTCAGCAGGAACACTTAACCGGTCAAGTAACAGACAAGTGAAGGAACAGCTAAGCAATTCAATCTTATTCAGAACGAGAAAAACAAGGAAGATTCAGAGGATCAAGCATTAAATGCATAATCAATCAAGGATGGATTTTATGATGAATGTTTCAAGAAAATCCTGATCACTGAAATCAAGGAGAATATAATCAAGGGGGAATAAAGAATTAAATCAAGGATTATTCCCCACCTTAAATATCCAACGGATGGAATTTTAAATCAAAATTATCAAGGCTATAAATAGAAGGCATTGATAGACAGACAAAACAAAGATTTGAATATATTAGAACAAGCAGAAGCTCTGTCAAAATCCTAAGCCTTATGTCTAAACTTAAAAGGACACATCTAGAGATCAACTCAGCAATAAGAGCTACAAATACACATCAAATATTGAGATTGATCAACTACTATGTGAATTCAATTCACACCCCAGTCAAGCAACTGAATCGGAGCCATTTGAGAAGGAGTTGTGTTTGTGATAGCTACTGAATGATTTGTTCTCAAGGAGCAGTGTTGAAGACTGAGTCACTGAAGCTTATGTAGCCAGGGAGTGGTAGTCTTGGAGATTGTGAAGCTTGTGTAGCCAAGGACAATCTTGCTATTGTATTGGAGAAAGACAATAGTGAATTCCTCCAATCATCACAAGAAAATAGTGGATTAAGGGATTAAACCACCTTGAACCACTATAAACTTTTGTATCTATTTACTTTCAGCATTTTACTTTACAGCACTTTATTTTATTGCATCCTATATCTGTGTTTGAATAACCCACTTTGAAACAACATTTAAAAAAGGGACTTATCCGTTGCCCAAAGGCTTTTAAAACGAGAATATTTTTTGAAACTCCAGTCTAGTTATTCACCCCCCTCCTCTGACTATACTTTTACCCTTCTCTGGGACCAACAGCTTGGTCAATCAACATCATAGTGTGTTGGATGGAATTCACTTGAGCAATGATTTGTCATGAAGTCAACATGACTTTACACACCAAAAGATCGATCAACTGGGGCCAACTGGAGGAACATGTTGATTTGAGTGCATCAGGCACAAATGCACATATCAGGAGCTTACATGAAGTCATCACTTCACTTTCTTTTACGTTCAATGAATTCTTAGCAAGCCCAATTACTCTGAACCGGATTCTCGTCAACTCCATTTAGGATAATGCCAAAAAGGGGGAAGATGATAATGATAAGAAAGATGATGCCACTGATAGGAAAGGGAAAGGAATGATCTCAGATGATAATGAAAAGAAAGATGAAGCTGTTGATGAGAAAGGGAAAGGAATGATCCGAGACTAAGCCTAGAGCGATGAAGTTAGAAAGTTTTTGTTGCTGCTCCTGTGGAAAAAGATGTTTTTGTGGAGACCTGGGAAGAGAAGCTGACCTTTATAGGTATTTTTTGGAACATGACAGATGAGCAAGAGTCTAAAGGAAGATTGGAAGAACCCAGACTAGTGTTTAGTTTATTTCATCTGTACCTAAGTTTTTTTTCTTTTAACAATTTGTAATGAACTTCTCCTCATATATTTATAAAATCATATATGTTTCTCCACAAGTCATTCTTTTTTATTTCTTTGAATGTGCTTGAATTTGAATTTTGTCTATCATTCGTTTGTTTGTTTTGACATCATCAAAAATGGGGAATTCGTTAGGTCCCTATAGATTAGAAGTTTTGATGATACCAAAATAGTTGGTTTAAAAACCAAGTATAAGTTTGCTTAGTAGTCTGACATGTGAATTGTATAGGATTAGTCAGACTTTGCTTGTAATTGTAGAATCTAAGATTGCCAAGTCTTTAAGTTTTGAAGACAATAAGACCAGACGACCAGAAGACCAGACTCTTGTCCATCCATCTATCAGACTACTCAAGTCAGAGTTCTTACAAAGGAAAAACAGACCAGCAAGCAAAGCAAAAGAGCAGACGAGTAAATGATTTAGATCCAGACAAGTCAAAGATCATACCAGAAACGACTAATTCTCCTTTAAGTGACTAAAAGATAAATGAAGTGCTTAATTAAAGGGCATGTAGCCATACATATGATCAACCTTTGATCTACCAGCTACGAATTCTTACAAGTGGATAAACAACATACATTCTAGGAGCCGACATGTACATGCTCCAACGGTTAAAAGCTGAACGGGCATTTTTCAAATACTCAACTGACAACTCAGCAATCATTCAGAGTCACTCATCTTACTCAATAGTACAGCTACCCTATGAAGGGTATATACGGATGAAGTTCAACAACCAAAAAGAAAGTTCTGCAAGTTAAGTTCTTGAAATATCTAAAAAGCTATCTCTGATTCAATCTCTTCAAGAACAAGATCTTCATCTCAAAGCTTACCTATCCAGATCTACAAATCAAGGAGATCATCATCAACTAAGCTTCAAAGAAACATCTAGCGATCTACTTGATCAAGAGAGCTGCAAACGAAACTTCAAAGTCAGATCCAACAAAAGCTCTCATCCTTTGTGTCATTAAATTGAGACAACACCTATTTTATTCAACAATCAAGTTCTCAAGAAATCGGCAAACCTATTGAAGCATCTGAGGGGTATGAAGGAATATCGAAGAAGACAGACAAGTCGTTGAAGAAAGCAAGTTCTTCAGACGAGCTGTGTGCAAATAGACCATTGAAGCATCTGCAGGGTGTGAGGCATCTGTGGGGTGTCAAGGATTGGCTATTTAGAGTGTGAAGCATCTGCGGGGTGTCAAAGACACTTACCTATGTTATTAGTATAGAGTACAATAGTGATAACTCTTAAGTCACGGGAGAAGCGTTCACGTAGGAGATTATGCCACTCCGAAGATCGATAACATTTCCTGACTCTTTTACTTTTAGTTCTAGCATACTTTACATCACACTACCCAGCACTGAAAACCAAGCTCAAGGCTTATTTAGAACTATATCGTTATTCTGCTGCACTCACTTTTTGAAGTAAATCAGATCAGTAAAACCAGACGAGTACTTTTCTAGTCTGTTCTTACCGATCAGCCTCATTCTTTAAGTGAGAAACTCCAAAATCGAAAAGAGTTCATTCACCCCCACTCTGAACTCTTACAAGCCTTATATTACGGACCAACACTGGCTTGAGTTCAAACTTGATTCCTGGACACTAGACACACTGAAACTTACTCTGGGACTCAGTCCGTGCGGTTTCTCGGCTGAAGAGACGGGAAAGTGGCTCAGTACTTAGCTTCATAGTCAGTTTCATGACTAACAAGTACCCGACATGTTGGTCCCTTGGAAAAGCTAACACAAGTTTAGAGGGGGGGTGAATAAACTTGTCACCAAAAACTAATCCTGAGCTGGAAAAGTCCCAAGAACTGAGTTTCTCTGAAACTTAAACTGATCTTCGCTTTTGTTCTCGCCTTCAACTTGTGCGGAGTTCGATTATCTCAATCGAATATAAGTTATTACTGACTTATACTTAGTCTCGTTAACTGGCAGCGGATAAAAAAAATAGCCTTTAACAACTAGTAACTATAATTTCAATATGAAAACCATTATAAGGAAATAAATGAATGCATAAAGTAAATAGACAAGAATTATAGAGGTTCCAGTGGTGTAATCACAGTACGCCTCTCTCTTCCTCGTGATGCGGAGGAAAATTCCACTAGAACTTCTTGGAGATGGCCCAGATTACAAAAGTCCTAAACGATAGTCCTTGGCTAATCCCTAGCTTCACTATCTAAACACTTGTAGAAATGTATGATTTCTCGCTCTTCAATTGTTTGAACCATCGGTCCTTGGAGGGTAGAATTGCCTCTTCACCACTCATCACAAACACAGCTCTTCCCGATCGCACTCAACTGTCCTTCACACTTTCTTGGTGTTTCACAGTCTAAACCTTTGATAAAATCAAAGTTGAGACCTTGAATCAATGACTATGATTCAACTGTGATTTGAGCTTTTCTTCTGGATAATTAATTTAAGCACGGCTCTGTATTTCTTCAAATGTTAGATCTTGAATCTGCCTGAATATGCTTGAACACTTTGAAGAAATTTTCTTGATCTTGCAATTAAGTATTTAGCAGGTATTCTTTTTGAATTTGGCTTTCCCCCTCAATTTGATCTTTCTTAACTATATGGATTTCTTGCTAGTTATCATATATCCTACTCCACACACTTTCTTTGATGTTGTAGAGGTAATCTATTTATAGGGGTTCATTCAACATTCATCCTGCTTTGTAATGGCTATATTTTCTGACTGTTTCTACTGTGTCAGTGACTCATCCAATGAAATTTCTTTCTTTACAACGTTCGATTGTACTTTCAGCTTGTTGGATGACTAACTTGTAAAACTGAGTTTCCTTATCAGTTTTACGCTGAGTTTATTACTTGTCAGTTTCCTTACTAACTTGGAGCATTGACTGAGATTTTATTCTTCTTCAAATATCAAGATCTCGGCTTTATCGATTACAATTGACTTAATCAGAGTAGACCATGATACATTTATTATCTTAGAATTCATTGTCCTTATGATTCTTAGGTCTTCATACAAGATCCATAAAGTCAGTTCAGGTCATCACAATCTTGCCTGAAGTCCAACTTTACAGTCTCGACTTTAATCTTCATAACTGAGTTTGTGCCTCGCTTCTTCATTCTTCAATAATCGAGTCTGTGTCCTCGGTTCTTCCATCTTCTAGATAAGCCAACCGAGTCTCAGAATCTCAAATAACTTATCTTCTTCAATCTTCTCATTGGTGTGCTCTATTGTCGGTTTCTCGTAGAGTCTCAATAGTCAAAGTATCGCTTTCTTTTTTCGGTTTGGTCAAGAACTATTACAATTGCTTGTCCGATTTAACTTATACAAATATCGAGACTTTAATAAATCCTATACATTGGTATCTAGACTTCTTTTGCTTTGCACTATAACAAATTAGTTATGACACTTCATCAATGGGGTTAAGAACAATTAATAAACTAAGTGATGAATCATCATCAAAACATAAATTTTATTTCCAACAATTTCCCCTTTTTTTGATGATGTCAATACCTCTCCTTAAAAGCAATGCAAAAAGATAAAAGACAAAACATAGTAAGTAACACCATGAACTGAGAAACTGAAACTTTATTTGATAGCTGAGTTACAAGGTTAGAATACAACATAAGTAAAACAACTGAATTTAATATCCTGGTTGATTATCATAGTTTTCTCGCAATAATTCTCATTTCCTCATTCGTGGCCGAATGTTCAATTCCATGAATGCTTGCCCAAATGTTCCAAGACCGAGATAAATTGTTTTTCTTGAAAAATTTACTTTTAAATAGAGTTGCAAATGTGAAGACTGATGTCCTTAGTCTTTCATTGGTGGCTGTTCTCAGTAGAGTTTGAATAAATTCAGGTTCAGCCTTTTCAACTTTCTCTGAAACTTTATCTATAGTACCATCTGCTTCCCATTTCTTCGATTTATTCCAATAGTACACAAGTATCTTTTGCATGTGTAGAAATGTTTCAAGAGATTCTTCTTTTGATACTCCTTCTTTCTCTGGTAAGTCCTTGAACAAATTGTAGAGGCGAGAATCCGGACCAACTCTTTTGTCGGTTGGTTCTCGAGTATTTAACAATTAGTTTCATCTCATCATCGATAAAATCTCCTCTTGCTTTCTTCACCATTCACTCAACTTATCATCAACATTTGTGAGAGCTTGTTGCATTTCAAATTGCATGGACTTTTAAGATGTCCAAACTTTCCCCCTTATTGACATCATCATTATTAATCAAGCTTTTGATGTAAGCATTCAATGTTTGTTGAGTTGATGCCAATATGGTTTGAGCCACAACTGAGTCCTTTAAGCCCTGTTCCATTAAAAACATTCTCATCCACCGAGACATCGAGAATGCCTTCCATCTGTCTTTGAGTTTCATTTTTCTTCGTGACATGTTCAAGTGGTTGTTTTCCGAATCTCAAGCATTAGTTTGACAATTGTCATTTACAGATTATCCATTTTCTTTTCAAGTTTGGATCGTTCATCTTGACTCGGCTTCTAAAGATTTTAAAACTTTTCCGAATAAGCTCATGTCATCCTTTTGAATTCGATTATCTCATTGTGATAATATCTAATGAGATCAACTTGAGTAGAACATCTTGTGAACTTCTTTCTTGTTGTTCCTTTGACTTGCTTGTTTCAAAGATCTCGGTAAATTAGTTTGCTTTAGAGGTGAGAGAACGATTTCCTTCAATTTCTCTCTCTACATTCAAATTGATTGTCTTTCTTCTTCCGATCAAGCTTCTCGCCTTCCTCCATCTCTTGATGAATCAATAACTTTTGTTTGGTGACAAATGTACTTCCGTTTCATCATCCGATTCTTCTCCGTATGTCTCGCCAATGTTCTTGCTATATCAAGCGTGGATTTATCGGTGGGAGACTCGGTAACCTTCTTCTGCTTCCTTGTCCGACTGAGTTTCAGATAAGTTTTCAGAACTTGAGCTTCCACTTGCTTCCACCGTAACTACTTGAGTCTTCATTAGTATTTCGCTTACATTGCGCTTTCCTTTTCTTGTATAGAGGCAAGAATCCCTTTTTGTAGGTCAGGATCTTCCACAAAATCATCATTTTTCTTAGAGCTTCCACTGGCTATAGCTTCCTTCCAATAGCTGTTTCTGATTAACGCATACCCTTGATTTAGGAATTCTTCGGTATTGATTATTTCCATTAAGCTTGTGATGTTGTATAGATCGAATACCCATTTCTCAATGATCTTCATTTCTACACGCTGACTTCTCTGATCATTTATGGAACTGAACTTCCAGGTTCTGTATCTTTGCAATCGCTCATAATCGCCTTTCAATAGTTCTGTATGAAGCGGATGGAGGTTTGAATGGTGTGAAGGTGTCTTGAATCCTTTGTGATCTCATGATCTTCTCCTTGAGTAGAATTTCAATTTGCATAGGATCATCGGTTTGCATAAGATTTGTTCTGTTGGTTTCTCCCTCACAGAGGTCGGGACAACTGATGTTCCTTTTTCAATCTCAGAAGCTGAGATTATCGGCTCAGTTTGTAAAACTTTTTCACTTGCTTTTTCTTCAACGGCTTGTTTTTCACTTGGCTCAGGTTCCAATTCAACAATTGGAACTTCTTCCATTGTGTGTGCAGTGGGTTCAGCTTCTTGAACTTGTTCATCCAATAGAATAAACTTGGTTGATTCTGTTGTTTCTTCAACTTTCCTTTTCTTGATTTGAGGAGTCAGAAATTCTTTGGCGCTTTCTCTTGTTCCAAATCGGTGCATTTTTAGAGTAGCTCTAGACTTTGAAAGCAACATGAGCATGTTCAATGTTGTTTCATCAATCGATCTTTCATCACTATCGACTCTTCATTATCGGGATCGCCTTCGTGGTCTGTTCCCCGAAGTTACTGACATCTTTCTACAAGTCAGTTTCAACAGTCAGTCCTCTGTTGATAGCTTCAGTTTCTTTCATTGTTTCCATTCCTTGTATAGCTTCTTCTTGAGTCGGTAAAACTCGCCATCGGGTTGAATGGATTTGGTGAGATTAATTTCGCTTTGCACTTACAGGCCGATCCGTCAAAGAACTTGATTCCTAGCTTCTTGAGTTGATGACATTTCCATTGGTTTCTCGATTCGCCTTTTCCGCTTTCTTCCAATCGCTTTCTTCTTTTCTTCAAGTCTTCAATTTGTGCTAACACTTCATCTCCGATTCAGTGTTCTCTTTTGATTTCCTGCTTCTCTTCTTTTTGAGTTCAGTCTCAGTTTTCTCAGCTTTCCTTTTCCTTGACTTTTCTTCCTTAATATCAATCTTTCCATCAGCAACAGGTGTTTCTTTCCTCTTAGGAACTCCAAAATGATCGAGTATCCTTTGGACTACTAGTGCTAGAGTTTTCTTGTGATAAAATCTTCCTATCTTCACGTCGGTCTTCTTTTTGGGTACATCAATTGATCAAATAGATACCTTGCCCAATTGAAATCCTTTTCAAACCAGATTATGTAAAGCAAATCAAGTTTTGCTCCAGATAAATTCTTTGAAGTTTCCAAAGATTCCCAATTATGCAATTTGCCAAAACTTCGAAGAAAATTAAACTCTGGCTTGAGTAGGCTTGTGCTCCCTATCTGTAAGACAGTAGATTCACCATTAATTGATATATCTTTCCATAACTTCTCTTTCTGTTCTTTAGTCAACTTAATGGCTACTGATCCTCCGGATTTTTCAAACCAAAAGATTTCTGCAATTAATTCTTCAGTGACTTTGATTTCTTTATTACTGACAGTAGTGATGAAGGTTTGTGTGTCTTCTCCTTCCACAAATGTTCTTCCAAATTGATAGAAGTCTCGATGCTTTCTAAACAAACACTTTTTAGATCGATGTTGAAGACTGCTTCCAATCCTTTAATTTTTCGAATTTTTGTCGTAATAGAATTAACTAGAGTTTGATCAACATATTTCGCAATGTATTGATCAAGAGAAACGATCATTCCAGGTTCAACACGAGTGAAGGTCATTTTTCTGGATTTGATTGAAGATTTGAAAATTTGAAATTCAGAGAGTAGATTCAGAATTCAAGCGTAAAGAATTTATATAAAAGAAAATTCTGGATATTTATAATTTGGAGTGGGGGTAGTTAAGAATTGAGTGGGACTTAAAACGTCATGTCATAAATGTGTTGAGATCGCGAAAAAGTGGATGGGTGGAAATTATGAACGGTTTAGATTGAGAAGGACCACGTCTTTTCTTGATAACCGTAGCTAGATAAAAGTGAATAAAGAAGGTACGATGTGTTGACAGCTGTAAATTCTCAGTTTTGTCCTCATGCTGATTTCAAAAACTTGGTTGTGAAAACAACTCAGTTTTGTGAATTACATTTTTCAGGCTTCACCGGTGGTTGTGTTTTTCCTGCAAAACAAAGTGAGAAATTTTTGGTACCCATATCTTTTTGGGTCCTAACTGATTAGCTCGTGATGATACAACTTTGTACCTTTCTTGATATTTTTTTTATCTATTTTATATTTATAGATGGGTTGAATTTAATATTTAATAGACAAGATTCAGTTCAGATCCAAATAAAGAGAATTCCATACCCTTTCATTTCTTTGTATTTTCTTTCATATTTTATTTATTCATTCCTATCTACATAACTTTCTAAAACCTTCTAAGTAATGTACGTCGTACAAAACAACGTAAAACTTTCTGACTTCGTGTTCACTTTTCTTTCGCCAGGTTTCATTCGATTTGTTGTGGATTGGATGATGGAAAACCCAGCAAGCTACGGCTTGAAAGCTTTATTAGATTCTTTTTTTATGATATGAAAGGGATTTTTTATAGAAGGAGTAAGGGGGGCGGAGTTTGAAGAGCGAAGCGAGCCGCGCTAGCCTAAAGTCAGTTTTCACAAACTTTTCCTGTTTTGTCATAACAGTTTTAAAATTGTTTTGATTGTGAAACTGATGTGATGGTCTATTCCAATCTTCATCTGTAGGAAATAATCTTCATTTCCCTCTGATCCTTGAATGATCTTTATCCTTAGATGGATATGACTTGAAGATTTTTCTTCGATATCGGATCGCTTTCTTGTTTTCACCTTTTCTACGAGTTTTTCTCTCAGAAAATCTGCGGCTTGGTGAATTTTACTAATGATTTTTCGATTTTAGCAACTTGTTTGGTTGGTCGTCTTTGAGTGTCTCATCGATTCTAATAACTTTATCAGTTTTCTGAGTTTTTGACGGTTGAGTAGTTACAAATTTTATTGCAACTGATCTTGGTCTTAACTTAGAATTGTACTGATTATCAAACCCTAAACCAGATCTATCTCCAAATGGTTTTCCTGGTTTGAATTGAACTTTGGAGATTGGTTCAACTGATGATTCACTGATGTTTTCAACGTTTGTTGGTTTATCAGTTGATCCAATCACTTTGGTTCCATTATTAGTCTTGATTAGGTTGATTTCAGCATTCAATCTTGAAATTTCAGTTTTCAATAACTTTTTCTCCTTTTTGACATTCTCATAATTCTTTTGCATTGTCTCTAATTGCTTTATGAGTATGTCCAAGGTTTCATTGAAATCTTCATTTCTTTGATTGTTCAGGATAGTGTGAGATTTAGATGTAGATGCACTTACCTCCTGATGTTTGATAGATAAACCTGGTGTTGAGGAATCATCACTGATCAGAACTTGTTTCCCTTTATCAATAGCATTCGCCTTTGTAGCTCCTAGCAATATGATTTCTTCATCGCTTTCTCCTCCATGGCTTGTAGGTAGAGTTTCATCAATATCTATGACTTTTATACTGGATGGATCTCTGGTTAGCTTTTCTTCTATATAGTCAGCCACCCGTATTAATTCTCTTTCTGCTTCTTCTGAAAGATCACTTAAGGATGGAAATCCTTTGGATTCATCATCAATATTTGCATTAAACTCAATGTCTTCATCATAACTGAAATGAGGTTCCGGATTTGTGTGAGAGCTTGTAGTACTGAATCTTTCAAATACTTGATTTTGGAAATCATAGACAACATTCTGCAAGTAGTCAGTCAGGGGGTTATTTAGCCAATTTCTAATTCTAGATGTATCCATTGTAATGAAGTACAGTAAGGGTTTTCAACAGCTGGTTTAAAAAGATATTCTTGGATCTTCTTTCAAATGAAAGAACTGCTCCGATACCAATTGTTGGTCCCTTGGAAAGGCTAACACAAGTTTAGAGGGGGGGTGAATAAACTTGTCACCAAAAACTAATCCTGAGCTGGAAAAGTCGCAGGAACTGAGTTTCTCTGAAACTTAAATTGATCTTCAGTTTTGTTCCTGTCCCTTCAACTTGTGCGGAGTTTAGTTAGCTCAACTGAATATAAGTTATTACTGACTTATACTTAGTCTCGTTAACTGGCAGCGGATAAAAAAATTAGCCTTTAACAACTAGTAACTATAATTTCAATATGAAAACCATTATAAGGAAATAAATGAATTCATAAAGTAAATAGACAAGAATTATAGAGGTTCCAGGTGGTGTAATCCTGTACGTCCTCTCTTCCCCTGTGATGCGGAGGAAAATTCCACTAGAACTTCTTTGATATGGCCTAGTTACAAAAAGTCCTAAACGATAGTCCTTGGCTAATCCCTAAGCTTCACTATCTAAACACTTGTAAAACAGTAGGATTGCCGCTCTTCAATTGTTTGAACCACTCGGTCCTTGGAGGTAGAATTGCCTCTTCACCACTTCATCACAAACACAGTCTTCACGATCGCACTCAACTGCCCTTCACACCTTCTTGGTGTTTCACATCTAAACCTTTGATAAAATCAAAGTTGAGACCTTGAATCAATGACTATGATTCAACTGTGATTTGAGCTTTTCTTCCGATAATTAATTTAAGCACGGCTCAGTATTTCTTCAAATGTTAGATCTTGAATCACTGAATATGCTTGAACACTTTGAAGAAATTTTCTTGATCTTGCAATTAAGTATTTAGCAGTATTCTTTTGAATTTGGCTTTCCCCAATTTGATCTTTCTTGACTAGATGGATTTCTTGCTAGTTATCATATATCCTGCTCCACACACTTTCTTTGATGTTGTAGAGGTAATCTATTTATAGGGGTTCATTCAACATTCATCCTGCTTTGTAACGACTATATTTTCTTTATCAAGCTGGCTTTGTCGATGACTCATCCAATGAAATTTCTTTCTTTACAACGCTCGATTGTACTTTCACTTGTTGGATGACTAACTTGTAAAACGAGTTTCCTTATCGCTTTACGTTGAGTTTATTACTTGTCGGTTTCTTATTGACTTGGAGCATTAATCGAGATTTTATTCTTCTTCAAATATCGAGATCTCAGCTTTTATCTCGATTACAATTGACTTAATCGTAGTACACCATGATACATTTATCATCTAAGAATTCATTGTCCTTATGATTCTTAGGTCTTCATACAAGATCCATAAAGTCAGTTCAGGTCATCACAATCTTGCCTGAAGTCCAACTTTATAGTCTCGACTTTAATCTTCATAATCGAGTTTGTGCCTCGATTCTTCATTCTTCAATAATCGAGTCTGTGTCCCTCGGTTCTTCCATCTTCTAGATAAGCCAACCGAGTCAGTAAATCTCTCGGCCAACTTATCTTCTTCAATCTTCTCGTTGGTGTGCTCTATTGTCGGGCTCGTAGAGTCTCAAATAGTCAAAGTATCGCTTCTTTATTTCTCGCCTTTGGTCAAGAACTATTACAGTGCTTGTCTGATTTAACTTATACAAATATCAGACTTTAATAAATCCTATACATTGGTATCTAGACTTCTGTTTGCTTTGCACTATAACAGCTAGTTATGACACTTCATCAATGGGGTTAAGAACAATTAATAAAATAAGTGATGAATCATCATCAAAACATAAATTTTATTTCCAACACGACAGATATGCAACAAATAATTATGTTTGATTTCGTGCATTTTTGACAGGAAAAAGATAATAAAAACATAATCATGAAACAAAAAGGGATCCATTTGATAGAAAGAACTCCTTAACTTAAAGATGTGCCGAAACAAAATCCATACACGAACGAACTACATTCTATCCTTCAACCCGTGGTTAAGCGTCCCGGTCAGTCTTGGATTGCTCAGAACTTGTCCTGGACATGAACTGGTGCGCTTCCCCGGGTGATTGTCAGAGGAACCGGCCCAAGTCTCAACCAAAATACGAATTATACATTATGAGGCTGTCTGGGAGCCTATATACAGTAAACTCTCAATAAATGTATACCTTTGGGACCGACCAAAATTATTACTTTAACGAGTTTATTTGTTTATCGATAAATTAATATTTATTACTTTACAAAGAAATAATTAATATTATGCATCTACAATATTAATTAATTACAATAAACTCTCGATAATATTTTTTGTTCTTGAACCAGAAGTTTGCCAAGATGAAGAGATCCTACGATAAGTCATTTCTCGTTTAGGCTATAGAAATGTTATGGAGGTAGAACATCTTTTGAACTATCCTAGTGAGAATGACGCTGTGATGGAATCACCTACAGATAATGAAATTATTCAAGCTGTGATGAATACGTCTAATGATGATGAGAATGATCCTGAACCGGACGATAGTTCGGTTTTACCCAAAGTTTCATCGAAAGAAGCCTTTCAAGCAACTATGACCTTACTGAACTACTTCTTCTACAGCGTTTAACAAAATATTCCCGAAGTTGTGTATGCTTCTACAAAAAGTTAAAGATGGGATCGAATTTGGTTTAGCCACTAAGAAGAAACAAGTTATTCTGTATGCGTATTTTCGTAAAATATGAAGTGAAATGTGAAATTTCGAAAATATATAAGTTTAATATATAAATTTCTAACTAGAATTATGCATTTATTATTTTATATTTTATTAGGTTTTACTGTATTCAATTTCTTTTTATTACTTAATGCATTTAGCGAAATTATTACTTTAAGATCTGGCGCCGTCAATCGGAATTTTAAAAATTATTATCTCAATGATGATATTACTTTATCGGATTTTCATTTATCAAAAGTTTACTGTATAGATGGAAACCTTATGGCGGTTTTTAAAGACTTGAAAGAAAAGAAAACTTTAACAAAAAAGGAAAAAGATAAAATAAATTACGAATTGATTAAAATACTCTTACTAAGAAGTGAAAGGTTTTACAGTTTACACGACATGACAAAATTAAAACGATTCCGTTATATAAATTTACATTAATTTTTTTATTTTTTTTGGAGGAAAAATTTACATAGTTTTGCATCTATCCAAATGACACATTATGGTATGAGAATCATCTATCCCAATTCCCACATGATTAAAAAGTTGTGGGGCATCATAAAAAGATAAGCTACATTGAAAATCAGCTTTTGTCCTCCAACAATTGCTTTACAGACTATGAACTGAGTCTGAAGATAAGAGAGAGAGAGAGACACACAGGGAGAATCGAAAAAAAGAGAAAATATTTGAATTATTGAAAAAAAAAATCAGGAAAAATGGCAGGCGGAGGTTGTAATATTGTATGGTTCAGAAGGGATCTGAGATTAGAAGATAACCCTGCACTGGCAGCAGCAGTTAGAGCTGGAGCTGTGATTGCAGTGTTTATATGGGCACCTGAGGAAGAAGGTCACTATTATCCTGGAAGAGTTTCAAGATGGTGGCTTAAACAGAGCTTAGCACATCTTGATTCTTCTTTGAGAAGCCTTGGCACTGTTCTTGTTACTAAGAGATCTACTGATAGTGTCTCTTCTTTACTTGATGTTATCAAGTCAACTGGTGCTAAACAGCTTTTCTTTAATCATTTATATGGTTAGCTCCATAAGACACTTATTTTGCTTTGGATCATGTGGCTTTTTCTTTAATCATTTATATATTATTGTATTATTAAGGTTTTTAGAAGTACTAAAAAGCTGACCCCTTTTCTTTAATCTTCTCTTTCCTCCTGTTTTGGAAATGTTTTATCAAGTCTAACCTCTTTTTTTTGGCTTAATTTAGAAGGTTTGCTTATTCTTATTCTTAGACAAAAGTTGGTTTTGTTTAATATTATGGAAAAGCCAATGGGCAAATCGTTTAGTACTTGACTCTTGATGACTATTTATAGAACTTAGATTTTTCAAAAAGGTAATTTATTGGTAGTTTGAGATTTTGATTTCATATTTACTTGCATGTTCCGTACCTGGGGTGCTTTTAAATATATTGCTAGAGTTTAAATGTTTATGTATTTGCATTTGGATCTGGTAAATTGGCATAAATTGAAGTTGTAGAATTAGCAACAAGTAAATGAACATTCTTTTTCCCATTCTTGATCTTGTTTTCTACTATAAATAAGCTTTTGGCTTTAGATATTGTTGTTGAAGAACACAGGAATTTAAGAACCTGGCACAAACATAGCTTTATAATACTGGCATGATTGTATTGCAGACCCTTTATCTCTTGTTCGAGATCATCGCGTAAAGGAAGTTTTAACAGCTCAAGGTGTTTCTGTGCGTTCGTACAATGCTGATCTGCTATATGAGCCCTGGGAAATTCAAGACGAAGATGGCCGTCCATTTAATACCTTTGCAGCTTTCTGGGATAGATGTCTCAGTATGCCATATGATCCTGAATCTCCTCTTCTTCCACCTAAAAGATTAATCACTGGTTTGTATCTTTTAATATCTCTTTTGTCCAAAAAAAGGGGGGAGTATCGGGATCAGAGGGTGTAATCTTTCAAAACATCCTCTGATATTGATATGTTTATGATTCCGCTTATCCTTTTCATTTGATACTGTCAATGTTCAGGTAACCTCTCGAATTGCTGTATGGATAACTTGATCCTTGAAGATGAATTAGAGAAAGGAAGTAATGCCCTCCTTGGTCGGGCCTGGACCCCGGGATGGAGCAATGCTGATAAGGCACTAACAGCCTTCATCAATGGACCACTTATTGAATACGCTAAGAATAGCCGAAAAGCCGACAGTGCTACAACTTCATTTCTTTCTCCTCATTTACATTTTGGTGAAGTCAGCGTACGGAAAGTCTTTCATCTGATTCGTATCAAACAACTTCTATGGTCTAATGAAGGGAATAGAGCTGGTGAAGAGAGTGTGAATTTGTTCCTTAAGTCTATTGGTCTGAGAGAATATTCAAGGTATATGAGTTTCCACCATCCTTACAGCCATGAAAGACCTCTTCTTGGTCAACTCAAGTTCTTCCCTTGGGTAGTAGATGAGAATTATTTCAAGGCATGGCGACAAGGAAGAACAGGTTACCCTTTGGTGGATGCTGGTATGAGAGAACTATGGGCCACTGGTTGGCTTCACGATAGGATACGAGTCGTTGTCTCGAGTTTCTTTGTCAAGGTTTTACAGCTTCCATGGCGGTGGGGAATGAAATACTTTTGGGACACTCTTCTTGACGCGGATCTTGAGAGCGATGCTCTTGGTTGGCAGTACATATCTGGTACTATACCCGATGGCCGTGAGTTGGATCGTATTGACAATCCACAGGTATATAGTCCTTGCTACTAAAATCACATACAAACACGCTTAACGGGTAAGAAATCAGAGAAAACTGTTTCTTCTTTCGATGCGTTTCACGTACTTTTGTTGTTTTTTGTATTCTGATAGTTTCAGGGATACAAATTTGATCCGAACGGAGAATATGTAAGACGATGGCTGCCTGAACTTGCTAGGCTTCCTACTGATTGGATACATCATCCATGGAATGCACCAGAATCTGTACTCCAAGCTGCTGGAGTTGAGTTAGGTTCAAACTATCCACTTCCCATAGTTGAAATAGATGCAGCTAAAAACAGATTACAAGAAGCCATTTCTCAAATGTGGCAACATGAAGCAGCTTCTCTAGCTGCCATGGAGAATGGAACTGAAGAAGGGCTCGGAGATTCCGAATCTGGACCTATTATTGCTTTTCCACAAGACATGCAAATGGAAGTAGATCAACAACAGATTGTTAGAAACAACAACCAAACTTCTACGACGATTAGACGTTACCAAGATCAAATGGTTCCGAGCATGACTTCATCTCTAGTGAAAATCGATGACGATGAAGAAGAAAGTTCTGCTGATGACCTCAGGAATTCGCTAAGAAACAATAGAGCAGTAGTCCCAACAGCTGATAATACGACTATGTTTCCTGAACCCGTAAACCAATCCAACCAAACTCTAGCCCGCTTCAATTTCGTTGTAGGCCAAAGGAACTCTGAAGACTCAACTGCAGAATCATCGAATAGTGGCCGGCGTGATAGGAATGGCGGTGTAGTACCTGTCTGGTCTCCTTCGAGTTCCAGCTATACAGACACGTTTGTTCGTGAAGATAGTGCCAATTCATCTTACTTGCAGAGACATCAGGAGTCCCATCAATTACTTTCACAAACTGGGTATGTTATTATATTGGTGTTCTTAGAACTAGAGCTATACATTAGGCCATAAACACACACACACACACACACAAAAACAACTTTAAAATGAAACTTATCTAAAACTGGCTTGATTATCTAATGAATATCTAATATTGTTGGTTATGTACCTGCTTTTTGTTATAGGTGATCAGTACTAACAAATAGCCAAGTGCATGGGACCCCGGATCGGCCATGCTTTCTTTCTGGGATCTGCAAGGGCTCTCTCGTTTCTGCAATTCGCATACATGTTGTAACAGGAAACAGGCTGTGTCATCTGTTGTTGTTGTTGTTGTTGTTTTTTAGGTGCAATTCCTATGCCTCTACTGTAAAGAATGTGATTTGGCTTCTTTTTTTTTTCCTTGTATAATTGTTTAGGCAGTTGTAATTATCAGATTAAGTTGATCATGGTTTGATTACTTTGACCCCCCCTTTTTACTTCTTTGTAATGACAATCCCAAAAAAAACAACAAAACTTTTTGCTAATAATCTCTTCTTGCTTATGTGCATTAAATGTTTAACAAGTGGAACATGTTCCGGGTATTTTTTATGGGAAATTCTAAGGTGTGGATCACACAGTTTTATCCTGCAATGAACTCATGATACCCAGATGAAGCCCAGATGAGGTGTCTCCACGAGCTCCACCTTAGAATTTCTCAATGTCAACGTTCTCCATAAATTGGAGTTCTCCACCTTAGAATTTCTCAATGGTTATGCAATCAACGGGAATTTTTTTTTTTTTTTTTTTTTTGGCTATTAAATTGGAGTCTTTATTTGTTCCTGAAAAATAATATAAAATAAAAGCGTAGGGTTTTAATTTTGTTGTTCCTGTTCCCTATTCATTGGGAAGACTTGTTTTATCTTGAAGAAATATTTCAACCTCTTGAAATAGGTTCCTATAGGACAGTGCAAGGTTTTTATCTTTTTTTATCTATTCCAACAATCTAAAGAAACTAGCTTTATACAAATACGCCATCGCTATCCAATGAATTTAAATCATCTATAAATTAAGCAATTATCCGCCTTTAGACTTATAACGCTTAAGTTGACATCGACTTCCGAGTCGCCGGCGATGATTTTATTAATTTAAGAATTTGACTTGCCTCGACTTTCGAGTACAAAGATTCGATATTTTGCCTTTGGCGCCAGATGATATATCTTCCATCTCAGATAAACATTTAGATAAATTAATAATTTATTAATTTATAATATCCGCCTCCAAGTATCATTTACGGTTTGATATATTTGGCCGCCTTTGACTAAAAATTTTTTACAAGTATTTGGTGTCCATAAAATGTAAAAACAGTAGTTAACTGAGATAAGGCTTAGCTTATTTGGTGTAGTCTGTTGGTATCATGCTGATGGCAAAGTGGACTTACATAAGATTGCCTTCGAGCCCGAATATTATGCCGAAAGCGAGCTTGGTCTTATTAAAGATGCGCCGAGAGAGCTCCAATATGATGCCGAGGCCAAGCTCGGTCTTATAAAGATGACGCCGAGCCAAGCTCGGTTTTATAAAAGATACGCCGAGAGAGCTCCAAATATGATGCCGAGGCAAGGTCGGTCTTATAAAAGATACGCCGAGAGAGCTCCAATATGATGCCGAGGCCGAGCCTCGACTTATAAAAGATACGCCGGTAGAGCTCCAAATATGATGCCGAGGCCGAGCTCCTCGACTTATAAAAGATACGCCGAGAAAGCTCCAACATGATGTCGAGGCGAGCTCGGACTTATAAAAGATACGCCGGTAGAGCTCCAATATATGATGCCGGTCTTATAAAAGATGACGCTGGCCGAGCCTCGTCTTATAAAGATACCGACGAGCCGAGCTCCAACATGAGCCGAGGCCGAGTCTTATAAAAGATACCAGCCGAGCCGAGCTCCAACATGATGCCGAGGCCAAGCTCGGGCTTATAAAAGATACGCCGAGAGAGTTCCAAATATGATGCCGAGCCTGGTCTTAATAAAAAGATGACGCGAGCCGCTCGGTCTTATAAAAGATAACGCCGAGCCGGTCTATAAATGCCGAGGCCAGCTCGGTCTTATAAAAGTGTACGCCGGTAGAGCCAAATATGATGCCGAGGCCGAGCCTGGTCTTACAAAAGATGACGCCGAGCCGGGCTCGGTCTTATAAAGATAACGCCGAGCCGAGCTCCAAATATGATGCCGAGGTGAGCTCGGTCTTAAAAGATTTGCCCATCGGTGAGTCCACACGATCCGAGTCGAGCTCGACTTATAAAAGATACGCCGATGCTCCAATATGATGCCGGCCGAGCCCGGTCTTATAAAAGATGACGCGAGCCGAGCCTCGGTCTTATAAAAGATAACGCCGAGCCGAGCCCAAATACGATGCCGAGGCCGAGCTCGGGTCTTATAAAAGATACGATTCCAAATATGATGCCGAGCCGAGCTCGGTCAAAAGATGACGCTGAGCCGAGCTCGGTCTTATAAAAGATAACGCCGAGCCGAGCTCCAAATATGATGCCGAGGCGAGCTCGGTCTTATAAAAGATACGCCGAGACGCTCCAAATATGATGCCGAGGCCGAGCGGTCTTATAAAGATGACCGCCGAGCCGGGCTCGCCCTTATAAAATATGCCGCCGAGCCGAGCTCGGGTCTTATAAAAGATACGCCGCAGAGCTCCAAATATGACCGGCCGAGGCTCGAGCTCGGTCTTACAAAAGATACGCCGAGAGAGCTCCAATACGAGCCGGGCTCGGTCTTATAAAAGATAACGCCGAGCCGAGCTCCAAAAGATGATGCCGAGGCCGAGCTCTGTCTTATAAAAGATACGCCGAGCAGAGCTCCAACATGAGGCCGAGCTCGGCCTTGCAAAAGATGACGCTGAGCCGGGCTCTGGTCTTATAAAATATAACGCCGAGCCGAGAAATATGATGCCGAGGCCAGCCTGGTCTTATAAAAGATAACGCCGAGAGCTCTCTCACGACTCCGAGTCGAGCTCAAATAAAAGACGCCGGTAGAGCTCCAAATATGAGAGCTCCGGTCTTATAAAAGATGACGCGAGCCGAGCTCCTTATAGCCCGGTCTTATAAAGATGACGCGAGCCGAGCTCGGTCTTATAAAAGATACGCCGAGCCGAGCTCCAAATATTATGCCGAGGCCGAGCTCGGGTCTTATAAAAGATACTGGCCGAGCCGAGCCCAAATATGATGCCGAGGCCGAGCTCGGTCTTATAAAAGATACGCCGAGAGAGGCCCCAAATATGATGCCGAGGCCGAGCTCAAGCCCTACAAAAGATGACGGCCGAGCCGGGCTCGGTCTTATAAAAGATAACGCCTGAGCTTTGTGCTCCAACATGACGCCGAGGCCGAGCCTCGGTCTTATAAAAGGTACGCCGAGAGAGCTCCAAATATGATGCTTGAGGCGAGCCTCGGTCTTACAGACACGCGAGCCGGGCCTCGGCCCATAAAAGATAACGCTTCGAGCCGAGTCTAAATATGACGCCGAGGTGAGCTCGGTCTTATAAAAAAGATTTGCCCATCGGTGAGCTCCAACGACTCCGAGCCGAGCTCGGACTTATAAAAGATACGCCGAGAGAGCTCCAATATGATGCCGAGGCTAGCTCGGTCTTATAAAGATGACGCGCGGATTTAGCCCGGTCTTATAAAAGATACCGCATTGAGCCGGGCTTCTAACATGATGCGGCCGAGGCTTGTACTGGCCTAAAAGATCACGCTCGGTAGGCTCCAAATATGATGCCGCAGGCCGAGCTCGGTCTTACAAAAAGATGGCCGCGAGCCGGGCTCGTCTTATAAGATAGCAATAACGCCGAGCCGAGCCCAATATGCGATGCTTGAGGTTTGAGCTCTGTCTTTATAAAGATACGCTCGAGAGTCTCAAATATGATGCTTATGCCGAGCCTCGGTCTTACAAAGATGACGCTGAGCCGGGCCTGGCCCTATAAAATATAACGCCTGTTTCTAGCTCCAAATATGATGCCGAGGCCGAGCCTCCGGTCTTACAAAAGACAATGCACTAGAGTTTCCAATACTTCTCAGTCGAAGCTCGAGTTGCTGAGAAGATATGGCTAAAGAGTTTCCGATGTGTTGAGAGGAAGCTCGTTCTTATAAGATGACGCCGAGCAGGCTCGGTCTTTTATAAAAAAGATACGCCTGAGAGAGCTCCCGGAATACGACTCCGAGAGTCGAGCTCGTGGTTTTGGGCAAGACTGAGTCCGTGAAACTCGAATGCCGGTGCTCGAGATCTCGAGTCTTTGGCGGTGCAATGTGAGTTGTGATAAAAAACATTACACATATAATAAAGACTTACAAAGTAGCATATAAGAATTTAAAATAACAATTGTAAGAACCTGGAGAGCTTACCGAGCTCGGCTGCGCTCGCACTAGAGCTCTCAGAACTCGCTCCGTGGATGGGCTTAGATACGGTAGGATAACTTCGCAGTTTTCCGGCGCCACATCGCTGTCTTTCCGGTGGCAACCAGACCTGGAAGCGGATTCGATCGGGTACCTAAATTTGGAGGGATCATTCTTCCTTCACTTTGGCACGTTCCGGAGAAAAAAAGTACTCCTTTCCTTTTTCCTGTGCATTCATGTATTTATTATTGGTGATCACAAATTTCAGAAAAGCATGTCTACAATGAGATACGTTTTTAATTTTTATGATTACAATAAGTTTCAAATTAATTATTTTATAGAGAATAAATCCACTTGTTATAGTTGTGTGTTAATTCACATTTGTTCTGTAAAAGAGTAGCATTCAGAAATGATGATCCTCCCGTTCTGAATAATTTGATTGAAGGAGAAGATAATTTTGTCACAGTCATTTCTCAAAAGAATGTCGTGGTATCTGCTAAAAATTGGTTGATATGCTACTCGACACATTTGTGTTGATCGATTTCACGAGCCGTACCACTAGCTTATACTTTAAAAGTAATTTTATTTAGGTAATTTAACAGTATAATCAGCATTAAAAATTATAATAATCAGTTTAGCCATTCACGTGGAGTACTGTCACCATCGCCACGGTGGCCTTTTATCTTACGATAAAACGTTTAATGAGAGTTTTAATCCCCATTAATTCTCCATTAAAGTGCCTCAATTTATTATTCAATTTCTCAACTTTATATTACATTTCATTTCTCTCATTCTCTAGCAATTCATATTCCAACACACTCTTAGCAAAAGATTCTAGCAAAACTAAGACATTTTCAAGACATTTTTCTAGCAACCCCATGAAGCTACTTTCCTTGGTAGGTGGGAATATTCATGAGATTTCTTGGTGCTAGGGGCTGATGATGATTTCCAAAATAAAAAATTAAAAGGTAAGGAGATGCTATCGATTGTTATGTTTTTTTTAGTACATTATTTTTCAACAAACATTAAGAGATGATAGGTAGAATATAGATTTTACGATTTCATATACACTGGCCTTTATGATATAAAATAAAAATAATGCTAGAAATTTATGCAATTGATTTTTTAATAGATTATTCCCAAACTTATAATTTTCCTACCATAAATATGTTTTTCTCTAAAAACATTATTTTGTAAGCAATACAAATTATATTATATTTTGTTAGACTGATTATAAGTGTTCCTAAAAATATGATTATAAGTTGTGATATTTACAATAATATCATGATAATGATTTTTGAAATATACATACATACATACAAATATATATATATATATATATATATATATATATATATATATATATATATATATATATATATATATATATATATATGTATGTATGTATGTATGTATGTATGTATGTATATGTATTTCAATTGTAAAATGGTTGTGAAATATTGGATTTATTTTAGGAATTAAATAGTTTTATGGAATGGATTTGAATTATCAGTTTAGGATTCAAGTTTGATATATGAATTTTGAAAATATATATTAAAATAGTAAATATATGATTTTATTGTAAATATAATATATGACTTATAAACATTATAATTATAACAAAGTATTTATTTTGAGAAAAGTTTCTTTTACTAGATTTAGTATATGTTTGAATCATGAAGATAGAAATAATATATTTTATAGGATATGATGAGTTATTTAGAGTAAAACATTTAGAGTATACAAAATGAACACAAAGCAATAGGAAATCGAGAAAAAATGCTACGCTTCACGACACCCTATTTATTTTCGGTTCGCAGTGAATCCTCGAGGTTTTAGGCGCTAGCCCCTACTCACGGGTTGTAGATGTGAGAATATTGTCGAGTAAGGTTAGTCCTCGCCATGGGCAAGAATAATGGATATCTTGTCTGCATCTAATTCAGTTATTTCAGTTGTGACATTAGAACCATAAATTAGCAATATTAGTTTAAGCTACTTATTTGGAGATAGTCTTAATTATAATTTTAGCAGAATTACTTTTGTATGTTAGATTTCGAGTTACTATGATCTTTTCATTTAAGTATTTTGTTTATAGTATTTATTTTCTAGTATATTTTACTTTAAATATTATTTTAGAATTATTTAACCAGGAACTACAGATTATTGGCATAATAGTGGCATCTTTAGTTCCCTTTGATAGTCAATTTCCTTACGGGGCTTTCGAGTTCACCATTTTCATTTCATATTTTTTTCAGATAAAGTATAGTATATGGCAGTTGAGGATATATAAACTCGGATGTCTAATAAAAGTATCACCGAAAGCGATAAGTTTTATTTGAAGTTATTTCTGGAGGCTGTGTATTTGATTATACTATTTTGAAGTGTATGTTGTAATGTATTTGTAATTAGAATGTGGTTGTTGTAACGGGTATTTTATTTTGGGTGTTAATAATTAAATGATGCAATAGATAAATTATTTTAGGAATGCTTCGTGTTTTGAGATATTATCTTAGAGCATGGCCGAACGGTCGGTTTTTCGAAATATACTTAATTTTCGGGAGGGGTCATTATATTTGATATCAGAGAAATGTTGTTAGATACTTGGGCAGAATTAATTAAGTTTGATATTAAAACTTGATCTTATAGGATTTGATCTTTAGGGTTGGAAATTATTTGTTTATTAGGATTATTTAAGTATTAATATCATAGAATATGATCATTGTAGTTAAGTATTGACATAGTATAGTAAGCCAATTGCTACACATTCATTATTATTTAATACTTAAGGGAAACTTGCACTTTGTATAGCACTGTGCTAGGAAAGTATACAAATAATATAATTAACTTTTATTTTTTAGTAGTTAACACAGATTTTTAGTCTACTACATTAATTATAGTACAAATATAGACTTACAATGTTTTCTTCTTTTAATTGTTTAAAAAAAAAAGTATGAACTTGATTCATTTATTTATAAAACATATTTAATGATTTTTTAATTGAAATTTTGATCATAATGACTTCTTTATTACCAACTTTATACATTTGTAACTTTCCACGTAATTATACTTTTCATAGCTTCCGGTATCAACTGAGTTTTAATTATGCAATAAGTACAACATTTCTCTAGATATTCAATAGTATAATAAATAATTTCAATAGAGGTTTAAATATGTAATTAACCATGTCATTATTACAGGATTGATTGTTCTACCAATTCCATGAATTATTTTAAACATTTCAAGTATAGATTTTTTACTTTAAATATTAAAAAAAATATGTATCATATGATAACAATGTTTCTCAACTAACAAAATACATTAAATGATTACTATCCAACTTTTTGTTTTCTGAAAAAAAAAAAATAGTAAAAAAAAATTTGACAGTTAGTTAATATATTTTATTTAAACAATGAATATTTAAAAAGGCAATAGAGTAGATTGTTGAATTAAAAAAATCAGTTTTATATTTGAAAATGAGTTTTATGACGTTTTTATGAAAAAAAATGATTCACTATAAACTAAATTAGTATTTTCATGTCTAAAAATACGGGTTTGCAACTTTAAAAAATTTCAAAGTACATAAGTTTCAAGAACAAAACCTTTTTTCTGGGGGGGTGAATGTCACGACCCGTATCACTTCTAGCCATACTTTAAAAGTAATTTTATTTATGTAATTTAATACTATAATCTGCATTAAAAATTATAATAATCAGTTTTTAGGCATTCACGTGGAATACCGCCACCGTCGCCATGGTGGACTTTTTTTTTAAAGCCTTATGATTCTAAGACACTTGGTCCTCTAATCTGGAGTTCAAATGGCCGTCGTCTTGTTGGTCCCACGGTGGCCTTTTATCTTACAAAAAAAAAACGTTTCGTGAGAGTTTTAATCCCAATTAATTCTCCATTACATAGCCCCATTTTATTATTCACATCCTCACTTGATATTACATTTCATTTCTCTCATTCTCTAGCAATTCATATTCCAACACACTCTTAGTAAAAGATTCTAGCAAAACTAAGACATTTTCTAGCAACCCCAAGAAGCTATATTCGTGAGATTTCTTGGTGCTAGGTGTTGATAATGATTTCGAAATCCAAAAAGTTAAGGAAATGTTATCAATTGCTATGTTTTTCTTAAATACGTTATTTTTCAGCAAACATTAGGATATGACTGGTAGAATATAGATTTCACGATTTTATATACACTGGGCTTTATGATATAAAATAAAAATAATGCTATAAATTTTAGATCGCTGATTCAATTGTTTTTCTTAATAGATTATTCCCAAACTTATAATTTTCCTACCATAAATATGTTTTTCTCTAAAACATTATTTTATAAGCAATATGAATTATATTATATTTTGTTAGAAGGATTATAAGTGTTCCTGAAAAAAGAATGATTATAAGTTATGATATTTACAATAATATCATGATAATGATTTTTGGAAGAAATATATATATTTCGATTATAAAAGGGCGGACTCAAAATAAATTATAAAAGGGTTGTGAAATATTAGATTTATTTTCAGGAATTAAATAGTTATATGGAAGGGATTTTGAATTATCAGTTTAGGATTCAAGTTTGATATATGAATTTTGACAATATATATTATAAGAGTAAAATTAGATTCTATTGCAAATAAAATATATGACTTATAAACATTATAATTATAAGAAAGTATTTATTTTGAGGAAAATTTCTTTAACTAGATTTAGTATATGTTTCAATCATGAAGATATTTTAGAAATAATGTATTTTATAGGATACGATGAGTTATTTAGAGTTAAACATTTAGAGTATTAAAAAATGAACACGAAACAATAGAAAATGAGAAAAATGCTATGGTTCATGCCACCCTATTTATTCAGATTCATGATGAATCCTCGAGGTTCCCAAGAGCCACTACTCACGGGTAGTAGATGTGAGAATATTGCCGGACCAGTTAGTCCCCGTCTATGGGAAAGAATAATAGATATCCGGTCTGCATCTATTTCAGTTATTTCAATTGTGACATTAGAACCATAACATGAACAACATTAGTTTAAGCTCCTTATTTTGTAGATGGTCTTAATTATAATTTTAGCAGAATTACTTTTATATTGAAGATTTCTAGTTAATATGATTTCATTTAAGTATTTCATATATGGTATTTATTTTCTAGTATATTTTACTTTAAGTGATATTTTAGAATTACTTAACCTGAAACTTTAAATGGCTGCCCAGTGGAATCTTTAGTTCCCTTTTGATTGTCAATACGGGGCTTTCGAGCTCACCATTTCCATTTCATATTTTTTTTCCAGATAAAGGATAGTATATGGCAGATGAGGATGAACTTGGATGTCTAGCTAAGCATCACTGGAAGCTATAAGTTTATTTGCAGTTATTTCTAGAGGTTGTGTATTGAATGATGCTATTTTGAAGTGTATGTTGTAATGTATTGGTAATTAGAATGTGGTTGTTGTAATGACTATTTCATTTTGGGTGTTAGTAATTAAATGACGCAATAGATCAATTATTTCATGATGGCTTCG